>VYXD01004543.1:1009071-1150792 GCA_013397195.1 Hylia prasina
CCCAAAATCTACTGAGGTTTTTATAATTGTACTGGGTTTGCATATATGGGGGCTGCAGGAGTGACTTCTTTGAGAAGCTGCCAGAAGCTTTCCCTGTGTCTGACAGAGCCAACACCACCCAGCTCCAAGACAGATCTGCTGTTGGCTGAGGCTGGGCCAGACAGTGATGGTAGCAGAGCTCCTGGGATAACACATTTGAGAAGAAAAAATATGTTATTGTGCAAAAGTACTTGCAGACACAGAAGAGAAGTGAGAATATGTGAGAGAAACAACTGCACAGACACCAAGGTCAGTGCAGAAGGAGGGGCAGGATGTGCTCCAGGCACTGAAGCTGAGATTCCTCTGCAGCCAGTGGTGCAGACCATGGTGGGGCAGCTGTGTCCCTGCAGCCCACAGAGGTCAATGGGGGTGCAGAGATCCTCCTGCAGCCCTGGAGGACCCCAGGATGGAGCAGGTGGATGCCCAAAGGAGGCTGTGACCTGCTGGGAAGCCCAGGCTGAAGCAGGCTCCTGGCAGGACTTATGGACCCACAGAGAGAGGAGCCCATGCTGGAGCAGGTTTGCTGGTTGAACCTGTAACCCTATGGCAGATCCAGGTTGGACACTGTTCTTGAAGGACTGTAACTCATGGAAAGGGACCTACACTGGAGCAGTTGGTGAAGAACTGTGGTCTGTGGGAAGGAGTCATGCTGAAGAAGTTTGTAGAGGACTGTCTCCTGTGGGTGAGACCTCACACTGGAGCAGGGGAAGGAATATTTCCCCTGAGGACGAAACAGCGACAGAAACCACTTGATGAACAGACCACAACCCCCATTCCTGTCTCCCTGCATCTCTGGTGGGGAGAAGGTATAAAATTGAGAATAAAATAAAGCCCAGGAAGAAGGAAAGGGTGGGGAAAGGTGATTATTAAGTTTTGTTTTACTTCTCATTGTCTTAGTCCAATACTGATTAATAAAAAATTCGATGAATTTCTCCAAGTTGAGTCTGTTTTGCTGATGGTGGTAATCAGTGGGTGATCTCTCCCTGGCCTCATCTCAGCCCATGACTTTTCATTCTATTTTCTCTTCCCTGTATAGTTGAGGAGGAGAGTGATAGAGTGGCTTTGGTGAGCACCTGGTATCCAGTCAGGGCCAAACCACCGCAATAGTTTATTCCTTTAAATGTCTCAGAATTGGAATAGTCTTTTGCTGAAGATGTCCTTTAATGATAGGGAAGAACCATGATTTGTTCTTTAAGCACACCCACAGACTGCAGGATGAACAGGTGAAATTAAAGAGGTGAAACTGTCTATCTGTATTCACAATGAGACATATTCACCTCTTCTTTACAGTATTATAAACCAGGAGTAAGTCCATGAAATTTGATGTGTCACCATAAATACAGGCAAATCTGTCCCAGTGTTCTGAGGGGTTACAAATGGCTAGTCAAAAATAACAAAAATGACAACTATGCTTACTTGAAGTGTGAAGCTAAGAAGTGGCTTCACTGGAGTGATTACGTTTAAATCAAACCTTCATTTTGAAGTTCGCACAATCAGCTCACAGGGAACTAAGAGGAACACGTTTGTTAGGGAGTGTTACCTATAATCAGCATGACATTTTACCTAACAGTGTTACCTAAAAAGCATGACATTTTTGTGTAGATTTTCTGCTGAAATGCCAGCTGCGGAAGATAAATCCTTTATTTAAGGAAAGAACAGGGAAAACATAAGCAGAAACCATGAGAGTATCTCAGATGCTCTTCTATGGAGCTATGGGAACTTCGAGGAGGGAGCGCACAATTCACATGCCAAACCACCAACCTACAGCCAGTGATGCTGCTACCTGGTTGCTTCTTTCAGCACCCACTTCCCGTCATGGAATACTGTACCTGGGGCCCTTCCTCCTCCCCTATTTTATTTTAGTCCCTGGATATGTTGGCCCCCAGGCCAACAGGAAGAATGTGAGGGATAAAAGTAGTGAGAGGGAAGTGAGAAGAAAAGGCATTTCTCTTCCTCTTTCATGATGAACAGCAATTGCCTGCAGCATGAGATGATGCAGATGTAGGAGAAAAATGGTTTTTTTCTCACAGGTTTTTCCCTCTCTCTGGTGATCTTCACCTCCTGTGTAGCTCTTTCTTTCTGGAATACTTCCCAACCCTTCCTCACAGAGTAACCCTATGCTCTGTACAGCAGCAGACGTTTTGTTAGCAGGGGTGTGCTGTGCACACTCCTTCCTCCCCTGTGTTCTTTCTCACTGTCAGAGCTATCACCTCATGATCTCAAACACTTGCACCCATTTTTCCAAGGGGGCAGTGGCATCTGACTGTGCCTGAGGTGTGTTGTCTCCTCTCTCTCTAGTTTAATTATGTGAGGTAGCTGAATAGTCGGAGGTACTCTGTGCAGGTGTGACCTGGAAATGTAATTTTAATTCCAGCCACGAGGGGACCCTCATAGTTTATTGTCTCTTTCCCGTAGGTTCATCTGATCCGTACACTTAGATCAGTTACAGTTTTGCTTCTTCTTAGGTAAAAAGACATTCCCCTTTTTTTTCCTCTTTAATATGGCTTTCATTTATTAGGTGTCCAGAGTTTATATCAAAAATACAAAAATGTCTTGCATGGAGAGATTTGGCAAATAGCCTACAAAAATGAATCCCAAAAATAAATAGCTCCCACTTATTGCAGCAATTGTTTTCACGTCATGTGACCCGTGTTTGGAGTCTCATTCTCCCATTGCACCCAGCAGCTGTGTGCTTGAATAAGTTGATCTGGTTGTGTTTGTATGACCAAAAGAGGATGTGACTGTAATATGCACCAACTTGCTCACTTTGTGTAATGAGCAGCAAAGACAGAACAACTAAAACATGCAGGCAGGGTCCCCAGCCCCTTTGGAGCTGGTGATGAGCCACTGAGGCTGCCTGCTGTCCCTGCTGCTGCTCCTCTGACAGCTCCACCGGCCTGGCCATGCCATCACCTCCTCTGTGCAGAGAAGCATCATCCCCTGGCACAGCTGCTCCTGACACCACTCCTGAGAGGCAGGCAGCCCACCCACCGCTCTCCCCATTGGCTTCCCAGGGAGAGATGTGCTCTTTATCTCAGCCACGGAGGGGAAACTCTGCCTCAGGCATGAATGGCTGTGGGCGAGTTGGGATCTTCCTTTAGGCACAGCCAGCACTTGGGACATATGCCTTTCTTCCGGTTCTGAAAAAAGGGCCTTTCTGTATAAAAATACACCCAACTCCTTTTCTCCGCACCTATATCCTAAAAGAGGTATGGTAACTACTAATAAATGCTTGTGTGTGTTGCATCCAAGTGAGACTTGCAAACCACAGCTCTCAAATATTTCTCAGGCATTCTGAGGTCATGCTCAGCATGGAAATGAAGAAGGCGGCGTTTCTCAGCTGTCATGCTCTAAGGTCTCTGAGAAATCTCATGTGGGCAGGGACCAATTATGTATGTGCTACACAGGCCAAGTTAAACCCAAGGCTCCCCTCTAGATCATTTTTAAACTCTTGTCTTCACGAAATCTTTCTAATCTATTTAGAAATGTCCGTTGCATCTTTGCCTGTGTATCGTCAAGGCTTAGACACCCTGTAGGAACCCAAACTGAAAGGAAGTAGAAATAAGCAATATGTTAATGATAACAATGTTTAGAAAGGGATTTCATGGGAATGAAAGAGACTTTTATTTCTGCCAATATAAATAAAGGCAGAGAGCTGTTTTTGTAGCAGGCGTGTGTGAAATGTGAAACCCTGGCAGTGTGCAGCAGTACCGATATGAGCCAGAATGACGGCGATAAGCAAAACGTTTCACCCCTGGAGGTGGGAACTTGATCTGGCAGTTACAGTAGCACAGAGCAAATCTGAAGCTCCCTGTTCCTGCCCCTGACTAACTATATGTCTGCAGTCAACTCATGTACTGTCTATCAATTCACACATCTGTACAACAGGGACATATTTATCTGTATCTTATCAGAGCCAACTCTTGGCAAGCATCACCAGTGGATGCAGGCAGCCTGCCCTGTCAGGAGTGCAGGATTTCACAAGAGAACAGCACAAGCCACTAGCACTTTGTCAGGACACAGAGTACCATCCAATTTGTTAAAACAGCCGTGCATTTACAAGAAATGTGGTGATACTGACTGAAGAATCTCTTTATTCTCCAGGTAGCTTTGAAAAATTTTGAGTTAAACCTTATGCAAACTTCAGAGACCAGAAGCTCTCTAGAGCAGATATGCTATAAATGAAGTCAATTAAATCTAACATTATCCAAGCAATCATCACTAATCAATATTATAAAGGACAATTTTTATACGCGTATTTATTAAAATGATAATGTATTGTGTGTTTTTGTTTCCATCTTCATTAGCTGAAAGTAAAATCTTTTAAATGATATTTTATAACTGAACTGAGTTGGTAGACGCAGAACCGTTGCCAAGGTCAAGGTTTCCTAAATAAAGTTTCCTAATCATAGACCACACATAATCTTGTAATTGCAGAATCAGCAGAGAGAACAATGGCTAAAAGAGACTGGAAACTGAAATGTCCTTCCACATGCAGCAGGGCTCTCCCAAAGGGTTCCTGTTTGCCCTGTGAAAGCTCACACGTAACCCCTCTCCTGTGAATAAATATATTTTTCCAGCTTGCTTATCTAAAGACAGAAGCTGCCACAGTGATATAAAAGAGGTACATGGGTCCAGCCTGTGTGTGTGTACAATCTTGAATACCCATTTAAAACTGCCCTCTGCATTTTCTGCTTGATCTACAAATTTATTACTGTGAGTATTCTTATAAAACCATCAATTATAAAATGATGCTCTTGATTAAACTGCTATGACTTTAGGTATATATTAGGTATAATCAATTTTTGTGTTTTGAGACTGCCTTTCTGCTGCATGAAATTGGAAACTAATTGCAAAATTAATAATAAAAGCAGCGACTATTTTCTTTCAGAAAGAAAGTAAACCCATTACAGTCTACCATGAAGGAATACCCTCCTACACGTGCTTTGGTGTTCTCACTGCCTGTTGGAGAAAAGTTGCAACCATTTTACTGTGCACTTTACTGGTTGTGTTTTCACATAATTTGGCGGCAGCTGTCAGCCCTGCCTCCCCCATCACAGACATTTTGGGAGAACTGCCACAATGGCTTCTACACAAAACTAAGTCCACCACAAGGCTTGGCCATTTAAGCTGAAAATCCAGACTGCCCAAATTCCTGTCTAGGCACCAGTTAGTTCCAGAAAAGTGTCTAAAGATGACTATTTATGAAGTTTGCCAGCTGCCTTTTCGTCTGCTCCTGAGCATTCATGAGCTGTGGGCCCTGTGAGAAGCACAGCAGCCACCTCAGGAGAATGCATGTTGTGTGGTGGTGCCTTTTGGAACGGGCTTTTTCAAAGGCAACCTGCAAGATCAGGCTATAAAATAATCAACTGCAGCCAAATAATCTGACAGAATCACAAGACAGGTTAATAAATAATTTATAGCACCACCGGAGGGAGGAGTCCCAGGCGTGGACCAGGCTGGGACTGCATTGGGCTGGGAGCTCCACAGCCCCTCCAGCAAGGAGCTCCCAGCCCAAGCACCAGGCAAGAGCGAGCAGATGGTGAGAAACAGATGGGAGAGTACAAGGAAACTGAGATAAATGAGCAAAAACTCAGCTGAAGACTTTAGCATTTGGTTCCAAAATTATTAATTTTAGTAATCATTTCAGCTGATGCAACCCTACGGTAGAACGCCTTTCCTGTTCCAAAGGTCTTAATAGCTACAATTACAACACATGCCGCAGCCCAGCACGGGTTGCATTTTAGGTAAAGAGTGGGAGTTCAGCAGGCGAGAAGTACCAAGGCAGGGGGTGTCAAACGCTGAAATTCGTTCTCAAAGGGGGCTGGGGTATCGCAGCAACCGGCGGCATAAGGCAACCTGACTGAGCACGGCTCAGCAGGTAACGCGCTGACTGACGGGCAGTTCGGGCATCCCGGGAGGCCGGCGCTGCCCCAAGCCCCTGTCCCACGCCGCCGGGGCAGCGCGGCCGCTCACGCACCGCCACCCTGTCCCCGCGGGCTGGTGACAGCCCGGTCACACCCCCGCCCCCGCGGGGTGCGCTCGGCCGCCCTAGGGCGCCGCGGTCCCGCCACGGCAGCCGCGGAGGCCTGGAGGGGCTGGCCGGTGTCAGCGCGCACCGAGGGGATGGTCACACACGGACCCCAGACCGCCAGCGGGCCTTTCGACCCAGAGGGTCGAAATCCCCAGGGAGGGTCAAAGGCCACTTCCCCCGCGTCCCCAGCCGGGNGGGTCAGCGGGCAGGGTAGCAGCCTCCGGCTGTCGCCGCGGGTGACTCAGAGCTGCCCGGGCAGGGCGGGCTGGAGATGCGCCTCTTCGCCGGGCTCCGGGCAGCCGCGGGAGATTGACTGAGCCACAAAGAAGTTTCCCCGGCGGCGGCGCGGCGCTCACCCATGCACGCCTCCGGCCGCCGGTCCCAGAGCGCTGCTCGGCAGGCGCCCGGCGCCGACCCCGCCATGGAGCCCCGCGCGGGGCTGCACACCAGCCCGGAGCTCAGCCGGGCCAAGCGGCTGACCGTGGGAGAGCTCTGCTCCCTCTTCGAGGCTCGCTGCGCCGCCGTCGCCGCCGCCGCCGCCCGTCAGCTGCCCGACCGGCCGAAGAGGGGCTGCCGACCCCCGAACGGGGTTCTGCCGCCCGTCATCCCCCGGCTCACCGTCACTGCCGAGGAGAGCGAGGAGGCGCAGGGCAGCCCCCAGGCGCGGCCGGCGCGGCCGGAGGGCGGCGGGCTGAGGACGGGCAGCTCGCTGCACCTGCAGTCCCGCAGGCTGTCCAACTCCTCGGTCTCCTCCACGGGCTCCTCGTCCCTCCTGGAGGACTCGGAGGACGACGTGCTGAGCGACACGGAATGTAGGAGCCAGGGCATCGTGCACTTGGAGCACGGCGAGGACACCAGCCAGGTAGGGGCGCAGGGTGAGCGGTTCGCCCGGGACGCGCCGCTCCCTCCCCGGGCCAGCCTGGCCGGGCAGCCGGGCGCCTCCCGGGCTCCTCAGGGGCCACCAGATGCTCCTCCCGCTTGGAGTGAGGTTTCCGTGACCCAACTCCAGGCAAACTCCGGGAAACTCCTGTCCCGGGCCGGGAGCAGTGCGCTGCGGTGCACAGGCTGCTGCGCCGCTTGGAAAAGCGCTTCTGCACGTGGGCTCCTCAAAAACCCGGCCAGGTGTGCGCTATTTCTTTCTGCTGTGCATTTGTACTTTATGTCCCAAGAATATGGGGAGATGTTTTGTGATCATAAGTGGGTTGTTTTTTTTCTTTTTTCCAGTCTCCTGTGTCAGATGTTCAAAATAAAAAATTTCCAGGCATTTCCCAGCAGGTATTTTTTGTCTCTTTCAGTCCTGGAGTCTGTGGTTGTCAATTCTTGAGCTGCTTCTTGCTGAGAGCATGACAGGAGAGGGGGAGGAGCTTGGAATGGATAGAATGCATGCTTTTGTCCATTCTGGCAGCAACACATTTTTCTCAGTAAATCCCCGCTGTAATTTGGCAGCTTTCATCCATGAATTGCACTTTTAAAGGCATGTAGTTAGTTGTTTTTTCATGATCTTTGATGTATATTTGCCTGACTCCATATAGCGTGCTTCTCAGGCTTTTGTATCTGAAAAATGTAGCTTTAGTGAATTCCCCCTCCCACCTTCATTGACACCACTGCTTAAATTGTTGTTCTGCTACCAACTCATTGGTGCTGAATTGTTTTCAAGCAGAACATATGCTTTGATAAAAAAGGTATAAAGAAAGAAATAATGCAAGTTGTAGGTGATACCTCCAGCTGGACTTTTCTCATGGTAATTGTGGGTTTACTTTAGAGGACACATAGTACAGGAACTAAAATGCTGTGCACAGTATTGGTTTTGTTTGCATCAATTTGTGGCCTGATTTTGGAAGAGAAAAAAACAAAAGTGTTTTGTACTTTGTCATTTTGCGTATCAAAAAACCTGTAATAATAATACTTGGTTTGTACTTTCGATTCTTGAATAGAATCTGGTTTTCAGGGGAAAAAAATAGTGTTGTTTGCTTTCTTTTCTAAAATACATGCTGTGCGATTTTGTGAAAGTAGCAGGGGAACAGAAATTAAAGATCATAAAGGGCCATGGGATCGTCTGAGTCAATGTCCCTGCTATGGCAGTATGTGTGGTTAATGGGGAGCAAGAATTAAATGATGGTGCTTCAGCAGTAAGAGAACTTTGAGATGGCATCGTGGCAGCTGGTTAAACTGTGAATATAGGCTGAAGCAAAACTGGTTCTTCGGATGAGAAGCTGTGTTACCTCAAAGGTTATGCTTCTGCATCTCTGAAGTCATTGGTACTGAATGCAGTATTGAGACCTAAATTATTTGGAGTGTATCCTACCCTGTAGTCTGACATGCATGTATCATGTGGGTGGTACGACTTCTTTTAGGAAGTCTTTAGTAGTCACCTTTTAATTACAAGAAAATAAAGTCTTAAAAGAAGAAGATCTCTAGCATTGATTTATAGACAAACTAACAATATCCATATTATAAAGGTTTCAAACTCTGAGAGACTGTCCTGTTCATTTAGGTGTGTGGGAAAATGAGAACTTTGGTGGTATTATAATAATTCAGTTTTTGAAAAAGTTTTTGCAGTTTTCCAAAGTTTACTGCAGCTGCAGGACTGTTTAATGCCTCCTTGGTAAAGTAAGTATTCCCTCAACTCAAGTAAAATACTTGATATTTTAAAAGGCTGAGTTATGTTTCCATACCTGCAGTGTAGGGGAAGATGGGGCAAACTGTGCATGAGGAACTTGCATTCTGGCTGGTTTTCTTTATCTCATTATCCCTTCTGTGGCAGGTGGTCAAACCAGAGCAGGGACTGGTAGCCACGACTCTAAACCAGCAGAACTTCACGGCGCTACCATATAAATTAGCAGGCTCACCTGATCAGTGACTGCTTACGTGGTTCACCCCTCCCTTCCTTGCTGCATTACCCCCCCAGGAGCTCGAATCCCAGGAATATGCTGTTTCTCCTGTGGTTAGGTGCACTGTTTGCTCTCCAATACCTAGAGGCATTCAGGACAGTTCTTATGATTGATGTCTTTTGGTACTGGGCAATGCTTTCCAGTCTTGTTTCTTCAGCAGAGCAGTGACTTCATACCATGCTGAAGTTGGAGTCTATGCTTTGAACCTCTGGGGGTTCAGCTTTACAGGATGTGTCCTTTCAACCCGTAAATCTTGAGGCAGGATGAATGTTTGTTTTAGAATGGAAGGCTTTGGGTTCAAGGCACGCACCTGCAAGTGAACATAACTACAAATTTTAGGATAACCTATGGAATGGTTTTATATTTTGAAGATTTTATTTAGAGGCACTTTGGAACATTTTGTTTATTGTTTTCAGTGTATTTTAATAGGTGAAGTCTTGTTCTACGAGTGATACACAAAGCATAGAGACTTTTCTGAAGGCAACTGAAATCAGAGGTGGGCCAAAGTTACTGTTTCCTAATTCAGGTGAAATTTTGACATTTTAACATTTCTCCTGTATTGGGGAATTCCCTGAGACTTTTCTCTGGAAATGTTAAAAGTTAATTTGAAGCCTGGCACCTTATGATTAAGCTCAGACCAGTGCTCAGAGAACTGCTGGGTTGTCAAGCCTGCCAGGCTCCCCACTGCCTACCAGGGACCTTGGAAACTTGCCCAGGTGTTCAACTGTGAGAGTAGAAGTTCTGATAATGTTCCTGTTATCAGAGCTTCAAGGCTTCCATCTGGAGACCCAGGAACTTGAGACCTAAGCTGAAGAAGGCCCTCCCAGGCCTCCCTACTGTTGACCTGGAGATTAAGACCTAGCTGAGTCTGAAATATTGTGGGCTCTCAAGCTACTTGTGCAGGACTGTGTGTGAGATGTGAAGCTCAGGAACCTCTGTATCCAGGGCTTGCTGCCCTGGAATTCTCAGGCCTTAAATCCTAGGATGATATGCCTGGGAGTGCTGTCTTTGACTTTATTCCTTGGAGGACAGTTCTCCTTGGTAGTTCACTTGGAAAACAACTTTCCAAGAGGATGAGTGATCCACTAAGTGTTTCACAGAGCATTTGCAGCTGGATGGATTGACACATCATGACAATGTTAAATTTTTGTTTCTTCTTGAGAACAGTACGTGGGCACGTCCCTGGAGTGTTGGGGCCCGTGTGGGGGCAGCGAACACCTTGGGGCCGATGGCTGACAATGACAGTGCAGTGCCAGCCTGGCTCCACTGGGAGCAAGTGCTGCTTGCTGGCATCTGGGCAGGCCCACCTCTGAAAGAAGCTCAGTGGGTGGTGTTCCAGTTTCTTTGCGTAAGTTATTCATGCCATTTTGCAGTAATTAGCAGAGGCTTTGAAATTGGGCTGTCCTGGCTTTCCTGAAGGAAGACCCTTCTAACAGTCCTGTTTCTTCAACCTGGGGTTCAGTGAAAACCAACTGTGCAAAGCTGTGCTAATGGAAACTGCATAATGCCATATATGGAGCTTTGTAACTCTTGGCAGTTAACCTAAAAAAAGAAATATTGGTTATTTTTTTAAAATAGCCAATTGACAGAATAGTTTTTACCCTATGGCAAAAGATAACATTCCTGCATTTAAATGGGAAGCATACTTTCGTAGCCTTGCTTCATGCCATCTGGGAGGTGTATATACACAGCTGAATCTTGCAGTGAAAACACCAGTGGTGCCTTTATCGTAATGGAGAGGATACAAGAGTTATATATTTTTGTCTTCATTCTGTGAATGAGCAGTTTTAAGAATTACAAAGTCTGGTTAGCACCTTCTTTGTTGGGACAGAGACTTTAAAGAGTGGTTTTCATGAGAATAAACACCATGATAATGTACAACAGCCTCTTGTCCTCTTTATAGAATGTTATTTACTAGATAAAAACATGCCAAATAAATCTACTCATTTTCATAACTGTGACCTGTCATTCCAAATTCCTGGAACCGTAACCATGAGAACAGCTGACAGTTTGCTAGAGAAAAAGCAGTTCGGTTCTTGCCTGCAATGATACCACTCCAGAAACTTTGGGGATATTCCTTAGCGAAGTGCATTTGGTTTGGTTTCACTGATCTTCTTGATGTTATTTTTCATAACATCAAGTACCTTAAAATGGACAAGTGTACAGAAAGGCACACACACTTAATAGCTAACTAACTAAATAAATTAATAAATACAGAATGAAAGTTTCATCTACTTTGGCTCAGGGGTGGGTTACATAAGCTAATGCAGTAGAATAAAATTGTTATTTTTAAATGAAGAATAGGAATGACGGGATGACATAAGTAAGACTGTTAATGGGATTTTAGCCTACTCTCCAAAGGAAAGAAAGCTTGTGTAATCACTCTATCAATTCAATTTAAACTGCTTCAGTAGGTTTCAGCCAAATTTGGAAGTGGCATTAGACATCTCAAAGTTTCTTCAAGAGCTCTTTAAAGTTTCACAAAGGTCAGACCAGGTG
Source organism: Hylia prasina (assembly GCA_013397195.1). Lineage (NCBI taxonomy): Eukaryota > Metazoa > Chordata > Aves > Passeriformes > Sylviidae > Hylia > Hylia prasina. The sequence goes on from VYXD01004543.1 coordinate 1,020,535, forward strand.
GAAGAGAGGAAACCAAAATAAGTGCATACTTTTTCTTCTCTGGGGGAAAAGGTGCCAGAGGAGATAAACAGCTGTCTTCTGTTTTGCTTGTTGACTGGCAAATTGGCACGTGCATACTGGCTAATCCATAGGTGTTTCCATGCTGGATCCAGCTGCAGCAGGTAGTGTCTCCTCTCCTGGGGGTAATTAGGAGAAAGTATGGGAGGATCATACAGTGCTGTGAGCTGGTGAGGTTAGGGAATGTGGAAGGTGCTAGTTGAGGCACAGGAGTGAAAGGGAGGAAGTTGTGAGGAGGTGAGGAAATGTTAGGGAGGTTAGAGGGCTTTTGTAACAAGTTTGTAGAGGACAGTGACAAGCTGTAGATACTCTGATAACGGTGCAGGACAGCAGGTACCAGTCAAGTAGAAATTAAACTTCGCTAGTGTTTGGCTCATGAAATAGCTGTTTTTAATGAAATACATTTCATGCTGCTAAAACCATGCAGGTTTATAATGACAGTCCCAAATACTAAAATATTCCTATAGTATACTGAACAAATTTGAAGTGAACAGCAGTAATGTTCCCTATTTGCACAGTACTTGGAACAAAACTCTGAGAGCCATCTCCCAGTTTCAGGATGAATTCTTCACCACTGTACATTGCAGTGGTGGAGTATATCAAAACATCAGCAGTATCAGGTCTAATGGTGACTTTTTATTAGTAATGTGGATTCTTGTCTGTAAGAAAATGACTTAGCTCTTCTCAAATCAGTTGAGAGAGCGGCAATTAAATACCTTATCAGATAAGGGTTTCTAATCCTGGATATATCTGAAATGGTGACTTAGAGATTATAAGATTCTTGTCTTCTGAATCAATTTCACTCCGATAGTTTTCATTTTTTACGTGTTGAAGGACATGTTGTTTGGGCATCAGTCTACAGTTGAAAGAACTCTGTGCTAACTTTTTCCTTGTGGACCAGCTGTGTTGGGTGTGTTGTAGAAGTTTCTCTGTATGTCCACTTTTGAAGTTCAAACCTCCTTATAATGCTTGTTACAACAGGTGGGAAAAAAGTAACAGCAACTCCTCATCACTGAGTGGTGCATATTTGAAGAGGTCATACTTAAGTATATTTTTCTCAAGCTATCATTGACTCAGCAGATTTATTTGTGAAAACCCATGCCAATCTTAAAAGGTATAAGGGTAATGGCTGGAGCAATAGTTTGGAAATTTTGCATGTCTGTATATTTTTGGGTTCTGACACTATTACCCTGTTAGACTGGTTTGATTAGAGTGAATATTTTTTAACTGGTTAATTTGATTACCACATGTAATTAGTGTGGTAGTTAAGATATTCAAAAATTACCTCAACTCACATCTAAGGTTTATTACAAATGGAATGTGTTAAAGTGGATCAGTTTTATTAAATGCTCATGTGATGCAATTTAAGGTTGAAAGATGAGAATGCCCATTGTGTTTGTGTGGTAAATACCTGTTTTGTTTAGCAGGGGCTGAGAAAAACTACGGATCATCATATGGCATTTTGTAGTGATTATCTATAAAATGTGGTGGCAGAAAAACTGATGTTAACCTTACACATCTTGGAAGGAAAAGGTGATCTTATGTACAGCAGCAGTTGAGTCTCTCTTCTTCCTTCACAGTCACGGTAGTTCATGCGGTGAAAGGGGGCTGAGGCAGAGAAAATTGGCTTGTCAGACCATGTTAATATGGATCTTGCATAGCATAGATTTAAACTGAATGTTTGAGTGCTCTTCTCTACCAACAGAGCTTCATCTCAAAAGCTCAAAAATTGGGTAAGATGGCATTGTCTGTCCAAAGCATAGTGTACCTGGGGGAAAATATCATAATAAAAGGAGGGGAATGGGAGCAGGTGTTAATCTCCATCAACTCCTTCTGGGGGAGGCTACCTGCTCTCCAGTGTCAGGCTAGCAAATACTTTGGTGTATGGTTTCCAGTGCTTAACTGATTCATTCCTGTCAATAATGAAGAATGCTTTCTGGGGTAACACATAACCAGCAGCATTTGAGTGGATTTTTGTACTGACGAATGCTGAGCTTCTCACAAGGGATGAAATCTTTTACATTCCAAAACATGGAGCTGTGAGACTGATCTATAGAAACCTACCCTGAACCCATCAGCCCTGGCTATTGTTGCTTGTTAGCATGTCTTCTATTCCTTGGCAAGCTTGGGAAAAAGTTAGCCAAAGACAAATCGACAGCTCATTTGAAGCAGTCATCATAGACTTGACATGAGCCAGATTTAGAGCTTGGGACAGACTCTCCAAGCCAGTTGGTGACTACAGCAAGCATGACACAGACACAGCTTTGTGGGAGCTTGGTATTAACCCAGAATCCAGGAGCACTCCATATTTACAGGCTGAAATATCCAAGTAAGGTGATGCAGTGATGCAAACACTTTAAACTATTTATCTCAGCCCACTAATACCACGTTTATTTTACTCACATTCAACTTCAGTCTGCTGTTCTTATTCAGCCTTCTGACCTCATCTGTACATGAGCCACATTCTAACAGAGGTGTTAGTGGTAAAGAATATCTATAGAAACATGTTATGTCTGGGTGTCATTGGTACTGAAATGTGTCTCATTCATCCAGAAGATTAACAAGAAGCTGGGATGTTGTAGAACTGTGTGAGTTAGTTGAAATGGCGCAGTTCACTTGGGATGTATCAGCAGAAACTGCTTCATGCAACTTCATACGTACTTCATACAACTTTCATGTGATAAGAATAATGTCTCTTGATAAATTACATTGAACACTGCATAGAGAAGATCTTTATTTCCAGTGATAGTAGAAAATCATCATTCATTATAACTGATTTTGTCTCCTGGTCTCTGCCACATCCCAACACAAAGCAATCCAGTCTTAGTTATAGCTGCATTCACTACTCTCAGCTGCTACAGAGAACACAGATTTCTTTGTGTCTCGGCTCTTTTCAAGCAGCTCCATATAGTCGAGAACACTGCAGTGGTTCTTTCAAGTGATGTTCACTCAAGACAGGACTACTTTTCTGTGCTCTACTTCATTTGCTTCCTGCAGTGGAATGCTGAATCAAATGCAGGCTTCTGCTTCTCACCTTAGAGGTGCTGGTGCCAGTCGAAGTCTGTGTTGTGGGCACACAAGAGATTGATGGAGCTCAGCTGTGAGGGATGTGTTCAGCCATCCCTGTCTAGGTGCAGGAGGTGAGCATGAGGAGGCTCAGCTGTGCATGGGGCGGCTGTGAACTGGGTTTTCCCATACAAGAAGGCATTTCTCATCAGCACCAGCTAGCACTGGCTCACTCTGCAGTGCATACTTTGGAAGTGGAAGGAGCATCGCTGCCATGTGTCAACACATTCCAGTATTGGAACCTCTTCAGACGCTCTGAAATCACCACCTCTGCTGAAAATCTTCAAAGATCCTCTGAGCATGTGGCGCAGGTAGTGGTACTGTCTTGTGCTTTCAGATGGCCCATCTTATAGGTACACACGTTGCAAAGGGTAACTGCAAGGTCCTAATGCAGGCTACTCAAGAGCAGAATTTGGAGATGAGGGAGGTAAGAGGGTTGTGATAGGTTCAGGTTATGTACAACCAGACAGGAGGGGAGTGACTGACAGGGGTTGTTGGGAAGGTTACTGGAAATGTAAGAGGAAGGACTAGAGAGAAGAGCACAACTTAATAGGTAAGCAGATTATTGCTTTAAAATTCAAGGAAAATACATTCTCAGAAAAAAGCAGGAGAACATGTGACAACTATATTAAGAAGTTATCAGTCAAACATTGAAAGTATACGTAATGAAAGAACTCACGTGCCTGTAGCGTGGGTATGTTAATGTTCTGCTGTCTTTCATTACAAGCAGGCGTAGCACTTGATGCACAGAATTCATGACTCTCAACTGTTCTATATTTTCAGTCAACTCAAAGGATAAGTTACAGTTCCACAGTGACTGATGACATGTATTGCAGAACCTCTGTTTATTCACAGATAGCTCTGCAGCAGATCACAGGAAGGGAAAGTCTGACTTCCCAATTTAACGCTGCTGAATGCTGATGTGGAGACCTGCTGCCTTTCACAGTTTCACAGTCCCTCTTTGCCTGGGAAGAGACTAGGGAAGTTATTTATGGAGGCTTTTACCATGGCCAATAACTGTATTTTTTTCATTCTTCTTTTGACTAGAGAGTGAGCCTTGCTAGCAGAAACACTGAACATTTGTACGTGCAGCCAAAGTTTATGGGAGCTGTTCTACAACACTATTCTACAGCACTGTATGACACTGGGTATTAGGAAAAGAAAAAGTTGATGCCTCAGTTTAAGCTTTCAAAATTAGTGTGTACGTTTCATATTAACCTATCTTTCCTTCAGTATTTTTCCCTATAAGATATGAATAAAACACTTCACTTAACAGGTTGTGAAAACAAATTCACTAAAATTTAGAAAACAGTCTACTGCTGCAGTAACAGTTGTCTTTAAGTTTGTACTGAAAACTTCAATTCTGAAAATTTCTGAGTACTCAGTTTTGCATTTAAGGCATTATTAAAGTTCCAGCACAAATGTAATTCCATATTGTGACTGTGTTCCAGGAGTGGAAGGTGCTGACATGTGGCAGTGATGTTTCATCTCCCCTCCATTCCCAAAGTGTATGCTGTGGAGTGAGGCGGCGCTGCCTGGCCCCGGGTAAGGTGCCCGTGCTAGAGAGGGCACTCACAGGGGGGCTGCACTTGGAGAGGCTCCTCAGGCACCGTGAGAGGTGCCCTCTGGTGTGGGGAAAACCTAGTCCTCAGCTGCCTGGTGCACAGCTCAGCCTCCTCAAGCTCACCTCCTGTGAATGGCTAACGCATCCCTCACAGCTGAGCTACATTGATCCCTTGTATGTGCTGTGCCCAGCAGTCTCCACAGAAGGTAATTAAATACTGTTGAGAGTCTACTGCAGATTAATGTGAGGTTCTTACAATTTGCCAGGCTTTGTCAGGTTGACTTCTGCTTCTCCCATTCCTTAGTCCTACTTTGAAAACACTCCTCTTCCTGGGTTTCAGGTTCCTTCCTCAAAATTCAAGGTTAAAAAGCTTTTCAGAGGATTTACTATAAATTTTGTAGTGGGGTCAGTATGAATCTTTTTCTAGCCTTGGAAACAGCTCAAGGCTTTGTTAGAGTTGTTCAATCTGAAGCAACCCAAACAGTTTTAGCTCTTTTTTGAGGTAGATAACTTAGAGCAAATCACCAGAGAATTAAACACATATAAAGAATTCTTGTGCATTCGTGCTTTGGTGGTTGTGCAGGAAATTTGATTTTTGAGACCCTGATCTTCTAAGAGAGGCAGAGCTAGAGAAGTCTCTATGGCCTTTGTACTCTTCTCCATCACTGTGTGCTTATGTGATGGAGCAGAAAGGATGAAAATCTGTGTGAAGAGTGTTTTTGCATGCAGATCAGCTGTTATCTTGTTCGGGATTTGAGTGGGTTGTTGGCTAAGTGCACTTGACCTGAATATTCTAATCATGGTAAGCTCTGCTTGGTGTGGGCTCCCTCCTTTGCCGTCCGTGTATGGTCTGTAGGAATGGTGTTGCTGACCCCACAAAGGGTTAGCTTTGTTCAGAGGAGAATGTAATCTGAAGAACCTAAGAAACCTTCCTACGCTTCAACTCTCACTTTTTGTAGTGCAAAATGCTGAGTATCAGAATTTTGAGCTGATAATTTGATACTGTTTGTATTGTCTTGCTCTGTGGCATTTAAATCAGGAACTTTTTTGCCTTCTTTCACCAACCCAGAAGGCGTAAGCAATTAAATCCTGAGATACTTATTTCAGGACAGATCCTGTCATTCTGTTGAAAAACCTATGAAAGTATTTTAAAGTGGAGACTCCTGACTTTCAGGTGCTTTTGCCTATCACTTGCTCATGATGCCACCAGGGCTACCAAAGGCAGTCAGTAGAAAAAAATAATGAAGCCATATTTTATATGTTAGGAAGAGGTAAACCTCTAGAGTTCTCTCTGGCCTAATGATCTGCCTGGATTTGGGCACTAAGCAGGCGCCTATAAGAGTTTCATGAGTTGTTTTCCCAAAATTTATAGCAAGACCAAAGAAAATTACTTGCTGTCAGCAAAAACACCAAGAAAGGGAGCAGGTCCTGAGCTCTCTAACAGTCCAGTGATTGTTAATCAGTATGCCAACAGTCTCCAAGTCTTTTTCCAGCAGTAGGACTGGCTGATGTCCTGATTATAATTTCCCATTTCAGTATTAAAACTGGAGTGACAGATAATTAATCTTCCGTCCCTGTTTATCCACTGGGATTTTTTGCATCATCTCTAGAAATATGTCCTTTTCCGTTTCTATAGTTCTGTGTCTTAATCCTAGTCTACCTTTTCAGTCCTCTGATTTTACAGGCAACAGTCCTGTCTAGGACTATAGGATAAATGTGGCCAGGTCACCAGTATTCTTTTTACATTGCATTCTTCAAGAAAAAGAATAGGTGGGCAGCAAAATCAGTCTTGGCTTGTTAAGTAACTTCTCTGTGTGGCCTGTTCCCCTGTGTCCAGTGTAGGTCATCACCCATCTGCAAATGACATTTCAAATGTCTGTCTTATCTTTGTTGAGCCCTGGTAAATTGATATTGGTCGCTCTTGGGTTTTGTTACCTATGTCCAATGTGGTACAGAAGCTGCTGCTTGCTCCATATTTCAGGAGGCTGGTGTAGGTGGGTGTGCAAGATACGGGAGTGTGGCTTGCAGTTCCGTTGCTAGGAGCCAACAGTATGAACTTCTTTGAAGTTTTATGGGGGTTTTTTAATCTCTTTTACCCTGAGATAAAAATTTTGGTAGATAAATTGTCTTTATAAACTACACCCTGTTTATTTTACTTTATTTTTAGGTGGGTTTGTATCTTAATAATTGCCTGTTGATGTTCATGCTTCTACAAAGGTGGGATCTCCAGTATCCTGATGGTGAACACACGTTTACCTTCCGGGCACAGGAAACGTGTTCCGTAAAACATATTTGCTATTGTTCAAACACCCACAACTCTTCAGGAAGACAGATGCCTTGTTTCAGTTTCAGTCTTTAGTTGAGTCACTTGTGCTTATGTAAGGTTTGAATTTGATTCTCTTTCTTAAGGCTACATTATGGAAATTAAAATCTTAAATAACCCCTTGTCTCTGGGGCTAGCTGCTACTGATACAGAGGAGGATTCAACTCACCTCTCTTATGTAGTTCTGTCAACAGAAAGAATCTTTTGATCCTGTAATTCTGCTCAAGGGAGAAGTCATCTTTTCTCTGTATTCCTTACATAGTTCTGTAAGGGCTGACTTAGGGAGGGAAGAGTTTCTCTAATCTTAGGTTTGCTTCAGAAACAAACAACTACCTTGTAAGCCTCTTGTTCCAATGGGATAAGGTGAAGAGTCCTCTTTTCCATAGAATTACAGGTTTCTTAATCATTGCCCCATTGCATCAATAGTAGTGTGGGTTTTTGTTTGGTTGGGGTTATTATTTTTTTGTTTGTTGCAAAATCCTTTCGACGGAGTGATTTGGAATAAGCTCAGAGTTACACTGTGTTGAAGCTTGGAGTTATTAAAGTGGTTGAAGGATGTGGCTTTCCCCTAGGTAAACACCACACCCTGCTCAGGGGCAGTGCCTATTGCATGTTGACACTTGCATTCCATTGCAAGGGGTGGGCCCTGTTTGAACAGTGCAGTGCACCACAGGTGAAGCAGTAACTCCTTATGCCTCTTTAGAGGATAATGGATAGAGGCAGTTCAGAGGAGACAAGGAAGGAGAGGTGGAGTACTGGACTTTGTCTTGTGATAGATGGAAGAGCAGTTGGCAAACTGCTACCAGTGTATGTGTGGTCTGTTTTTTACATTACATATTTTTAGGCTCTAATAATCCTTTTCACTTAACACTATATTACTGCTTATTTGAGTGCCTCCAATTTAGTTTACAAGCACTAATTACTTAAATTATTCAACAGTGTTCTGAAGTAGAGTTGTTATAATGTGCAGTTGTGGGAACTGGAGCAGAGAAAGGGCACATATTTGGGCCTAGATTCCATACTGAAGCAGTGAAATTTGCTCAGATCTTTTTCAAGTGAGTGTCTGACAGTTCAGGATGTTAGAAGCTGAATTACCTTGGTAGGAAAGAAAAGTTCCGTAAAAACATTTTAAAAATCAATACCTGTCAGTAACCTCTCTATATGTATGTAGATACATAAATGCAGCAACCTTAATTCTGTCCTTGTGCTTGCTGTCTTTTCCTATAGAAAAATTAATTATAGTACAATAATTAATAATACTTAAATAATTAATAATACTTCCGCTGTTACATTTCTTTCAGGCAGAATCTCAAAGTTGTGTGGGATGCTGCTTCTGGGCACATTACACAAGGGTGTGTTGAAAGCAGAGGCAGCTTTCAACATGTGTCCACTAACTCAAGCTTCTGGAGATAGTAAGAGAGGCATCTTTGACCAATTAGTAGAAAACAGTTTTGCAATTTCTGTTGGATGGTAGTGGTTTCTGGCAAATAGGGAAGTATAAGAAATGATAAGCTTTAGAATTTTCTTTCTCTTTGTTCAGTCTGGAGATTCTGCTGTGGCCTCTGAGTCGCTGGGTGTTAAAGTGGTGGCGACCCTAGCCCTGAACTGCTGGGCAGGCAGGGTAGAGCTGTGTCTCCAGGTAACAGACTGCACCACCACTGCAAATAAGATGAAGCACATGCTCAGCTTCCTTCCCAAGTTCACTCAGGGGAGATTAGTTTCTCTAAGTTATTTCTTGGCTTCTTGCCAGAGCACAGTCCCTCTTGATGTTACGCAGAAACCACACCTGATGTAAACGGGTTGGCACTTGTACTACATTTGGATTTGAGGTCGTGCACAGTTCACAAATGACACATTTGCGCCTCAACAAGTTGTGATCATGTTTTAGGCTAAACCTATTTATTGGTCTATGAACAGAGAAATGTGGATCTGTTTGGGTTTTAAGTATTCCCAAATAGTCATCCTGTTTGGAACTGATAATTGTGTCCTACCTGATAGGATGTTGGGGTTATTTTATCATATAAAGAGTGTTGTCTTTCTGGATGTCCCCTTCTCATGACTGGAGGAGTCAGTCAGTGACCTTTGAGATGTGGAAGACAGGCAGAGAATTTTTGAATTGCTAGACTGTTTCTGAAGATTTAAACTGCAGTTGTTTTGGAGGTTAAGAAAGATTTCTTTCCTTCTGCCACACCATCTGCTGAAGTGATGTTTGATTTACCACATATCTGTTCTGGGTGATGGACAGCCTGAATAAATCTTGAATGTTTGGGCTCTGAGTCAACTTTCCTATAGTGAGGAACTTTCCATTTACTTCTTGGATAATAACATTTAAGTTTCCAGCAAGACTGATGTTCTGGCAGGACCCTGATAGGGGCAGAATGTTGTTGGCTCAGCTTTCCTGTGCTCAGTAGGGACAGGTGGCAGAGCTCCATCCTGTTAGAGAACCAGTGTCTTTCTGAGCAGACCACAAGCTGTGAAAGTAGGGATAATGGCCATGTTTAATGCTGCTATGGAAGGCAGACAGTTTAGTGTCCCTTAGAACGAAAAATGTTTATTCTTGTTGAAGTAAACTCTGTCTTTCAGTCGACAGTATCAGCTTTTACAACGTATCTGTGAGATAAATGAAGGAAACCCTTGTGACAATGCACATTTGAAGCCATCTAATTACTTTATTATTTTGTCTTTTGGCCCAGGAATAATGTAGAGGTTGTAGATACTTCAATTAATTATAACCATCAACAAAATGCCAGCATAGATTCCTGCAGAATAGTCAGCAGACTGTGGCTCTTGATGCTGTTTGGAGGAAGGCAAGCAAGGCTTTTCCTTCTTTGTAGTTCATTTTCCTCTATTTGGAGGGGAACTGCTCTTGGAGTGTACAAGTAGAATCCAGCTATGGAGTGGGACATGGGATTTGGTGCTCCTAGTAATTAAGTGTGATACCGACCATCCATTTCTCTTACCTTCACTTCTTCCTTTAGTCCAGACATAATGAACACCAGCAAGCTTACCAAGCATTTTAAAGAGTAGCTAAACCAAATTATGTGTGCATCTCACTGCATGGTGAGGCACCACAGGGGAGAAAACACAGGAACCTGAGGCTTCTGACTTGCAGTGTTGTTTCTGCTTATTGCATTAAGTGTTTCTCATGACTCTGAAGATTTAACCCAGCCCATCGCCAGTGCAGCACAAACAGGAAATGGAAACCCTGCAGTCAGAGGATACACCTGCCAAACGCTGGTTGAGCAGCTGTGGCCCTCACCCATGGCTGAATGCAAAGACAGAAGCATCAAGGGCTAAGAACAGGCTGAGCACTGTTTCTCCTCTAAGGTTTGGAGGCTGGAGGGTGAAAGAGAAGGAGGGAGAGATGAAGGTGTGTTCACAGTTTGCCTTGGCAGTCTGATGAGAGGTGCTGATCAGGAGGCTGCTTGTGTAGCATTGCAAACTGCTGCTCTTTAGGAGTGCATGTTCTCCCTTGGTGTTGATTATCAGTCTTACAGCTCCAGCTGGCACTCGTACATCAAAGGAAGATCAACTGTGTGACAAAGCAGGGAATGTTAAGTTCCCTTGGGGACTTAGATACAGGGATGGTCAGGGCTGCCAAGGCACCCAGTGCCTGGAGATGGCTCAGGGATATTCTTGACCAGGGGCAGCACTTGAAGTAACACAGCTGCCCTGGCAGAAGGCCATTTGCTGTGGCTTGGCCAAATTATCAGTTGGTGTTGATTGGCATAGACATCAGTGTGAAGAATGATGCTGTTGCATGTCAGGACGCAGACTTTCTGAAGCTGATGCTCGCAGCTCCAGACTCTGGACCAGGCTGTCCATCTGTCAGTTATCACAGCACAACATTCAGCACCAAGCAGCTTTTTGTCCAGTCATAAACACTGACTCCTGTGTGGATTAGTGCTTGGTGCCTCAGGAACCTGTTTCCTGCCCAGGACCAAGAGAAGGTGAAATGTGGTAATAATGGGGCTGAGTTGCTGTAGGAGCCTTACCCTACCTTGGGAGCTGAGTTAAGTGTTGCACTCAGAAGCTCTGTGATAAAGGTTTGCGTGAGGGTTCACTCACATATGTTTGGGGAGCATTCTCCTCCTTAACTTGCTCTTTCACCTCCCACCCATTGAGATCTTTGTCTCGATTTGTGATTCATGTCTGATTCAGCCAAGTGGGTAGTATACTTGGCAGCAAGAATCTCCTGAGCTTGAGGCTTCCAGGAACTTTTAATAAGGGGCAAGAGCACAGAACCTGGCTGCTGAAAGTATAAAGTGCCTTCTACGACAAATTCAGGAATTTGTTTGTTATTATTTGGGGCAGTTTTGTTTTAGCTATGGGAAAATATTGCACCTTGCTTCCCTACACAGAACCTTTGTGGATACTTAAGTTATATTTCTCCTAAAAAGTACGGTAAAAATGTCATGTAAGCTTCACTTGCTCCATGTCTTGTTAGGTGTTTTAAGTTTCTTCAAATACCAGATAATCCCAAGCCTTGGAGTTGTTATAGTCTGGATAATTATTAAAAAAAAAAGTAATGGAATGTTGATCATCTGCAAAAGCTTTTACTGTCTGCTTTAGGTAGTCTAAAAGTATGCATGAATGTGTATGTATATATCTATATATTACTAGAAGAAACACCGAGGATAATTATGATTTGCTTACATTTGGCATAAAAATGTTAGCTGGTTCAGGGTCTGATCAAGATGACTGCCTGCCTGTTTTAGATCTGCAAAGACAACTACACTAAGCCTCAAACTGAAAGAACTCAAAACCAGAATCCCTTGATAGGCAAATTTGGTGACTGTAACCGGAAAGATACTGTGTTGCTCAGCAACTCTCACTATCTTTTAAATTTTTTTTTTCTTATATAACATCACTCAAATCCCCAGTTCTCTCCATGAGGTGAAACCATATGGTGAACTGTCCCAGAGCTGTACTCCTTGAAGAAATGAAATCTCTAATAACCATTGAGGCTGGTTATTTCCATGGTGCTGTGAAGCTGCACCCATGTAAAAGTCTTTGGTTTGGGGGAAATTGTGCTGATAACAACTTGTCTTGGTAGAGTATTATGATTTTGACAAAGCAGTAGATACTTTGCTTAAGTGTTGTGTGATTATTTTTTCAGTAGGCTGTAATTATAGTCCTGTTGTTATTGACTACATTCACACAGAGAGAGAAGCATATCTAATTACACAGTAATTAAATTAGGCCAGTAATTTTCTTGGTTGTGATTTGCTCAAAATCATTTCTTACGGAAGCTTTTTATAGTAGTGGCAGGTATTGACTGCATTGAAACAGATGAAAACAAAGTTTTGTTTGGGCTAGATTTAGCACATTAAAATAGTATGATTAATAGCTTTAGACCTACACTTAAGTTCTTTACCTGTGTAGGTCCAGTATGTCAGGTCGAAGCCAAATCAAATGGCTTAGACCAATCCAAGCACTGGAACAGGTTGCCCAGTGAGGTTGTGGAGTCTCCTTCACTGGAGATAGTGTGGAACCATCTGGACACAGTCCTGTGCCACGTGCTCTAGAATGACCCTGCTTGAGCAGAGAGGTTGGACCAAATGACCCACTGTGGTCCCTTCCAACCTGACCCATTCTGTGATGGAGTAATAAAACTGATGAAAAGATACAGAGTTTAAAAGAAACAGTTATGAACAGAAAATGACCACCTGCTCACAGTGATACTTAAGACGTCTGTGTGAGTCATATTGTGGACCTGATGAGGATTTGTTGTGTCACTTAGAGTAATATGGATGTGTGACCAGGAAAGAAGAGGGGAGAAAAAGCCAACCCAGCAGAAAGGTGAGCTACTGGAGAATGACTAATACTGTGCCTGGATAAGTCATAACTGATAACCAGTTTAGTAATTCTTTGTGTTATTTTTGGGCCTGCTCATAGAATAAAGTTCCCCCTGATGAGTTCCCAGACACTTTTTACTTTTCCAGACACTATTGCTGTGGTTACTGTGCCCCAAAAGAGACCAGCACTCATCACCTTCTCATGTGCCTGCTGCTCTCAGTGTTGGCCAAGATCCCTGGGCAAGGGATTGCTCAGTGCTCCTGCAGTTTGGGCACATGGCTGTTACAGGATTGTTTTGAAATGCACATAGTAACTTTTTGATAATTACAGTTTTCTGTACTCCTTACAAGTCCCTGTGGAGGAACTTTGCTCCTTCTAGGAGTTGGTGAGACACTGAGTAGGCAGTGGCAACCCGCAGTACAGATTAGATTTCGGCCCCCATGTCCCAGAGTGGCAGAATTTAGCCTAAATGATATAAAGACTTTAAGAGAACAGTAGATAATGGTGACTGACAATTAAGTACTTTTTCTTAAAGCCTTTTAGGAAAAAAAAAAACTTACTAAAAAAATTCTCATTATCCTTTTGTTTCTTGCTGTCATAATAGCTTTCTTGTGTAGGCTTTGTACTAGTGCACCAGAAAAAAAAAAAAAAGACAACAGGATCTGGGATAAAGAAATGGCTGAAGTGTACCTGATAAAAGGATTCGAGGGTCATTGTTTACAACAGCCTAGCAGAATTTCCATGATGATTTATCAGCTCAGGCAAGAAACTGTGCCTCCACTCTGCTGCTGATGGAATCATGGATGTTTTTAAAGATCCTGTTGATTCATATTGAGTTTTAGTGTTCTTTTGTTCTTTAACTCATAGTTTCAAGTAATATGCTAGAATTATGAAATTTGAATTACTTCATTTTTCTGATGGAAAGGTTTTTCTTGTTCCCCCTACCCCCAGTGCTTCCTAATTTAGATGTGACTGATGTTTTTAATTATTGTAGTTGCTGAAAAGTCCTAAGTGAAACAAATTCTTTTGTATGTTACCTGTTTGTCATTTCTCGCCTGAGGGTAGTTACATGTGTTTCAGACATTCACAGAACTGAGATATTATTGTTTTCTTTTTACCCTTAAATAAGTGAGAGATTTTGTTTATTTTTCCACAGAACAGCAGAGGAAGGTTCAGGTCCCTATCTGCTGTTGCCTTTAGGAATTAGAGTGGCTTTCCTGTTCCTGAGGGATTCAGCATATGCTCAGAGAGATGCTAGTTGTTCTGTACTGCCTGTAAAACAACAACAGCAACTAAAAAACCCTATCCAATTCAGGGGGTTGGCACTAACCTCTTCAGTGAGCTTGCCTATTAGGATGTTACAGCTCTTGTCCTGAAATGATAGGAGGGTTTCAGGAAAGCCTGGTAGTTCCTGAAGATTTGTTCTTGGGGACAGTGGGGTCTAAACTCCTTGAAATGGATGAAACACCTCCCAGAGAGTTCAGTGGATTTTCATCAGGCAAGTCTTTGGTGTATTTGTGCAGGCTCATCATGGCTGTGCCTCTGCACACTGGTTGTGTGTGCAGTTGCATGCTCATCATGAGAAAAGGCCTGGAGAAAGTTATGCTCACACAAACCAGTGGTGCTTGGTTACTGCTGCTCTTTGCTCTTCCTTAATGGATAAGACACGATGGCAGCAGACACATTTACCCAGGGTTTAATAGGTTGGGAATACCTCACCTGGCCAGCATCTTGTCTGCAGATGCACAGAGCAGGTCTCCACATCTGTTGCATGGCTGTGTGCTTCAAATCTAGGAAAGTGAGTCAAGAGAGTAGTCCAGGTAGTAAATCAGATACCAAACCACAGTTCCTGTGCTTGTTCTGTGGCTGCATTGTGTGAATTGCTTCTCCCATTCTCTTCCCTGAAATTTTGTCTGTTTGCTGCCAGGGGCACACTTGCCATGGCACTGCCCCATTGGCAGAAAACTTGCTTTTCTCTCTTTAGTGCCCCACACCTTTTATTGCTTGGGGGGATTTATATTATGTATCAGTTAAAGTTCACATCAAGTAACTTGCATGCTGAGTCTAAGAATGTTAATATTTTTCATGTTTGCTTCTTGACTCTTTTGGAATGCCTTTTTTCTTACTGTTGGAAAACTCTTGAACATATTGAGGCATATAAAACAGCATCAGTGATGTCAAGAGGATCTGATTCACACAATCCTGTATGCAGATACAATACAGAGATACCTGAGCTTCCCCTGGGAATCTAGAAGTGAAGTCTTGGAGCAACCCAAGCAGAGCAAAAAAATCAACAAATACTGAAGAAACAGGGATCTAGAAGAAACAGGGACAGAAGGAGATAAGGCTGCAAATACAGATGGGCAGTAGTAGAAGCCCTCTTTGCCATTGCAGCATAAAGCAGTGATTTGAAAAGCACATAATGCCATTGCTAACAAAGAAGAAATCTTGCTTTAGAAATAGATGTGAGAATGATTCCTCCTACAGCAAGCACACAAAGTTTTCATCTTCCCACTCACACCACTGCTCTACCAGCATGCAGCTCTGCTTGCATCCTGGCAATTTGTACCCTGGGTTGAGTGAGCTGGGAGACTAGAAATTGAGGCAGAGGAAAGTGAAACTGCTTCACCCCTGGTGATAGCAACACTCCCCACGAGACAAGGTCTGAAGGCAGTGCTTTCCCTCCTAGCTTGAGCCTTCTGCTTTCCCTATTTTGAGGGGGAGGAGAGGTTTGTGAAGAGATTATTTAAAATTAGATAAGGTAAATAAAAATTGTCAGTGTCTATTTATTGGATGAGTAACTTAAACATCCAAGGCAGCCGTAACCTAAGCAGCCAAAGTCCACTCGAGCTAGGGCTGAATTTGGCCCATTGTCTCTCCTTCACGCCCACAGTACAAATAAAAGCTTCAGCTTCTTAGTGTTAGGTGGGAGGGAGGAGGCAGGAGAGCCACTGGAGTGTGATGTTGCATTGACAGTTGATGTGCATTCGTTGAGAATCTGTGCTTCTCGTTACTGATGCATACAGCAGGATGACAAGTCATTGGGAGGCAGGATGCAGTTTGTTAGGAGTGGAACAATATGATGTGTGTGGGGTCTTTATGGCAGAGTTATGGAGCAAAGTTGACTTTTGATTAAGGGATGGGGAAAAAGCACTGTTGCCCTGAAAACTGATCTGGAATCTTAAAAAACTAAATCTTTGGCAGGAGCTACATTCAAAGAGGTCATTTTACTTCATAACGATGGGTTTTTTCCACTATTGTTTAAATAACTTGGGGCTCTGTCCTTCTGAAGTAGAAGGAGCAGAGTAGACAGAAGAGCTTCTGCTATCAGTGAAATCTGACAAATAAACTATACAAAAATAATTTCTTTGCTGCTTGAAAAACAGTATTTACATTGCACTTTCCTCCAGAAGGAGGCTATGGATGTGTTTAAGTGGTGTACAAGAGTCTCTCTCATCTTCACAGAACAGCAGTTGGGTCTGAAGTAGACACAAGTCACTGCTCAGCACTGCAAGGCTGCAGTTTGGAACAGTGTAAGACAGATTATAAGAAATATGAAATCCAAATAACATAGCATATGAACCTGCAGAAGTTAGTT
Organism: Hylia prasina; assembly: GCA_013397195.1. Classification (NCBI taxonomy): domain Eukaryota; kingdom Metazoa; phylum Chordata; class Aves; order Passeriformes; family Sylviidae; genus Hylia; species Hylia prasina. The sequence continues at coordinate 1,036,942 of VYXD01004543.1, forward strand.
ATGAAATTGGAGTTTAGCTAGAGCTAGTGACATCTGTGGAGTTTCAGTAGGTGTAACTGAGTCTTCATAATTCTCAAACATCCAGGATTTTCTCTGGATGCTTCCTCTCACTGACATAGTATGTTTTCAAAAGTATCGTTGCTGCATGGGGCACATATCTGACAAAGAGTGACTTAATTTCAGCTTGAACTCCATTAAAAATCAAAGTTAAATAGGTAGAAGCACTCATTTCAGAGTATGATCTTATGGCAATTATGTTGTTATATCAGTTTAATTTGAAGCATAACTTGAAACTTGCTTGTGAGGGCAAATCCTTAAAAAAAATCACTTGTATGTGTGGGTTCATATATCCTCTAAGGTAACTGCAGGGTTTTGCCCTCACAAGGTGACCAGTGTTGCTGGAGGGTACCTTATAAGAAATGTGGTGTAAGTTAATAAGTTTGGGGAAGTGTGGCCAGCTCAGATAGTGATCTGGAGAGCAACATTTTGCCTATGTATCATTGCCTGCAATTTTACATTTTCTGTTTTCACTTAGTGTAGAAGACAATAAAAATTAGGTATCCTAAGCACCTAAAGAAGCATTCTAAACAAGACACAGTTGTTCTGAATGTGTATTTTTCAGTTGATGAGCAAGCACCTAAATTTGTTTTCAGTGACATTAATGCTTCCCATTGATTTCGGTGATTTGCAATTGGGCCATTGATAAACACTTCTGTAAATGCAGCCTAATCCACAGCTACACTTGATCTCAACAAAATTCCCTCAGCACTAAACTGTCATGCCGTAAGTATAATGTAGCTCCATTTTTCTTCCCCAGCAGCATGTTGTGTTCTAGTCATAGAGGAACTTAGCCTTCTCTCCTTGTTTGTAAAACATTTTGGGATCCCTCCAAGTGTAACATGAATGCTGGTGGGCTGTGGTTCTCTCCCACCTGGGTTTCAGTTCCAGAGCATGAGACTTTTTCACTTTCTACTTCTTTTTTTTTTCCCTGCCTTTTCGACAGAGCAACTCAGCTGCTCTTTGTGAGCAGCTGTTCTGTTTCCCTGTCTGCCTGCAGTGGTACCCAGACAGCTGCAGCCAAAGGTTGCCAGAGCAATGCCCAGCTTTGTTAAAAAGTAACAGGATTGGGAAAGAGGAGGGAGTAGGAAATTTCATGACCTGGAGTAGATTGTGCAGCACGCTGTCAATGGGTGCTGAGGGACTGGGGTAAGCTCCGTGTCCAGCTAGAGATGTGCTTTCTATGCATGTGTGTCAGTAACATTTACCTGCTGACTCCGGGGAAGCTGTTAATCATGAGGTGATGCTGAAGTTCTCTGGGAAAGGAAGTGTTGCTGACGGTGACAAGCAGCTTATGTGCATGTCTCATGGAAACTTAAATGTGCGTATGTGTGCATGTGTGTGTTCATTCGGCATCTGCTGTCCACATTCTGTGACTCACACACAGAGGGCAAGGTGTGGCTAAGAGCAGGACTGTGACGTGCAGTCTGACTTTTTTTTTTTCTCTCCTTATAGGCAGCTTTCCTGTGCATGGCAGGGCGTTATCTTTATTTGTCCATTCTTGGGTTTGTGTACATATTTTTCCAACAATGATGACACTGTTTGTTTTGTGGTTCTGCCTTTGAGCACTTACACATTAGTAAGGAACAATTCAATGCGCACAAAGCTATGTAATACTTTTGTGGCATGTCAGGATTTCAGCTTTTGCCCAACCTAAGATTTCTTTTCTTTTCCAGAAAAAGGCATGGCATACAATTAAAACCATGGTTAATTTACCAGTCATCAGCCCCTTCAAGAAACGCTACTCATGGGTGCAGCTGGCTGGGCATACAGGTGAGAGGAGTATCTTCAATGTGTTTGTTTGAGGATGTGAGGATGACTGCAGCAAGGAGAACAGTCTTTCTCTGTTTCCTTCCTTCCTTCAGGTAAAAAGGAAGCAGGCAATATCACACAAACCTGTGACCTAAAATGTATTTCAGTTGTGGTGTGGATAGGGAAGTGGGAGTGATATACCTGAATAATGAGATGAGCCGGGAAGCAATGGTCAGACTCTGGAGAAGGGCCAGGCTTGTAAGGTGATATGTGTAAAATACTTGTTAGAGGGAAACAAGAGGTTGGGGAGCTAAAGCCTTAATCTGCCTGATGCTGTTGGTTGCGGTATGGGATCACTTTTCCTGACTGAGTAGCCAATAGTTCTCTAGGGGAAAGGATTACAGTCCATGCCTGTATGTGCTTCAGCCCTGGAAAGGACAGTGTTTCTAATACCACTCCAAACCTCTCATCTGAATGTAGGTTGGGTGGCAAACATATGGGAAAATTGCCTTGCTGACCAGGTGCTTGCATTGTGAGTCTCTCATTGTTCACTGTAGGAGTGCAAGGAACAGCTCAGTTGGTTGGTTCTAGTTTTGTGTCTGTAAAAATTGGTAGGTGTGCTCCTGTTGTAGGCTTAGTTTCATTTGTAAGGCAAAAAAACAACAAAGAGAAGTCATCAGGTTTGTGTCTCTCGTGCTTCATATAATTCCTGTGCAGTGCTAGTGGGGGTTTATTGGTACACATGTGGGCAGGCACCTACGCTGCATCGTGCTGTAATGCAGTATGTGAACCACCTCTGTGTATGCTAATGCCTTAATATGGTGCACTTCAAAGCTGTGCTGAGAAATTTACTGAGCCCTAGAAATTAAGTAGCTGCATTTTGCACAGTGTTGTTGTTGGGTCTGATTTGTATCACACAAAGTGCCAAGCTGGCCCAGTCTTAGTGCAGTTTTTGTCACAGATGTGTTCAGTTGGCTTCATGTGTGTGGAGTGATGCACTTGTCGTGTAATCATAACCCTTCTGGAGACTCATATAGTAGAGTGGAAGAGGAGGGTAAAGAGTTTACTAGAAGCTGATTAGGAGAGATACTGTTCCAGTTTCCTTTTAGCAGTGTTCTGTGGTTGGGTTTATTCCATCCTTTCTGCAGCTGTTCTTCTCTGATATGACAGTTTTTTTCTGAATTAGAACCTGGGCTGTTACCAGCCCTGCCCTTTTGCCGAGGCAGTGCCTGTTCTAAGATTTGTCAGAGAAGAACCAGTTTGCAATGGCTGAAGGATCCTGCTGTGGTAAAAGTTGAGTGTTATCCCCAGGATTAATGAGGCTCCCACTTTGGTGCCCAATTTATTGTGTGTAGATTAAAGGGTGCCTCTGAATGAAATGTATGCTTTCCTCAGATGCTGTGGCCAGGTTGCGGGACAGGAGAGCGTTTGGAAACTGGACAGGTGGAGGCTGATTACTGCTAATTGTGGCCTCTGCAGATGTCATTTGTCCTGGATACCATTCAGACCCAGGGCTGAATGGTTGCCCTCCAGACTATACCTGCAGGGCTTTAGCAGATTAGCAGGTTTCCAGAGGAGAGGCAGTACCTGCAGGCATACGCAGGCGCAGTCACAGCATGTGTGTGTGTCTGTGTATGTGTGGAAAGGGCAGTTCTTGGCTTCTGGCTGTTTAACTATCACTGATTGACTGCGCTGCCTCTGTCTGGACATGCTCAGCAGGTGTATATAACCTGTGTGAGGATTAGGGACAAAGCCAGCGCTGGCAGTGTTATGCAGCTTTAAAATAGCCTGTCAGAGGATTAATGAATTCTGGCTCGTGGCTTCTTCCTGTGCATTTTAGTAAGTATAGTTCTGTTTAATAACCTAGCAAAGACGAGCATGGAAAAAAACCCAAACAAGCCCAATGGCGTGAAGCAACTGCATTCCTTAAAGCTATAAATTCTGACATGGGAATGTATCCAAATGGACTTTCACTGCTAACAACTGTTTGTCCTGTGTGTCTTATTTTATATGAAAAGCATCTTATCTCTTCTCTTCTGGGGAAATCTTTAACCGCTGCCATGAGACTGAGCTAGATGAAGTTGGAATGGTGGGGGAAGGGGTTTTTCTTTTTTGCTTGTCAATCTTGTCAGCAACTGTTTGATTTTCTTTTTGTAGGGAGTTTCAAGGCAGCTGATAGTGGGAAGATTCTCAAACGCTTCTCAGAGAATGAAAAGGAGTGTTTTGAGCGATTGATGAAAGACCCACTACGCTCCTGCGTCCCTTGCTTCCATGGTGTGGTGGAGAGAGATGGAGAGAGCTACATCCAGCTGGATGACTTGCTTACTGATTTTGAAGGGCCAAGTGTGATGGACTGCAAGATGGGGATCAGGTAGGTAGGGTGAATGAAAGAGAATGTGTTTTCTCTGCATTTGAAGAAAGGAGAGATGCGGTCATGCTCACAGTCACCTTGGACAACCTGAGGACAGTATGTCCCATTATTGCCAGTTTGTTCATGGATTCTGGAAACTAACTGATCTATAGCCTTAGAAACTAACCCACATCTAGAAATTTTATGGGGTGATTTAAGACAAAGTTTCTCTCTCTACAGTGGCCTGATAATACGTGGGAAAAATGACATGATTTATTCACTGGAATATTCATTGAATCTTTGCATATGCAGTGATTCAGAAAGCCTCGCAAAGTAAAATCTCCATCTCCCAATGCAGATGACTGAATAGCAGTGTGCAAGCCCATTTCCAATGCTTGAATGAGTCTTTGCTGGTATGGATCTTTCAAGAGTTGACCATTTGCTCAGGACTGACCTGTGTTTTTCCCTACACTGACATCTTGAGATGTTGCCGTCTCTTTCTTTTCTAGTTTCTCTCTTTTCCATTCAGTGTCTATGATTAAGATGAAAACATCAAAAATACTATCTAAGCATAACAAAGAGGTAAGGATTTGTTGAGATCCTGGAGTAAGGTAACAGTACAGAGAAGTATGAGCTCTCACAGTAATCTTTTGGGTGTCAGCTCAGATGCTTAAGAGTTATTGTCGTAAGGTAGTTACTTACAGGAATACAGATGTGCCTTTTCAAATAGATGCAAAATTTTAAATGAATTAGGAAGATGTAGCATGGGTATGTTCAGAAAAAAGAGGAGAAGGATTTGCATTTTGTGGAAAGGATGTGACATTCTGGCAATGAGTGACATCATCTCCTAAATGCCATCCTGGTTTGTTACACTGTGATGAAGAAAGTAAACTTCAGGCACTTGACAAAGTGCAAGCTTTAGGGATCCAGTGGAATGTAGAGAACATGGATAGTGCCTTTCTAATGGCTGCCAGATTAACAGATTGAGTGATAAGAGCAAAATGTGGAAGTTTTGTGTCCCTTCACCTTCCTGTTAAGTTACCTCTTCTGGTTTGGAACTACTCTGATAATCTGCTTTACTCTTTTTTCTGTATGAGGAGTAATTCTGTCTTTCACTGAGGTGCATTAAGTAAAACTTCAACTTTCTGAGGCCCAAAAAAATTACCCATGACTGATGTTAAGTTTTTTGAGGAGAGAGAATGCAGTAAGTCTTCAGTAGCCCTATTTGTTGGTTTGGGTTTTTTTCCATTATAAGTGATCTCTCCTAACTGTCCTATGAAAATGCAATTCTTTTTTTATGGCACAGTGGGAATTCAGCTTCCTCCTATTCTCTCTAACCAGGAGATAATCATAACTTGTAACAGTAAGTAAAGGTATATTTAGAACAAGAAGTGAATTACAATTCCTGATTCCTGGGGCTGTTTCACTAAATATGCCTGCACAGTCATTGCTCTGTGTACTTCGATTTCCCCGTATGCAAAACTGGGGCAGTGATAAGGCTTACTTTCCTGGCTGATGTTTTTTGAGGCCAGTTTGTAAGCTGTAAAAAGAAATGTTGGGGAAGCCCTTAAGGATGTGTTGGGATGTGATGTTTGCAGAACATACCTGGAGGAGGAGTTGACTAAGGCACGAGAGAAACCAAAGCTGCGTAAGGACATGTACAAGAAAATGATTGAAGTGGATCCTCTTGCTCCCACGGCTGAAGAGAACGCCCAGCATGCTGTCACCAAACCCCGGTACATGCAGTGGAGAGAAACCATCAGCTCCAGTGCCAACCTGGGCTTCAGGATTGAAGGAATTAAGGTAATTGTTTCACCCCTGCCTGTTCCTGGAGACCGAACTTTATTTGATTAATCAAAAAGCTTGTGCACATTAATGGCAAGCTTTTCCAAAGGATTATGTGAAAATGCACTAACTGAAACCACAGGGTTCACTCTATTGCAGTTTCAAAGCATTTATTGTAACAGGGAGTGTCAATGAATTTAAGCTTCAAATACACATCAGCTGTACTTGAATCAACTACAGAGACCTCACAGGAAGGACTCTAGAGGTATGCAGTGCAGATAGAATGAAAATGAGACTGTTGTAAGGAGGAATTCATAACAGAAGTATTAACTCCCTCTCTGCGTGCAATTACTTCTTTTATCCAGGAACTATTACATATTTATTCCAAGTGAATCACAGTAAAGTGGTTTAGTTGCAATTATGTTTATTGGCAAGGCATGTTAAAAGCGTTTGCTAAGATATTCTTGAGATCAAGGAGACCACTTTTCCTTTTAAATACATGGTGAGATCCCGTATAGATGGAGCTGGAATAAAGCCAAAACAATCCAAAATGAAATTTCTCCATCAGCCAAGTCCACCTGCTGTTCTTGATGGATAAGTTTGTGCTCCTGTACCTTTCCTAGGATATTACCTTATAGCCACAGTAGAACCTTGGCAATTTTCTTTCCTACCCATTACTTAGGTATCTTTTACGGAATCATAAAATGGCTGGGCTGGAATGGACCTTAAAGGTCGTGTAGTTCCAACCCCCGTGCTATGGGCAGGGACACCTTCCACTAACCAGCTTGCTCATTGCTCCAACCTGGTCTTGAACACTTCCAGGGATGGGGCATCCCCAGCTTCTCTGGGCAACCTCTTCCAGTGCCTCACCCCATTTGCAGTGAAGAATCTTTTTCTAATACATATTCTAAACCTACTCCCACTTTTAAAGGATCCCTTGTCCTGTCACTGCCTGCTCTTCCAAAAATTCCCTTTCCATTTTTCTTGTAGGCTCCCTTCAAGTACTGGAAAACCACAATTAGGTCACCCCAAAGCCTTTTCCAGGCTGAAAAAAAACAGTTTGTTCAGTCTTCCCTCACAGGAGAGGTTTTCCATCCCTCTAATCAATTTGGTGGCCTCCTCTGGACTTGCTCCAACAGGTTCATGTCCATCCTGTACTGAGGACCCCAGAGCTGGATGCAGCACTGCAGGTGGGGTCCCATGAGAGAGGAATAGAGGGGCAGAATNTGGGTCCCATTAGAGAGGAATAGAGGGGCAGAATCCACCCCCCTTGCCCTGCTGGCCACGCTGCTTTGGATACAGCCCAGGACACAGTTGGCTTTCTGGGCTGTGAGTGCACATTGCTGGGTCACGTCCAGCCTCCTATTCACCAGCACTCCCAAGTCCTTCTCAGCAGGGCTGCTCTTCATCTGTTTATCCTCCAGCTTGGATTGATACTGGGGGCTGCCCTGACCCAGGTGCAGCACCTTGCACTTAAACTGCTCAGGGCTCCCATGGACCTGCCTTTGAGCCTGCCTCTGTCCCTCTGCATGGCATCCCCATCCTTCAGGTGTGTCAACTGCACCACTCCAGCACTTGGATTAGTTTTGTTTCCATTTCACAATTGAAGTACCTAGAAATAAGGTATGAAAGACAGTGATGCTGATGAACAGAGGCTCTTTAAGTACCTCTTTCTTCTCTCCTTTGCTTTGAATCTTCTTCCTTCCTTATTTGCAGATTGTCCTGCTGGGGTACAGGAACTGGGGCTTCCAGCTCATGCAGTGCTGGCCCCCTGTGTGCTGTGCCACCCACTCCTGGCTGTTAGACACAGGCATCCTCATGCAGAAACTGTCTGGGTGGTAGATGAGAGATGATCTGGCTTCAGTCCAGCCAAAACACGGGACCCTGTGTTGCCCTTTAGCCCACTGACGATGTTACCAAGATCCCTGGTTTATTCTTATACTACTTAGGTCTTTGTATGCTCCTCTGTGTAATGGAATCTGAAACCCAGATGATCTTGAGGACTTTCATGTATGTTCTTGGAAAGATAGTTGGTGAGTGAAGATGTACAGATTTGAGTGCTGGAGAGTGACCGAGCTAAGGGAGAACAGGGGAGCTTCAGAAAAACCTCCTGGCTTGTTCTTTGTGAATTTGTTGGTTGTCAGAGGCAGGAGCAGTATGACACACAGACTGTGTAGTGTTTCCCTGTAGAGACACTACTGTTACTGTGCACAACATGAATACTTAATCCTTGACTAAGCACAGGAAGTACTTTGGAGCCCATTCCCTTTCTCTCTCTCCCTGTGCTGTTATGAGGAACATAGGTATCATTTTTAAATTTTGTTAGATGGAGAAAAGGTGGCAGAAACTGAATTGTTCAGGCAGTACCTGTAGTCAGTACTCCCTACACTGCTCCACTGAAAGTGAAGTGTACATCCAGTTCTGTATTTTTGCAGAAAAGCAAAGCCATTCTGCAGAGATCCCCATTTTGGTAGGAAAGCCTGTAAGAGTCAGTGGTGCCAGCTAGTAGTTGATGGGAGTACGGGGATGTTCTCCCTGACGGGACTGGTAACTCCTGGAGTTAGCTGATGAGGTGTGTTGGTTTGGTCCTCCCCTGTGGCTGCTTCAGTAAGAAGCAAAAGCAAAGGAAGTGAAATCTTACAAGCCCTTCTGTGAACTGGCTGCTGATAAATGAGGTCTGATTCACCATATGCACTCCTGCAGTAGTGGGGTACCTCTTCTCTTTGGGTTGATCCATTTCTTTTCCTTGCCTTGCTTCTGGATCTCTGAAATCAAGTCAAGTTCATTTATGGGATTTGTCACTTTTCCTCCTATCAATAATATTTTGACATTTGGTTTCCCTACAGTTGGAACCTGTTGCTCAGTATCTTGCACATGCCTGATTCTAAATGCACATTTCCTCTCTGGCAGAGCCTGTCTGAAGGCCGGGCAAACATTTCCTCTACGATATTGAGCTGATGCTTGGAGCTGAGAATTGGGATTTCTGTCTTCCCAGTCTGTCAGTGAATGTCTGTGCAGTTTGAAAAGTTACTACTTCCTTTGGTACCATTCCTTTAGCTGTAGATCAGGCATAGCCATTTTCCCAGGGGGACATCAGATTTGATTCATAAATCTTTGTGAATCCATAAAGTTGACCCAGAGCCCTGTAAGGGAAGTCTGCAGGGGGCTCTCTGCAAGACCCCATGGTTTAAGATGGATAGTACTATTTTATGGAGCTGTGACCCTGCCCTCCAGTGAGCCATGTCACTGTCACATCCAATGAGAAATGTTGCCACTGGCCCACGAGCTGCACTGTGTGACAGACTACTCTGCTGTGCCAGGACTGTATGTGGAGTCCTTAGCAAAGTTATGACTTCAAGGAGTGAGTCAGGCAAGTACTTCCTGAGGATCAAGTACATCCAGAGCTGTTGCAGAGCCCTGATTTAGGATACTGGGGTGGGTCCAGTCAAACTCTGGCTGTTGCTTACAGTAAGTAAAGACAGGCAGTAATTATGTTTCCTGCCAACCACTGGAAAGGAGCAAAATTATAAAAGTGTTTGACAGCCACAGGGAAGCAAGCAACTAATTCATCCAGACACAAACGGTTAGAAAGGGAGCACTGTGCACCTATTCCAGACATTGCTCTATAATCTGCAGCATAGGGAGAAATTATTTTTAAAACAACCTTACTCCTGTGAAGAGATATGAGATGAAAATTCCAAATTTCTGTGTGCTGTTGAGTATTATCACACATCAGATCAGATGGCTTCTAACTCTCACTGCCTACCAGCTGAACTGCTCTGGCATAACTTGCACGTCTCATCAGGCTGGCGTGCTGCACTTGTATCTGTCCAACAGCCTTGGAATGAAATTCCCTTCCATGACAGATCTGGAGTTCCAGCATTATTGAATTTTTTTTCATGTATACATTAGAAGCCAAGTTCAGCTGTGGATTAAATAGTGTTCCACCTGCTGAGACTGGACTTGAATTTGTCATTTTGGTGCAGTGACTTAACACGTGGGAGACGACATATTTTATTGACCTGCTGATTTACTCACAATGAAAATGAGGGATTGGACTTAAACAATAGAGAGGAAAAGAGTTTGATAATCCTGCATTCTTTTAGTGGGTTTTTGTTACCAACTGTAATAATTGCTGTGTTTTACATGCATATCCTAAAATTTCCTATTTGTGTCTCTTGAAGCAACAGGGATGCTCTTGGGAGACATGGATATTCATGTTTATGGATACCTCCAATTCATGCACTGCTGCTATGTACTTGTAGCTCCAGAAGCACACAAAAATACTCGATTTTTTCACTAGCAGGATGCTTCTGTACTGAACCTTACCACTAGCACAAAAATACTCTGAATTTCTCCAGGACGCACTTGGAGCAAGCATGCCTGCACTGTCCTTTGCCAAAATGCACTCACCTGCTTTGTCAGTGCTGGCATTGTGAATCCCAGGTTGTTCCTGTCTGCAACAGATTTCTGTTCTGTGACTTCTGGGTTGTTACGTGTTCAAACATATATTTGGAACTGAATCCTAACTGTGATTCTTTGATTTCCCATTGAAAGACAGGAACAACAACAAAAATCAACAACAGAAAACCCAAATAACAACCAAAAAAAATCTCAGCAAAACCCAAAAGAAACCCTCAAACTAAAAGGACTAGTAAAATTGGGTTTGGAAATGTTCCCTCACGCCCTCAGCCAGGGTTTCACTAGCCAGACAAGAATACAACAACGAGGTCTCTGTGGTATGCCCCACTGAACTTCACAGTGCTAGTGTTGATGTGAGAAAACCTTCCTGCAAGCTGTTAATGTCATGAATTGTTTCTTTTTTTTAACTTGTACTCAACAGGAAATGACCTGCCATTGCCATTTAAAGTATCCAATCAGCTTTTGTATTTCTTCTTTTTGCTTGGTTTATCTGTTCTCTTTCTGTTCAGCTACTCTCATCTGGTTAGCAAGGGCTGAGCTGTTGCTGGCTCAAGGGGATTGAGTGATGAGGGGAATGAAAAGTGTGCAGTATTAATAATCTCTCCCTGTGTGTGGTTTTGTGCAGAAGGCGGATGGAACATGTAATACAAACTTCAAAACTACGAAGACACAAGAGCAAGTTCTACAGGTTTTTGTGGAATTCATTGAGGGCAACACAACTATTCTGGTGAGTCTGATCTCTGCAGGTGCGCTGATCTTGGACCAGTGCTCTTGCTTCAGGGCCACACTTTATTTGGTACAGGAAATAGGAAATAGAATACCAAGGGTGGCTTTGATTTCCACTTGCTCTCAGGAGATGGGGTGGACATGGGGCCTTGGTGGATTCTGAGAAGTTGACTGAGGCCAGTTTTGTCAGCTCTTGCCATGAGTTGACCCCAAGTGCCTCATGCTATCAAAATGTCATTCAAATTAAGTAACTTCTGGCTTGCCATCAGCTTCAACCATGGGTGTTAGATGCATTAGGTGGGTGATATCTAAGCAAGGATTGTGTTGGCAGGAAAACCTGTGATTTGGGAATTCAGTCTGGAGAGGATAAAACCAGAGTGTGGAGGCAGGAAGTGAGATTGGTGACTAGCTGTGCTCCCATGTGTGAAACTCATCTCAAAGAGTAATTCCTGTGTGCTAATTCATGGGTAGCACAGCAGACATGTGGTAGATGGCATAACACATCTCTTTGCTTTAGAACTTCCAAGGATGCTATAATGTTTTGCTGCAGTGTGGAAGCCATTATGAAGGCAGATTAGCCCTTCAGGAGGAGCATGCTTGGTAGCTCAGGGCAGCAATAAAAATCTGAACTAGAGCTTTATACAGTAGGCCTTGATTCTTTCTGTCCCCCCCCCCGCCCCCACCATGGTTGGAGCTCCTTGTTTCTCTAACACAACTTCTTTCTTTTCACTTTGGGGACTGGAAGATTTTTAATTCCTTGAAAAGTTTTTCTCTCTATTAAAAAGAAAAAAAAAAACAGTTGCAGAAAGCCTCATGACATCCAAATCAAGACAGATAAATATGCTTGGTGTGACACATGAAGCAGATTAACTTCTGTCTGTTAATTCACTATGAAAGCTTGAAATGTATTTTCAGATTGACTTTCAAATGATGAACCTGTTGTTTTGAAGGACCTCCAGCCTAAAATGAATATGGTCTCTTAATTATATTGACTTTTGTAAATAATTATCTTTATTCAGTTTTCAATAAAATGTTTATGGGTTGTTTTGGGTTTTTTCCTCTTCTTCCTCCAGAAAAAATACCTCAAACGTCTGCAGGAAATTAATGTCATTCTCGAATCCTCAGACTTCTTCAAGCGACATGAGGTGAGCAATGAGTGTAAAGCTGTGCAGGTGCATTGATTCTTCATTTGGCCATTCAGGTGTGCTTCAGAACAGCCTGCTGTATGAGTACAAGGGGTTTTGTAGAAGAAAGCTCACACATGTTGACAACACAGATACCACAAAGCCTCCACCACAATGATCCAGAAGATTGAACTAGTTGAGGAATAATAAATCCTCCTGTCTTTATGACATCCCCAGCACTCATAGCTCTGGGCCACTGCATGGAATAGTTTATTAGTACCAGTTTCCTATGGTTTCTCTAACCTTGATATGCTTCAGTGGGAATATTTACAGGGGAATGGCAACATGAAAGTTTGCATTTGATACAGTAGCATTCAATTGTAGTTTGACAATGAAGGCTGTATTAGAACGGATTTATGTTGAAATACCATTTAATTCTGCTGTCTATGTTATCTGTGCTTTGCTATGCAAAAGGCATCATTAGTATTGTAATTTCTGCTTGTTAACAGCTCAAGATTTTGAGATTAGACATTTTATTTTACCTTGTTGATGTTCTCATATCAGTGGAGATATTTTTGTTAATCATGGGGTCCTAATCTGTCTTTGAAAGGAGTTACTGGCTTTTGCTGAATTGCTCAAATTGAGACCTGATGTTAAGTAAGATGAAGAACTGCTTTTCTTCCTGTTTTCTACTGAGTCCCATTTCTTATCTACCCTCCCATTTGTACCTTCCTGATTGATATGGTTATACAAATGGGGCATCTAAATCATCAATGTATAAGTGCAGCCCAAAAGTCTGTTGGGTTACAGGTGAGCTGAGGAGATAATCTTCTTAGCAGGAAGTGTTAAATGGTGGGGGAGGGCTGAAGATGTATTTTTAACTACACTGTCTCAATCTGTCTCCCAGGTTGTAGGAAGTTCACTACTTTTTGTACATGATGGCAGTGGGAATGCCAATGTGTGGCTGATCGATTTTGGAAAGACCACCCTTCTTCCTGATGGTCAGACACTGGATCACAGGATCCCCTGGCAAGAAGGCAACAGGGAGGATGGGTACTTGCTGGGATTGGACAATTTGATTGGCATCTTGGAAAGCATCACTGAAAGATGAGTTGAGAAAGGCACAAAACTTGCAGGGCTTCTCTGTAACTTTCTGCTTTACTGAAGTAGAAGGAAATTCAGTTACAAGGAAACCTTTAACTCCAAACTCCTGAGGTCATCTGTGCAGAGGGAGCTGCATCCAGAACCCAGCAGTCAGTGATCAAAGCTACTTTGCATCAGCCCTCTATGAACCTAAATGAATCACTCCAGATTGGTCTGTATTGCACCAGATGAACTTGAGACTGGTCCTCAGAGAATGAAGATCTCCATACGTGGGAATCACACCAGCATGAGTAAAGAGGTTTGTGTGATAAACCAGAATGATTATTATTTCTGGCAAAATGGGACTCCAAATTACTACTTAGAGAACCAGAACAAATGCTTGGGAACTCAGGGCAGGAAAAACGATTTTTCAGGGAACTGAAATAATTTTGAAACCAGATTGGTTTGTTTTTCCTCTCTAATTCCAAGTCCTCTTGCTCCTGTGTACACTGTAGGTTGGACCAACGACTTCTGTTGCATTGTGTTACAGTGTGAGCAAGGTGCACATGGGTGATAATCACAAGAAACTGAGAGCAAAGAGAGACAGCAGTTTGTAGTGGCTTGATGTGGCTAACTGCTGTTGAGATTTCTCCCCTTCCCTACCCTAGCCTTGCTTTTATCCAGGAACGCCTTTTCTATAGCTGCTCAGGAGATTACAAATACTCTAGGGAGAGAATAGCAGCCTATTGTCTCCAAAACCATTTGACTTTCCAACTGGGTGGGCTGTTGGATATGTTACTAAGTTGGAGAGTTAGGCCTCTTGCAGCTGAACTGCAGCTCTGAAAATCACTAATGATCTTTCACAAACTGGTCAGGGAACTAAGTTTTTTTCCCAAAGCTTGTTTATTTTTGAAGATAAATCTCCTATACATAGGCACACACTAGTAGTCACCAACCAGTGTGATCTGTTATGATCATGGTTTGACTCTCTCCTAATGCACGTGACTTCTTGGCCATGTTCCTGTTCTCAGATATGACGCTGCCACTTACACGTATGAAGTGGCACAGCAATCAGGGAGGTCATGTTGCTGCATTCACAGCATTACACAATGATAATTCCCAGGCATCCTTCCTCCAGGGTATCAGCTGGCATGAGTTTGGGTGAAGGAATGTCAATATATTACATCCTATAATTCCCATCTGAAATCACAGGGTGATCTGTGCTTCATACTTACGCTGTGGTCCAGGCACAGCCACAGAAAATTCAGTTTTTAGGTTAAAACCAAGAAAGATTGAATTGTTTTCTTGCAATGGCTTCACATACCTTCTCTGTTGGTTGCCTCTAGTCACTGGAACAGTTTTTTACATACTGGCAGTATAAATACTATCATTAGTCACATGTTGACTCACATTCCAGGTTTTAATATCACTATGTGGTGATGCAGTTTTCACAATGCAGGTAAGAGTTACATTACCAGTTGAAGGTTAAAGCCCCTTCAACATCTAGAGGTAGTAATGCACATTGATCAGAAATTCCTGTCTTTTGCTGGTGTCCTGTGCTCAGGAGAGATTCTGAGAACTTTGGATATGTGAAGGTGACTCCACTTTTGGGAAACTGCTGTTTCAATAAATAGTTGATAGCATAAGCAAAAAAACCCCAAAACCCTATAGAGTCCAGATCTGGAATGAAATCTGTAATATTTGTAATTTGAGTTGGACAGCCTAAAATAATTTCTAAAAGGAGTTAGTTTGGGTAACGCTACTGTACTAAAAGATAAGTCAGATTTAATTACTTTTTTATCACCTCTCAACATACAGGAGTATTGAAACTTGAAGCTCAGTTATGATGTAAAAGATGACAGAGTAGGTATTCTGTAGCAAGTAATGACATCTGGAAATATTTCATCTTAAAACATAAGTTGTCTGAAATTGGTAGTTATTTTTGCAGTTCACTGTAAATTCAGATGACTTCTATGGCTTCTCAGAGTTTCTCTGGTTTATATTTATAGTAGTATGTTAATGAATTTTTCACTTAGAAGTTTCAGAGTGTTTACATTAAGTTTTTTTTTTTGAAGTGACAGTGAGCATAGATTATATCATTCCAGATGCCTCCTAACTTTTGAACTGCTATGTGATGACAAATGAATCTGTGGTGAATTCTATACAGTTTAAAAAAAAATAAAAATTCTCCTTTTCTGCAGCCAGCACGTAAGCCACTGGATAGCAGTGCCTAAGGAGAATAGCAGTGCTTAAGGACAATAGCAAGTTAGAAGGTCTCAGAGGCAGGACTTCAATGACATTGCCTTTTTTTATGAGACTGCAATTGCAAGCTGTCCTACCACAATTAAAAAGAAGTATAAAAGTTAGAAATAAGATTAAGATAGAATTCAATTGGTGGTTTGCCTAATTAATCTTCAGAGATAAGTTTCTTTCTTCTGTTACCACGTATGTGAATCTTTTGTATTAATGTAACCTATTTCCTGGAGGAGACGAAATCTAAACAGTAGAGGTTGGTGCTCAAATGTCAGGTGAGAGTTTAAGACAAACTTTCAGAATGACTGTCCAGTTCTAAAGGAGAACTAGAACAATGTGATAGCAGTAGCTTCAAAGAAAACAATTCCTGCTAGCACGTGGCTGGTTTAGCAGTACATGGTCCTGGGAGAAAACATGGAGAAGGTTTGTTCCACTGCAGTAGCTGGAAAGGTCAGGAAAAAAAGAAAATCTGCTATGGCACACACTGATTTGGAAACTCATTCTAGATGATGTATAGTTCTAGGAAGTTAGTTTTGAAATGGCTCTTTTTCTTGCTAGGGGATTAGAAAGAAAGAAATCACAATCATCTGTTGCTGTTATGGGAAAAGAGAGAAGGAGGCAGCTTTTCATAGCAAACTGTAAGTGTAGGGCTTCAGCTGAGCACTGGNCAGTAGCTGGAAAGGTCATGAAAAAAAGAAAATCTCTGCTATGGTAGACACTGATTTGGAAACTCGTTCTAGGAAGTTAGTTTCGAAATGGCTCTTTTTCTCGCTAGGGGATTGGAAAGAAAGAAATCACAATCATCTGTTGCTGTTATGGGAAAAGAGAGAAGGAGGCAGCTTTTCATAGCAAACTGTAAGTGTAGGGCTTCAGCTGAGCACTGGAGCTCTAAGGAGCTGGGGCTGTGAGCTCAGGAGCAAACTGCCCCAGGATAAGTTTTAGATTCCTTGTTTCTCATCAGGTGGCCCAGAGCACCTGTCTATGGACATGCACTTGCTAGTGTGAGGAAGCAGCATGGCCTTCCTTCACTATGGAGTAAGTGGTGTTGAATAAGCTTGTATTTACCAGAGAGTCAACATGGTGCAAGTGCAGGATGTCATTCATTAATGCATCTGCCGAGATAGTGCCTCACTCTGGAGACACTGAGCACGTGGGATTCCACAGCAGGGACAGAGATGCTGGTCTAGAGGCACTTTGGTGCTGAACAGGTGACCTCTGACTTAGGCTCCAAGGCCTTTAAACTCACTAGTTAGATGCAGCAGTGCTGTAGCTGCTGCTGCATTTCTGTGTGAATCGAAAAGTAGGACTAGGACTTGTCTCCCTGAGCTTCATCATTGACTTGGTTTTTTTTTTGGCCTTGGACAGTGCTCCTAGGCATTGTTTTGTTCCGATTTTACAGATGGGAATAGACCTGCTTACCTCACGGGAATGGTGTGATGCTGTCCTTCCTTAGTGCCTGCAAGCTGCTGTGAGATTCTTTGGAGGAAGGTGCAATATAGAAAGAAATGCACAGAAGTAGATCAGATAAGTTTAAAAATTATGGGTGTTGAGGCCCCACAGAGATAAAAAATTTGGTTGAAATTTAACCAAAGTGGTAAAACTTAAATCCCTCTAAATTTTGTACAGGGAGGTGTTCACTTAACGTCTGATCCAGTTCCTGTTTAAGGGAAAGATTTCAATGGGAGTTGGACCAAACCCTTATATATCTCAGAGGGCTTTTGCTACTTTTTTATTGCTGTTGTTATTATTTGTTATTCTTAAGATACTGAGATCAAATGGCCTGTATCATTCACATGCATCCGTTCTGAACACTACAGTGCAATGCTGACATTGACTATTGGATGAGTGTTTGTTACTCTGAAGTGTGTATGCTACTAAATAAATGAGACTGAAGGAAAAAAGATATCTCCTGTGATTTGGTCATGTGAAAATAATCTTTTCTTCAAGAATTTCCTTAGGGAAGGGAGAAAAAACAATATTTTTCGGTGTGTATTTTGCTTTTAGTCTTTAGCATCTGGTACTTTGTAAAGCAAAACCAGTTCTAAGATATCTAGAAGCCAATTGGTGGAGCTTGGTTCCAAAACCTATTGTATACATTACCTTTAGAACCTGATTCACACAAAGCTTGTCAGCTTCCCTCAAGGTAAGCTCTGTGTCAGAAATCTCAGTTAATAGCCTACAACACATTAAAGAAATGTGAATCAAGAGATGCTTGTCAGACTCAGAGCATTTTTGATTGTTGACTGTTCCCCTGGGCAGCTTTGTGTGGACATGGAGAAGAAGCACTCAACACTCAAGGACTGGCAGCACTTCTCAGCAAGAGAGAGTGTATTCTTACCATAGAGAGTGTGCGAAGAGTACTTACAAGAGAGGGAAACAACCACCATTAGTGTCTCTTTATTTTGTGTTGCAAGTATAGAAGTATACACTGGTATAGCTTTAAATTGCTTAGAAGCAGGCATGTCATCTACTTAGGTACAGAAGTCACCCAGAAAGGTAAGTTGGCAGAAGTGCTGCCATGGTCAGAGGTAATGACAAATCAAAACCTATTCACGTGACTTTTCCATTTGTGTAATGTGATGGGAAGATGTTGGGCATGGTATCACTGAGGTCTCTGCCTGGGACTGAGAAAGGTGGACAGCCACAAGGAGAGAGCACAGTCAGAGAGCTGCAGAAGAAACTGTCTCAGCTCCAGGGTCTAAGGAAATGTGGTCCCTTTCTGACACAGCTGTGGAGATGCAAATATGGTGGGGGAAAAAGTATTCCCAGCAGCAGCATGTTCTTCTCTTTCAGGAAAGTAGGGAGAGTGTTTTGAAGGTGAAGTTAGACTTGCAAAAGCCCATACCTATTTTATCAGCCTTGGAAAGATTTCTTAGTGCACACCAGCCCATGGGCAAATTAACTGAGAACGTAGCTCAGGAAACGGTTTGATATGAGGGGGGGACACTTTTAATCTGTGCAATTAAAAATTCTATTTGTTTAAAGGAAAAAATGAAGATGCAAAGCATTTATATTGAGGAGAGCAAGGATTACAAAGAAATGAGAAGCAGGAATATCAACAAATGCAAAAAAGCAGAGAAAGACAAATCAGAATTTCCATTATTGTTTCATCTTTTGTTAATCAGTCCCTTCTTCAAAATATAAGTATGAGGTTGTATGAAGCAACATGAAGTATTAATGCTAAACACTGTCAGAAAACAACTATATACATACAATTACAAAACCAATTTGGCAGTGTTAAAAGACACCTATCAGGAAGAGCAATTTATAACAACCCTATAAACAGCTGATTCTGCAGTAGGGAAGTGGTGGAAGACTTTACACATGGATTATAGGACCAAATTAATCCCAGATCTCCATCTCATATCATTCCTCTAGGAAAAAAAATTGGGTTTTGGCTTCCAGTTGCCAAAGTAATCTAATTTTGATGCTATGTGTTTAACTCATTGGTGATGCACTAAAAATGTCTCCTTAAAAAGCAGTTTCACGCAAGTTATGTTTTGCAATCTTAGCAGTTGAGCACTATGAAATCTGTTTCAGTCTCAGAATTGAAGGACTGAAGGTTGTAGTGTGTATCACTGCAATTGTTATTTCTTTTGAGATAAAATGATTTGTACAGCATGTAGCATCACAACAGGAGCAATATTAGCGTTATTTCCTCCAGGGTATTAATTAAAAAATCATTATCTGTGAGAGGGTTTAAACAGCATCTAAAAAAAGGTTGTTACAGGTCAAAGATGCATGGCAATATGCTGACAGAAGATCATTCTGGTCAAGGGAGTTAAGAGCTTGTACAAAATTGAAGTTGCTAATGCAAATTCTTTTAAAATTCTCAGCTCTTTCTTCTAATGCCCATTTGGTACCTGCATCTCCATGTCTTGTCTTGTTAGAAGTGACTGCATCTGGCTCAGCACAGCCCTGAGCTAAATAATGTTGTAAACAGAGTCTGCCTCGGAAATAAATAATCAATACCTGCTTGCTCTACTCTTACGGTTGCTCCTCAACACTCCACTCTTGATCACTCTTAGGGATAAAATCCTGGTCAGGATAGAATTCTGTTCAGTCTCAGTGCAGCTTTGTCTATGTGCTTCCTGTAGATGAGTACCTTGATGCAGTCATTCAGTAAAAACAGGTATTTGTCCAATGTGCTGGACTCGCACTTTGTTTATAAAGTGAAGGCATAGCTGCAGCCAAGACTGCTTGTGGAGCTGTGCTCTACTCTCACTTCACTTTTCAGTTGCTTCCCTGGTGTTATCACTACTGGCCTTTCAAAATTTGTGAATTATGTTGAGGCAAGTGCTACACAGGGAGAAACCAAGTCACAGCTGCTGGAAAGTTTTCACCTTTGGCAGAAAAAAACACCTACTAATGCATGAACCATAAAAGTAATATAATCTGAAAGGTAAGGACAAACTGATGAAATTCCAATTAGCTAAAAGTAAATGCATTTATTTTTGACTAACGTGGTCCAGAGGTGGCCATTCTGAAATATGACCAAAAATGTTAGCCTTTGCAAGAGGAAAAAAGTGTTGCAACAGATAGAAGAATTATAAAAGAAAGGCCTCATAAAATCAGGCCTGCTCTATTAAATTAATAGCCAGCCTGTCATCTCTTCTAAGTGTACTTAAGCAACTTGCAAGTTCCCATGCAAAAACAATCTTGGTATGAAAGGTTTGTTAACACAATAACCTCTTCTTGGGTTGAAAAATAAGTGCATCTGTGTAAACAGTAAGATCTGTTTCATGAGAACCTATAAATGAAAAATGTAAACAACCTGAATCTTAGCATGTACACACAACTCACCTTCTGACCAAAAGATGAAGTAATAAGAAAACTACCACCCACAGGTACTGCACACGAGGTGTGTGAAAACTGCATAAAATAAGTGATGTGAATAAAGAATTGTCTTTTCCTACATGAAGAAAGTGGAGTCTCAGCTAACTTACTAGAATAACGAAGGACCAAGTTGCCTGCTTAAATGGGTTTTTCTGCCTCAGCTGAGTTGTAGCAACTCCTGGATATAAGACAGGACAGACACCAAACTTAATGTGAGAGAAGCGAGATAGCAAAGGTGAAATGGGAAGAAGGGCATGAGGCAAGGTCATCCATCTCCCTTGGTCACTAAACCCATCAGTCAACACACTTCTACTGAAACTTGCCCCTCACAGAGGGACCCCTCTCTTCGGACCATCTGTCATTTTACAACATGATGGATTTGGAATAATTTCCACGCCATATGGGTCTTTGCTGAAAGGTGACCATCATCACCCTTTGTATCTGGAAATCATAGGATTGGTGTGAAAAGGGACCTCCAAAGATCATCTAGTCCAACCTCCCTGCTCAAGTAGGTTCACCTACAGCAGGTTTTTCACATGACTGGGTGGGCTTTGAGTGTCTCCGGAGCAGGAGACTATACAGCCTCTCTGGGCTACCTGTTTCAGTGCTCTGTCACCCTCAAAGTAAACAAGTTTTTTTTCTCATACTCGGGATGTCCTGTGTTTCAGTTTCTGTTGCCCCTTGTCTTGGTTCTGGGTACCACTGAAATGAGTCTGTTCCCATCCTCTTAAGGACTCCTGCTCTTGAGATATTTGTATGCTCTAAAATGACATTGTATAAAACCATCCATTGTGAAGTCAAAGGCCTAAAACTATAGAAAGACTGGAACAGATATAAAGTCAGACTAATAAAGCATAAACCTGTGCTGAAGATGCCTTTCACTGAGGATGGATTCAGCTCTTCACTCTCTGCTTTTCTTTACCGCAGCTCATTAGTGCCCACCCTGACTGATGTAGAGGACCGGAAGTCTCTGTGGTCAAAGCAAACCCACGCCTGCTAGCCCTCACCTTCAGACTGTACATGCAGCTGATCACTAAGCATCAAGCATATACCAGGGAACCTCTTGCCTCAGAAAGGAACCAGAGAAGTCTACAACTGTCATCTCACTACACAACTTGATTACACACAAAGACAGCATGTAATTTGCCACTGTAGATTGGCAGTGTGACATTCAGGAGTGGTACAAGGACAGAATGCTTTAGAGACCGTTTAGACTTAATCCAAATTATTTGCCTTTTCAGTCTCCTTATTTTGCAGCTTTAATCCGTAAACCTCTCTGTAGATCTTAAACAAGTGAAGAAAGCCTTAGAAATGAGCTGTCTTGGAAACAAATGCCTACCTTTATCAGCAAGTCTGCACTTGCAGGGCAAGGAACAATTACTACCTGCTCAGCTGTGTGAGGCCAAGTCATGGTTTTAGCTTTCTCAAATGGTTGAGCTATTCTACCTTCCTGTAAAAAGAACACCATAAGTGGGGTTTGCATTAGATTTCCCTTCCCTATTCCTCTCCCTTGCATTACTTTCTAGCTCAGAGTATTAAAACCAAGAACTCCAGAATACCAGATGCTAGATAGTTACGCAAGAACCTCAGCTTAGTGCTTACCAACACAGCACAGAGAATTAATGCTGAATATCAAAGTACTTACAAAAATGAAATTCATTTTAAGTAAAGTCCATTAAAAATAAAGACAGTCCATTTCTCATCATGCCATGCAGCTCACCCTTCCTTGAAAAAAACACCTGCTCCTTCAATGCTAGGAACTGTGAGGAAAGCAACACCATGAGGCAAGAAGCACATTTCCTTCACTACTCAAAGGAATACTATCAGCTCCACCAGCTACTTCATTTTTAATGGTAAATGTTTTCCTCTTCGTTACATGTTTACAAAGCACATGCTCAGAGAAGCCTGATTTTTTTTTTTTTCGTTCTTTCTACTGCTTCCAATTTGAGCAATAGTTTCCACAAGGTCTCCTAATAAAAAAGATGCAAATGTGGCTGCTATTATTTTTTTACTTCCCTTGTAGAGCATAAATATTAGTAATTCACCAGGACTGTAAAAAGCTCTTGGGAATGTAGCAGCCTTTGCAAGTTGGTTGCTGCTGGCACAGCACAGATTTTTGGATTCTTGGTTCAGAAAGAAGCACACCCTGTGTTGGTCATTATTTCCATCCAAATTCTGCAGCTGGATGGTAGGTCCATTTCTTTTCACCTGAGCAGATTGAAAGGGAGTTCTTTCCTTAGGAACTGTATTCTGAATCAGACAAACAATGCCATTGCTCTCCAGTTCAAAGCTGGTTCAGTGGAACACATTTGAAGGACAGAGATAGAAAGGCAAGTGTCTTTAACAATCCGGGATCCAGCAGGTAGACAGGGGAAGCAGAACACTGCTGATGTTGAAACTTTACCCATCTGATGGAACTAAAGTGGAGGAAGTAAGTGAAACAGGAAGCAGTCCTTCCAGACACACAGATTCCCTGATCTTTGGAACAACTATTTCTACTATACTGGAGTAACACTCAGGTCATCTGACAAAGACAGACCAGAGTCTCTCTCTCTTGATGTTTTCTCTGTTTTACTAAAAGGCTTTTCATCTTTGTGCAGACTGGAGCTTCTTAGCACAGCTGCTCTAACCTCTGCCAAGGCTGATGGCTGGTGCTCAGCACTATAGCACAGGTCATCATAAGCATAATTTACATTGCCACAGGGGAAAGTCTGGAGTTTCACCAGTTCAATCCCACTGATATCCAGTTGAGGGCAGTTACTTCGACTTGGAGATGCTGGAGATGCCCGAGAGCTAGGAGAACTGCAATTCCCATCAAAGCCTGAATCTTCCCGCTCTGGATTTGCTTTGACCTTGGAGCTGGGGCTGAAGTGACAGATATTCTCTAGCACCCATGATCCATAGGTTGGGTTCCAAAGATTTTTTGTTTTGTTTTTAAGTCTGTGGGCGGATGGGTTGCTGAGCTCCAGCTTCTGGTTTGAGGTCTGCTGGAACCATGACCCACTGTTGAAATCACTGAGGCATGGCAGGCTGGGCCCTCGGGCAGTCCGGTTGCTCAGGTTCTCCACCAGTAGCTCTTGTGGACATTGTACAAGTTTGTGCCCAGCATGGTGGGGTTCCAGTGTCTTAGGTGTTGTCTGAGGTGTGAGAGAAGGGCTTACCAGCAGTGGCACTATCCCACTGGAAATGTTTGGGCGCATGATTGTACTCCCTTCATCCTCTGGTGCGGGGCTACACTCCATGGGAAGTTCAGTGTTGATCACATCAGGGTCCTGAAAAAGAGAAACAAGAATCTGTTACACCTTCAGGGTGACTGTCACAGGTTTGGGCAATACTTCTGCACATCACACAAGGTGCTATGTTCCTTCTGGATATCACATGCTGTCAAGACTTACATGGTCCCTTTGAAAAGAGACTGTGCTTCATTGAAATCAGTGACTAAGCTGGGGGTCTGTAGTATAAAATTTCTCTTTTGAGAGGTTGGATTCAGATCTGTAGCTGTTAAATGCTACTGGATGTGAACTCATTGTGCTATTTCATTCCCCATCTCCACTCCATAACTATTCAGCTGTGGCTTTTGAGCAACATTAGGCAAGGTTAGAATACGGACCTTGAGAGGGATCTAAGTACCTTTCTATCACAAAATGAAGGACAATTTGCAATTGAACAAGCTGAGAGCTAAAAACATCCATTTGCACAGGAACAGTGTATGCTCATTATGTCTGGGCAAAAGATGGAAGAATGAGGATGGACACTGGAAAAGAGCCAACAGCACCACCACACTAGTAACATGATTATATCAGCCTGTCAGGATCCTTCATTTGCTTTAGGGACTAAAGTTAATGTCTTTGGATAGTTGGCATTCACTAGATTATCATCCACCTGGATACCAAAGACCAGTACCTGTGTGCAATACTTGATCCTTTCCAGGATGGTAGAGAAGTTTGGCCGATACTCTGGGCTGTGCTGCCAGCATTGTGTCATGATCCGATACCTTAAAGTTGAAAAAAACCCAAAATTGATCAAGATTATTTTGTAAAAAGTGTTTCAGCATCAAGTAATCAAGTGTCCAAGGGACTACACTTGGTACATGGCTCAAAGGAGGAGTGCAAAAGTTTCCATATCCCTTGAATCCTGTCTGACTGGGGAGCCACTATTTAAAGTAAATCCTGTTGTGCTCTAAGATGTACACAAGAGGCAATAGCTCACAAGACATTTAGCAATACCCACCTAACACAGAGGGCAATCACCATTCCCTGAGTAGAGGTTTCTTTGTCCACATTTTTGACACCTACTACCTTGACTTGTGAGAGTAAGGAAATACTTACACTGGTCCTGGACAGTTTTTTGGTGGATCCATTCTTCCTCCACTGGTGACAAATTCCAGCACTTCCTGATTGGTTTTGCAAGGGTAAGGCATGTAGCCTAGAGAGAAAATCTCCCAAAGCAGCACTCCAAAGGACCTGTATCAGAAACCAGCCAACAATACCAATCAGGTTTAATTTGTGCTCCACAAACCTAGCTTGCAGCTGTGCAGGGAACAACACAGCAATGACCTTTCAAAGCTGCAGTCCAATGACAGTAATGTGCAATTATTGTGATTATGAGTCAATGTTTCCATAAAAAGACACCTCAATCAATCGTAACTTTTGCTCAAGCTCCAAAACAAATTTTGCAGAGGTTTCAAAATATTTAGTAACTCTGAAGGTGTTCTTTCTGCTGCATTCATTATTACTAGGGCAGGAAATGCCAGAGCTGCCTTGGCTGTGTATGGTCTAACTGAAAAGAGCTGTTAGATCTGGCATGGATGTTTCTTGCCTTACTTGGGAAAACTTGGGATGTTTGTGTTCAGGAATACAGTTGGTGCAGGTAACTTGGCTGCAGGTTGAGCTCTCGGTGGCAGAAGCCCAAGGCAAGAGGCTGTGACCTGGCACTGACCCACTGCAAAACAAACGGGACAAGGACCTGTGGCCCTGCCAGGTGACTGGACACTCAGAGACACAGCAGGAGCTGATGATTCCAGACTTTGGCACTCTTAGACTGTGAGGGTACAAAACCCCAGGGTTTCCTTCATTTGGGGTCCATCCTCAGAGGAACAAGTTCAAGTTGTTATTTTGTTGTTGCATCTTGATTAAATTATTTGAATGATCCCGAAGTCTGAGACCCTGCTATGGGAAACCTGGGGCTGAGCTGGGAAGGAAGCCTGGTCTGGCTGTGAGTGTGTGGGGTGTAGCTGTGTGGGTAGCCCTCTACCCACCTCAAGTGGTACAAGTGTGACTTCCAGAGAGGCTCCTGGATGTTCAGACAGGGATCTTCAAATATTTCCTTAATATTTTAATCAGTGTTTCAGAACAAGACACTCAAGTGTAAAATCAAGGAAGAGACATCCAGTGGAACTGAAAGGCAGCAGCATTTCTGATATGGTTGTGCTTTGTTTACATCCACAGGTCAGATAGTCAGTGCCACTAGAAATTATGTATGACTTAGACACAAGGAAGGCAAGAAAGTTCTGCCAGGACGTCAGCAGGGCCAGAATTTTCAGAGGCACTTTTTGCCACAAAGGTCAAAGTAATTTCCAGTATATGCATGTTACTTATAATAGACTGTTACAGGAACTGTAGCACTTTCCTTCAAAATATTTAGTGCTGGCTGCTCACAGTTAGGCACTGATAAGCAATCCCTTGTCTTCCGGCATCACTAACAACTTCAGGAAACTGGGTCAGTGTGGCATTTGAGGGAATGCCTCAGTACAGCATGTTGAAGGATCCATTCTACAGAGAAAGAAGCATTCTTAAGCAACTGGAATGCTTCCATTCCCCAGAACCTGTGCATGAATGTGCTACTGTTGAGGGAATGCTTATTTTAAAGAAAGCTCAAGTTGCATGAGAAATCAATATATAAATATTGTGTCCTCAGCAACGAGCAAGGACTTCTGATCAAATCTGCTGTCATTTTATGGAAGCAAGAAAAAATACACAAAAGAGTAATCCTGGGTGGTACAGAGAGAGTAATTTACAAGTCATATAAGCAGATCCTGTCACTGATGGAAACTGGAAGATCCTGAATGCTGAGAGAGGTAGTTGATGATATTTGTCTGGATTTTTAACTGAGATTTCCTAAGAATCTAATCTGCTTTTGCTTTTTATTTCTTGATTGGCTTTATGTGACATTTATGGATAGCAAATTTTTATTACCCCTATTTACATTTGAATTTTAAATTCTTATTCTGGATTCTTTAGTCATACTTCTACTGAATGCAGTGGGAAGACTTCTCATATTTTTCTGGGAAATAGTGACTTTTTAAAGGTTCCTGCTGAGCACTTTTTTTTTTTTCCTTGAGCAGTACATTCTTGATGCTTTTCAGTGAGTAGCAAAAGGGATTAAAAGACATTTATTACCAGGTATCAGTCTTGGAGGTGAAAATGCCCTCTAGAAAAGCTTCTGGTGGCATCCACTTGACAGGAAGCATGGCTCTTCCTCCCTTGCGGTAGTAACTTGCTCTGGGAAAGATAAAATGCACAGAGAACGTCACACAGCCTGGAAGGGCTTTGGTACAGAAAAGATCTTATCACCACAGTAACAGCAGCTGGGGATTGCATGTAACAGTGCAGGCCAAGTGAGAAAAAGGAAAAGTCATCAACACAAATAGCGCACTGGAGCAGGATTTTATATCCTGTTTGTAACTGAGATGGAAACCAAGGATGTTCCTGTGCACAGCTGAAGACATCAAACTTGCCAATGCTTTGCACAGGGTGTTGATGCAGCAAGTCTTCTTGATATCATGAGGTGATAATTATGGTTGCTGGGGGTTTTTAATTTTAATTTAAGATCATTTATGATCAAGTAGCTAATAAATTTGTCTATGGTTGGTTTAGTGTCCACAAGTGTTTGTATTTTTCTGGGACCACAGTTGAAGTGGATTGGTTCATGAGTGTAGATATGCTAATTTACAGTCTGTTAACACAAATTAGTTAACTGCTCATCAAATTCAGACCACCTGAATGGTTCCACATGGTTCCACTGCTTCACGTATCAAACAGTTCAAACCTGTCAAAATTATACAGATTACTGAGTTACTCACAGAACTGAAATTGCCCTTCACTTACCTGTAGATATCCCTGGCCATTCCAAAGTCACCAATTTTGGCTATTCGTCCTGCTCCAGTACAGGTCAAAAGGCAATTCCTTGCGGCTATATCTCTTTAAAAAAAATGAAAATTAATTCTCATTCTAAACTCTTAAGTAGTTAAAGGAATAAAGAAAAAATATTATACCCAGTCCTGCAAGTCTTACTTGAGTAACCTTTGCACAAATGAGAAGAGCCCTATTAAAATAAGAAAGAATTCCACTTATATTATCATTTTTTGTTAACCACAATTCTTAAACTGCATTTGAATTATATCTTCTACCCAGCATTTGCCAAGCTTTCCCCATTCACACCTTCTTTCACTAAGGCAGAAAACAGCATCAGTATCAGAAGAGGAACAGACCTAACCTCTTTTGCTTCAACCACATTATGACAGATTTATTTCTTGCTCTATTTTTTTTTAAAGAGGGACATCTCAGCAGTGTCCCCATCAGTTACAGATGTGATGCTGTTGGACAGTCTTAGTAAGCTGCTTGAAAAGTTACATAGAAACAGATTTGGTAATCTGTTGCTTTGTTATTTCTGGATATCTCCCATGGAATCAAGCAAAGCTCCATATGGAAGCAGCTGTTTGCTGGGTGCAAGTTTAGCTTGTGAGAAATGGAAGTGATGCCTTTGTGGACAAGGATAAAACATTTCTGTTCACTTTAAATATGCATTCTGAAAAGAAACTCATTAAAATTATAGCACTGTGGGGGTCCTGTTAACTGCCAAGAAAAATAAGCTCCTTGAACAACTTGTATGTTTCTTCCCATTGCCAACCTTGAAAAATCTCAATGTCTTGGAAGTCAGGTCCAACTTTCTCTTCTGTTATCAGCTGTGACACCTAGATGACAATTCCTGCCCTGTAGAGGCTCCTCTACAACCCCACTACATTACCTTTTACCCGTAGGATTCCTGATATGTGTAATGAAAGCCCTCTCTATTTCCCAACCCACTCAAGTAATGCTGACATCACTAATGAATACTAATACAAAACCTGAGGGAAATTCCTTGTCTTCAGATTTACTGAATTGTTGGCTAAGACAAAATGAATCTATTCCCAGGTTGCTTATATTAGAGATCTTAACACTCTCAATATTGACCCAGAGATTTTTTTTTAAGTCATACATTGGTGTTACTATTACAGTAAGGATTCTAAAAAATAATGCTGTAGTGATTAACTCAGAAATTTCCAATTAGAATACTGATCCTTCATGTAGTTATTAAGAAATCCAAGAGTCAAAACTTGCTGCATGTTCTTAAGGCTCTTTTTTAATGACAGAAATCTCTACCCTTTTCCACTGGAACTTCCTTATTGTTGCAATATAAAGGAGTCTGAAAACTGTTTCAGATGTTCTAATCATAAAGCCATATGACATTCCCATACCTCAACCTCCTGTTTTTTTTCTCCAGCTGCTGCTTGCCATTGTTTCTCGGGATTTCTCCAGCCCCTGCCCACTGTTTCCCATCTCTGTGCTGTGCAGCCCCACATGTTGGTGCACACACAGTCAATTGCTGCCTGTGCATCTCCAGGCTGCACCTTGGTTTGGTTAGAACCTGTGTGACCCTCTGGTGTGCAAGGGCTCTCCTCTCCTCTCCAAGCCCTGAATACAGCCTGCACTTCACAGTAAGGAATCCAGCTGCCCACTCTGCCTAGGAACACTGTGAACTGAAACAATTCTTAATCCAAAATGAAGGATTTCAATACCCAACCTGGAGTTTTAAAAGGATAACTACAACCTTTATCCCTTCTATAATATTTTGTTCTTATTTGAAGCATGTTATACCATTTTTTTTTCCCCCTCAACAAATGAGCACAAAAGGAATTTGAAGAGATAAATAGAGGCTTCCCAAGACCATGCAAGCAGGTCAGCCACTGACCTGGGAAGGAAGCCTGAGAGGTGTTTTTATCTCCTGTCATCCTTGCTCTACCCTTCTCAACTCTTTGGCTCAAATATTATGGACTGGACTGTCCTGTGCTGGTGGGATAGGGAAAGCATTTAAGTCAAGTTAGGGAGATGAAAAAGGAAATAAATACCTTACTGTCTGATCAGCCAATACAGAGTGACACCACCATCTAGTGGACTACAGGGCTAATCTCAACTGCTTTTACATTGCAGGCGCCGGAAAACTAGTACTTAAACACTCTCACTTGGAACAGAACATTGCTCTTCCTCCAGTACTGCAAAGAACAGTGCAGAGCCTAACTCCTAAAAAAACCAGGGAGATCCACCTGGTCATCTAAGCACAAGCCTGTATTGGTAGAGGAAATAATCTATCTCCCTTGTGGAGATTAGTCCTGTCTAATCCACTGCAAATAGAAAGTGTATGAGCCTCATGCACCTTGAGACACATCACAAGAGACTGTTTCTCCTCACCTGTGGATGAAATGATTCTCTTCCAGATATTTACAGCCGCAGGCAATATCCCTAGCTATATTCAGCAGGTCCTGCATTGTTAGTGTGGATGGTTGATTCTGGAAAAGGACATTAAATGGTAAGGGAAGGATAGTGAAGTATATAATTCAGGTGGAGGATAATCAGAGAAGGACAGAAGAAGGGAAAGGCAGAGACATACATACAGGATGGGGGAAGGGTTGAATGAGTCATGAGCAAAGAGGAACATAAAGCAGATCAAAGCAAAGATTTAGAAAATGAATAAACACTTATTTAATCCCCAAAACTTTCAGGAGATTTCACGTCTCTTGAGCACCGTACATGAATGCAAGCTGGCAAGAGATTCATGGCCTGGTGTGAACAGTCTGTTAAAGAGGGTGGGACAGAACTATTCCCTACTGTGTTACATGAAATCAAAAGACAAGCAGGTTTAACAGGTGAGATAGAAGATTAAAAAAAAAAAAAGGACCCACTTTTAAAGAGCAACTCAATAAATTATCAATGGAAATTAGTCCATGAACAAGAGAGAGTAAAGATGCACAACTGCACATCTTTACACCAGCCTCAGCATTCATCAGCTCATCTGTCCTGGTAGAAGAACAGTGATTACCCTCAGGAGCAGTATATGAAAAAGTATGTTTCACCACAGGGCTCCAGGGCAGGTACTAACCCTTCACCATCTGCACTTCCCTAAGAACAATAAAGAAACCTTTTTCCAGGACCCCTGCTTATTTTCACCCCCTTTACATTGTTCTCCATAGGGAATTTTTTGTCAGTTTTTCTCTAGGAACTTCTTTTTTGCTCTCAGGAAGGGTGAGGCAAATTTACTACACTGCTCATCAAAGCCTGAGATATATCAAATAAATTAGGCTCAGCTCTTCAACTGGTACAAATTTGTGCCTCTCCATATGGTGCTGATGCACACCTGCTGAGGACTTAGTGCTACGAATTCTGATTATAACTTTAGCTCCTCATGTGCCATCGCAGTACAGTGAAAACAAAGCAGGTAGTGAAGAAAGACCAATTATTTACAGTCTGATTGACAGAGAAGTCTAGAATGGCAGAACAGGATTTTACCTCCTCAGTTACTAACAGACAGGAGGAGTTTCTGTCCCTGCTTTGATTTTATCTCGCTGACACCTGCTTGCATCAAGCAAACAGACAGAGGCATCTGGAAGTCTGTGGGAGCTGGGGGACACACAGCCTAGCTTGGCTTCAGTGCCTTTATCCACTTGATAAAAACATGAAAGCAGTTATACTAAAATCAACCACAAGCCTTGCAGGGAAGTTTCTCTCACCATCCTGGGTCGGTTCTGCCGAAGAAAGCTCTTCATGTCCCCTCCAGCCATGAGCTCCAGCAGAATGAAGCGAGGCAGTGTCTGTAGGCTGACACCAATGCACTGCACAATATTTTGGTGATTGAACTTACTGAAAGCCAAGGTCACAGCACATGGAAGAGAAACACAGCATTAGTACCTGGCCAGCATCTATCCATTCTCACTGTGCCTTGACATTTGACAGTCTGGACTGAAGCAAATCCTGATGTGGTTACAAAAAATCCTTCAGCCATATCAAAATGCCTGTCTGGTTTTGACAGCGCCAAGAACAGGGTTATGCCTGGCTTTGCCCATGAAAAGCCTTCAACAGAAGGTATGAAAAGCTGAAAGCACAGCAGAGCCTTCTGTCTCTGAAGACAGAATTTAATGGACACACTGACTGAAAGATGAGTGACATGTGAGGGATAAGGAAGTTAAGCATGTAAATTTCACTGGCATTTGTGACAAAAAGTCCTGGCTGGTAGGGACTTTAATTCAACATTAGTTATTTTAGACATAATGGTGTCTAGTTTGGGAGACTCAGTTCAGTGTTTAGTCTGCCAGAGGGACTCAGGTAATACCTATTGCAGCAGCTGCTTATGTGATTCTGCTTTTTTTAAAAGGAAGCTGAGGTTGTCACGAAGCACAGTAAGACTCAGTCATTAGACAGCAGCGTCTTCCCTTAGATAATGATTACCTGGATAATAAAGGAGCTAAAAATAGAAAGGAAGTTGGGGAAGAGAAAGAGTCGTGCTACTAAGTGAATCAAGGCCCTCCTTAATTGATTAAAATTGCTCTTTAAAAAAACATTCATCAGTGCTATCTCCTGTTCAGCTACCAAAGTTCTTGCAGACTGTGGGGAGTGGCACTATGTCATGAGATTCATGCTTTAATAGCAGAAAACCAGCACCTAAGTATGAGCTGGGCCAAACAATGAGAAGAAGAATTTCACATTGCACAGATTCAAAGTATATAAATTCCAAATACTTACAATCAACCTCACCTATGCTACTATTTTGAAGTCACCCTTGATCCTACTATTGTTTTAAGATTATGGATTTCTGTTAATGAAGTAAATTCTAAGACTGGAATACCTAAAGTACAGGTGGTAATAGGAGTGGCTGTCTTATCTTTTCCAAGAAGGTTTTATAGATCTTAGTTCACTGTCAGAGCGTCGTGCACATAGGACCTTATAAAGGTTCTGTCAAGCTTGCAAAGACATCAAATCAAATGCAGAACATGTTTGTGCAAGAATGTTGTGCCTTCTCACTCCTTTGAAGAGGACCAGAAGAGCCAATCAACAAAAGTTTTTGCTAAATTGTAAGGATTTTTAGGTGGCATAGAGTTAATTTTCCTCACAGTAGCTCATATGGTGCTATATTTTGTATTTGTTATCAAAACAGTGTTGATAACACATTGGTATTTTAGCTACTGCTGAGCAGTGCTGACACAGCATTAAGGATTTTCGTGCACACACACACCTCCCACGCAGTGAGAAGGCTGTGAGGACAAGAGGTTGTGAGGGGACACAGCCAGGACAGCTGGCTCCATCTGACCAAAGGCACATCCCATACTGTATGGTGTCATGCTCAGCTACAAAAGCTGGGGAAAGAAAGAGGAGGGGGGAAAGGGCCAGTCAGGGTTTGGCATTTGTCTTCCCAAGCAGCTGCTGTGCTTGATGGATTCCTGCTTTCCTGGGATGGCTGAACACACGCCTGCTCATGGGAAGTAGGGAATGAATTCTTCAGCACTGCTTGGCTCGCTCAGACAGATTTTGCTTTACTTATTAAACTGTTTTTATCTCAATCATGAGCCTTCTTGTCCTTCTGATTCTCTTCTCCATCCCTCTACTGTGTGCAGGCAAGTTGCCTACTGGTGTTAAAGCATCAGAGACAGGCAACAAAAGAACCTCAGTTATCTTGTTTGAGATAAACCAGTAGTACCTTATATGCTACTAAAATGCCGTCTGGTGAAAAGTAAGATCGAACTCCTTTTCTGAAAACAGGCAAGGGAACAAATGATTCTATGACTAGCTGCAATACTCTTTTTCCCCCTGCTCACCATCAGTAAAAAACCCATTAAACTATACCTGATAATCAATGCTTCCATCAGGAAATCCATCTCATCCTGCTCAGAGCAGACTTCTGGTAGGGTCTGTTGAGAGGTAAAGGCAGTGAGGGCCATCCCACCAAAGAATTAAGAATATTTGAGTGACCACCAGAGAAAAAAGGAAAAAAAGAAATGAGCACATAACATGTAAATCACCTCAGGAACCTAAGAGCAGGGGCTTGTCCTGTCGGAGCCCAGTTTATTGCATTGCATGTGACCAATTTGCTAGTTAAAGTCAGAAGAAGAAACCAGTGACCTACTTGAAGAAATTTTTGTTTGAACTGAACTATATGCACAATTCTGGAGCAAAAATATCTTCAGGTATACATCAAGAAAAATATTAAGTGGGAACTTACAGACCTAAAAAGGTCTTTAAAATGACAATTGTTATTTATTCTCCCCTTTCTTTGTGTCAACATTGCAGCACATGCTTGCATGTCTTATGACACATACAGCACTTGTTTTAAATACTTGTGTCACACGCCCCTGTAGCTTTCCTTCCTGCCAGCAGATTCAGATATCTTCTGCTGATACAATGAATGGATTACCACAAATGAGCAACATACTGATCTCCTTCTGTTTGCTCCTGTGCTCTGGTGCTTCTTCCAGTCTGGACAGTGAAACTGAGTTGGGCAGTTCCAACTATTTACTGGAAACCCAGTGTCCTGGGTTTTCATCCACATTTGTGCAGTGGCACAGGGAAGTTCATGACATGAACGACATGATGAATAACAGTAGAACTTCTTTTTATTAATGAAGGCTATGTTCTTGAGCTGAGCTCATAGAAACAGATTTGGTTCTCTGAGTCACAAGCTTAAAAAATAACAGAAGCAGACTGTGAACATCCTTAACTTCAGAGATGAGTAATTGACAAAACCTGAGGCAATGGCAGTAATTTCAGAGAAGATCATCCTGTCATCTCTTGCCATTAATGACATGGGAAATCAGTGTGATATCACAACATATATTCACAACAGCATTTCTAACACTGTGCAATGTCAAGAGACTACCTGGAAATTTCACATACAGTGGAAAAACACTACTCTCAGCATAAAGGGAAGTTATTGAGAAACAACATAGATTTTTAAATACATAATGGGAAAAACTTATGAGAAAGCATTCAAATCAAAGCTGATAATGCCTGGATGCAGCAATGTGTCCAAGCCTGCATTACACATATGGATGTGCCATTATGCATATGATCAACATGAACTTCCAGCTGGAATAATGAGAAAGTAATGGGTAATTATTGCTCTATAAGAAATTTGTGGGTACTGACCTTGATAGCCACTTGTAGAGGGTTGGGATCCCCTGCAATGCCTACCACAGTTCCCTCATAAACCTCTCCAAATGCACCATGTCCTAGAGCTCTGCAAGAAAAAAAGAGAGGGAACAGATGTTATATGTCCTTGGATCCAGTGTTGGCCAAGCTCTTCTCTTCATCTAGTCCAAGACAAACCAAAACCAGTTTTGTTTTCATCTCAAAGCTTCTGAAAATAGCTAATCAGAATTTTCTGTCACTGTCACTAAAAAAGGGAAGTTGGATCCTTGATGGCTGTGGGCAAAAAATAGGCCTGGTCAGTCCTAGGGTCTATCAGCAAGTATGGCAAAAGCAAATGAGATAAATGGAGAACAACAGAATAAGGTGGCTGCAGACTGATGTCTTCAGGAGACTGTGTAAGACATAAGAACGATCAAATTTTTCTTTCTAAAGTTTATATAACTTTGATCAGTATCATCTGGATGGTATGGAGTTGAAGAGCAACCTAGTATGTATCTCCTTGTGAAAGGAAATTTCCTTGTGATAGCTGAAACAGACATACTGCTATAGATTTGGAAGGGACCTACTGCCAGGAGGCAAGTGCAATAAAAACACAATCACAGTAGAGGTGAAATACCTACATGTGGGAACATGGAACAGGGGGCTCATGATCTTACATTTCTGCTTGAGAGCTGTATGGAATCAAATTATCTTAGAGGACATAGCAAGTGCTGCATCTGTTGTATTTTGGCTGCCTTGGACTGGGTGCTTTGCAGTTAGTCAGACAGGTGGCCCCTGTTTTCTCACCGAAGCAGAGAGATGTTCTTCCGTGGGATCTCCTTCAGCTCGCTCAGAGTGGCTGCCTTCCCTGCAAAGCAGTAGTTGGGGTTGTAGTCAGTCATGATGACAGATGTACGGATTTTGCTCAGTTTATATTCTGGGCTCTGCAGTTGTGCTCTGGATCCTTCCAGCTGCTGCTTCTTCAGGTGATAAACTGCGGGTGAAGAGATGAATTAAAATGCACAAACGACATCTAGCAGTGGAGAGAAAAGATCATGCTGGCCATACAGAACAGAATGACACCAATCCCATAATTGTAAATGGTCCAAAAACATCTCTGGCTTGCCAGCATGGTGGTCTTCTTCACAGTCTTCAGTGATTTAGTACCAGATATGCAAACAGACTTATTCCAGCAGGCACCTAAACACCTGGAAACAACTTAGGTTTCCTATGCTGCTCTCTGCATTGGCTGAGGAAGAGCACTCCACAAGATATCTTGCTAACATCAAGTCCCAAAAATCAAACCATGTCCCTGCACGGATTATATATTTAATTACAGGTTGTGACTTCATCCAGTATTGCAGTGCCTGCTACACCTGCTAAGAAGGCTTTCCTAGCACTTTTGTTCTCAGGCAAATACCAGGGAAGAACAGTCATTGCCTTCTGGGACTATGGTTTTGCCTAACTGTGGGTGGTGATGTTTTCTATCACTTCTTTTTCCCTGTTCCTCCAATCCACTTGGGAGACCACAACACTTTGGCTCCAAGTATTGAAAGCAGTGGCACATGGCCNTCCCTGCACGGATTATATATTTAATTACAGGTTGTGATTTCACCTGTTCCAGTGCCTGCTACACCTGCTAAGAAGGCTTTCCTAGCACTTTTGTTCTGGGGCAAATACCAGGGAAGAACAGTCATTGCCTTCTGGGACTATGGTTTTGCCTAACTGTGGGTGGTGATGTTTTCTATCACTTCTTTTTCCCTGTTCCTCCAATCCACTTGGGAGACCACAACACTTTGGCTCCAAGTATTGAAAGCAGTGGCACATGGCCAGGTGGTTTCCTTTTGTCTAATTTAACTGGAAAAAGCCAGGTCAAAGGGTGATAAGAAGTAAGTGTATCTTACTGATAGACAGGCTGCCACAAGTGAGGATCATTCCAAGCACCACAATCACAGAAACCACAGCTAAGAGGAGGGGGAGAGGCAGTTGTCCCTCTGGTATAGGACCTTGGGGCACTGGAAGAATAAAAATAGAGGTGCATTAATCAGAAAATAACAAGAGCTACTGTAAAGCATCCCTCTGAAGGTTGCTTATATTTCAGAAAACAGTACAGAGATCATGGTCAGAGCATCTTATAAAAAATACAGCAAATCCCTCTATAGCCTTGAAAGTTGAAAAAGTACCTAAATAATTTAAAAATCATTGTGAAGATAGAGCACAAACCAACAAAACACAGATTTCTTATCCATTCTTCAGTTTCTGTAAATCTCTACTCATAAGTTGAAAATTTCTAGCCTTGATGTTTTGGAGCTCCAAGAGGAAATAATTGTGAGTACAAGGCATCCGCTGACAGGCACAGTGGGAAACTGCTGTGGAAGGAAGCAATTTGTGGCTTAAATAACTCAGCAGTAGGTGGTACGTTATCCTGGAGAGGTATTTATGCTTAAATATCTGATGCATTGAGCCCATTCAGGAAATTCACACCACGTCTCTTTACAGATATTTTACCTCCTGACTAATCTGAATGTGAATGCTGGAGATGGTGGCAGAGATGCAGCTCAGCATATAAATAAAGGTCAGTAGGAGTTTTCAGTCCTAAGGTTGACAGACATTTCTCACAACACCTTGTCCACAAGAGCCACTAGCTGTAACTTAGGAACTGAACATCAAAAAAGACAGAAGGAAATATGATATAAAGAATAGAGATGTTATCCAGTGAGGCTAAAACTTCTCAACTTACCAGTGCAGGTGACATTGTCATTGGCCAGCACAGCCCCCATCTCACACTGGCAGACTGGCAGGTTGGTGTCAGGGTCCCGCTTGCAGTTGTCTGAGTGGCAGTGGCTGCAGTTAAGATAGATCTGAACCTCCACCTCACCATGACTCTCCATGGCTGAACAAGGAATCAGACACAACAGGTGGGCTTAGTTCAGTTTTTCCTATCTTGTTCCAGTAGGGTAAAAAAACCAACAAAACAAAACCCAGCAAGTACCTACAACTTCCCTCCACTGCAGAAGAGCAGATAGCCCAACATAGGGTGGACATGTCAGAAGCCTGATGGGGATCAGTAGGGAAGAAGATATTTGGTTCCTTAAGCAAACAGAGAGGCCTTGAAGTGAATTGACCTGGAAAAGTCAGGGACTGAGGATATGCAGTTGAACCTGATGACTGATGTCTCTCCTGGTTCAGAGATTGAGAGAAAAAGGGTCCCAGAGCACCATGGAAATAATTAAAGAAATGACCACAGCTAAAGATCTGACCTGCAGCATGAAATAAGCTTTCATGAAATGAATAAAAAACAAAGACAGGAGAAGAGGGAGGAAGAAAAAGAGAGGAAGAAGGAAAAAGGAGGAAGAAAAGAAATGAGAATAAGAACCGTATTGTACCTGCCAAGGGATGCAAGAAGATCTCTCCTATGGGGTTCACAAAAGAGATGCCATCCTGCCCACCAGCTGTGATATCATCACTATCAGAGGCATGTCCCCCTGGGGAGAGAAGAGTATGGCTAGCTGATCAGTGCTGCATGCTGCAAAAAATGTGATGTCTCTGAAGGGCTGCATTCATTCCCATTATTACCTGGGGTCACTCTGCAATCTTTCTGTGATATTGGATCATATAATGTCAAACCCCCACTTGACCCAGCCAGTACCATTATTAGTGAAGTGACTTTATCTAATGTAGGTTTCTCAGTTCAGCACGGTAAAAATGTATTTGTTTCAAACAGAAAAAAGAAATGGAGCATTTTCCATGGGTACCTTGGGAATGGGTGGAGGAGTGATTCATCACACCTTCCAAATATTAAATCACATAGGAACAGTTTTATATCCTTGATTTCCCCACATAGAGAGAGATAGAGATATATAGAGAGACTGCCCCAGCAGGCTTACCTCGGTACCCTCCGCCTCCTCCCCCAGAAGTACAAGCTCCTCCTCCTCCACCAAAACCACCAGAGGTGGTCCACTGGAGCTTGGCTAGTGCCTGGGGACAAGCTTGACCTCCTTCTCCACCTTCCAGAAGGGACTTCCCAGCCTGAGGAAGCAGGCTCTCATCTTGCCAGCCGCCACCTCCACCTTCAGTCAGAGAGTGAGAAAAGAGAACAAGAGCAGGTCAGAGAAGCACAAGCAGAGATGCTTTGTAGAGAGACAGAGATGAGCCCTTATTAACTTCTTAAGTGCCTAGATCAAGGTAAATCTTTCTTTAACTTTAAAAGAATATACAGACAAGCTCCTTGCTGCCATGGGCAATAACAAATGGGAAATCTAACACACAGCCTGTGGTATGTGCTGCATAAACCAACACCTCAGCACCAATTCAGGGAAATAAAGGTTGGATATTAGAAAAAAGGTTTTTACAGAAAGGGTGATAAAGTATTGGAATGGTCTGCTTGGGGAGGTGGTGGAGTCACCATCTCTGGATGTGTTTGAAAAAAGATTGGATGCGGCACTCAGTGCCATGGTTTAGTTGAGATGTTAGAACATGGGTTGGACTCGATGATCTTGAATGCCTCTTCTAACTCAGTGATTCTGTGATTCTGTAATTCCTTGTGGCATTAAGCAAATAAGGAGCCTACCACCCCCCTTTAGGATAACTGGTTAGGGCAATCAGCCATGTAAGATGCTGAGTTCCCCAGGGAAATAAAAATAAATTGGATTTCTACATCTCATTTTAGTGGCCTGTCTGTAAGCCTGCTGCAGCAGGAGATGAACAACCACCAGATTTTTTTTATCTTTTATGAACGGATTCTTGGCACAGCCATCACAAGGTTATAAATTAGCTTCCATTTCTGATATAATTCCCATAATAGAATTGTTCTTGTTAAGGTTTAAGAGGAGTAAGAGGAAAAAGTCTTCTCTTCAAAGGCCATTGTTACAGTGTGAAGGACCAGGCTCCATCCCCCAAACTTCATTTTCCCTGGTTCGGTTCGTAGAAGAGAGGAGTCCTCCTACAGAATTGCCTCTACTGGAGCACTCATCACCTGTCCAATGCATTCTCTTTTTATCTGGTGGCTCAACATATAAGAAGACATCCCTTACAGCATATTTCGAAAAACTACTGCCACAGAAAAAATCCAAAAGACTGAAAAAGAAGCCCTTCACTTCATGCCTATGGGATAATGGGTGTATTCAGCCACCTGATTCAGATCTCATGTGGTTTTAGTGTCTCACCTGCTGCCCCAGTCCTCCCACTGATTCCAGGTACTGCAGTGCTGTTCTCAAATTGCTCCAGGGGTACATCATCCAGGGAGTTGTCCTGAGCCTTCAGGTAGGCTTTTCCTCCTCCTCCTGCTGCGATGAGCAAAGGTTCGAAAATCCCATCCTTCTGCTGGAAAACCCCCCATCAAACATCAGAAAAACTTCACATCCCTTGGATATGTGAACTCACACAAACTTATCAAAGATCACGAAAGCATCCCGAAGAAGAGTGGCCTAAGGCCAGGGCAATGCTACTGCTTGTCTCATAGAATCATTACATAAGTATTTCGCATTATGTTCCTGAGTACAAAAGTAACTGTTTAACTGAACATCAAGGTTTTGTGATTCATTTTTTTAAGATTGCTGCCAGCATTAAAGTGAGATCCTGGTGTAATTCCCACATCTAAGCTGTTAAGGACTGAGGAACCAGTTCAGCTAGCCTAGTGACAGGGATAAACAAATAAAAAGACAAAACCCAGAGAGAGATAGAAAGAGGAGAGGGAGAGAGAGGCAGAAGAAGAAGATTCATTTTTCATAATCTTTTTAAAAAGAACTATTTATCATATGCCATGACTGACAGTGAGAGCTAGTTGCTCTCCTGGACACTGTCCAGGCAGGATGCAAAGAGGAAATTCTTACTCTAAAGATGTAGGTTGCTCCTCCTCCACCGCCACCTCCTCCAGCCCATTCCTTCAGGTCCCTTTTCTTTTTGTAATCTTCTTCAATGAGAGATGACTCCCCTAAGCAGATCTTCTGGGTTTCAGGATTGCCCTGAAAGGAGGCAAGAAATTGACTCAGATATCAGCAAAGTCCAACTCTTGAGACTTGTCTGTGTATTTCAGTATAATAATGACATAATGCTTGTCATGCATATATTAGGCATCTATAAACCAGTATGTAGATTATCTTTGTAGAAAGTGACCTTTTCTACTAGGACTGACAGCTGAGGGATAGATCTGTCTGTAACTTCTGATTTGCAAACTCACATTACACATGCAAATGAAAATAAAGATGCATACAGGAAAAAATGTAATAACTCATTGTTAATTTCACATAATTAATATTTTGCATATTTAAAACTTCTTATAACCAAGACCATTTAAATATTTTGGATTACAGATTAATTCTGAAAACTTTCTTACTGACACATTTACTATTTATTTCTCAAGGAGATAAATGCATAAAGCAAAGGTGACCCACGCATAGTTGAGAATAATCTATTGATACGTCTTAGAAGAGTGATTTGGAGACCCAGTTTCCTATTCCTGCACCAGTCTTACTGCCTATGTCCTCTCACTCATGCAGAATCACAGAATGGGGGGGCTGGAAGTAACCACTGGAAGGTGAAATGGAAGATCATCTAGTCAGTCCAAACCTCCCTGCTCAAGCAGACTTCCCTGGAGTGTGTAACTCAGGATTGTGTCCAGATGGCTTTTGACTATCTCCAGAGGAGGAGACTCTACAAACTCTCTGGGAAACCTGTTCCAGTTCTCAGTCACCCTCACAGCAAAGAAGTTCTTCATCACATTCAGGTGGAACATACTCCATTTTCTGCCCATTGCATCTAATCCCAAGACTGAGACTGAGATTGAAAATTGACAGAAGGAGAGTTCTTTCTCAATTCTGTTAGTGATGGTGCATGGTCCTTCTTAGTTGGTGGAACAATTTGTCTGGTTAATTCAAACAGAAGAACAAAAGATGGCAAGATAGATGAAGACCAGGGAAAATCAAATGGGGTAAATATGAGGAGAGAGAATCAAGGTTTGGAGCCACAGAACTTCTCCAAAGAAAGAAAAACAAACATTAGCCACCCAATATACAGATTCATCACAATTTCCAAAGCCAAAGAAAGTTGGGCTTTGGAAGTGGGAAAAATTAAGTGCAACTTTTTCCAGTAGCAGCTGCCAAAGGGAGATACTGCTGGTTTAAAATTTGCAATTTGGAGAACAAATGATGAAATGCAAGGGGTTAATGGACAACTTTTCAAATTATGACCTAAAACTAGAGAGTACACTGAAAAGGGAACTGCAGATACACAAATGTATCTTTTATTTAAATAGATACAACTCTTGTGCTGTATAAAGTGAAGAAAAGGTGGTAGCAGCATCTAGGTAAGACATCATATCCTGTGGGAAGTAAACAATAACTTCAAATGCCTACAGGAATAGTTCATACATCCCCAAACACACCAATCTGTGGGGAAAAAGCAGCTTTGTTCCTGGGCAGGGGTTAACTGCATCTCTGGAACAGGGCAGTATCAAACTGATGCTGAAAAGAGATAGTTTCTGTGCCTAAGTGACAAAAGAACTTTCAGATCATTTAATCTAGCATTTAGAGAACACATTTATAAGTATTCATGTGACCAATTTCCATTTCTCATTAGTGTTTTTTTATCTTCACAAAAATCTAATCCAGGGGCTGCTGGAGTTAGTGGGAAGATGCTCACTGGTTTGGGAAGGCTTTGGATTCAGGCTTTAGTCTCTCAGCTTAGAGAGTATGTAACACAGTGCAGCCACAACACTGCTGGATGCTTCCATAAATAATAATAAATTTTCTGAAAATCCTGGCAGACAGAAAAAAAACTAGACTGTGGAAAAACAAGAGAGGGAGCACGTCACTCGCCTATGAGCTTCCTGCTTAAAATAAGCACAAGACAGCTGATGAAGAACTTATTTCAAACACCAGGAGCTTAAAGCAAAGTTTCTGTGGGCTTCATATTTGTTTGTACATCTTGGGATTGTTTTTCTTTTCAGTGTTCTTTATATCTGTTTTGAGATTCTGTCTAACTTCTTTTATTGGTTCTTTCCTGTCTCCTGACTGGATTTCATTGCTGGATTCTGGGATTTCTATCTTTTATCACCAAACCCCAAGCCACCCACTGAATAGTATCTGCAAAGTCTCTGCCCATGTGTGCTTCATGGCCCTCACCCCAGGGCAGGCATCCTCCCCCTGCTGCCCCACTAAGATGTACAGCAGCTCATCTTTCTCCAGGTGGAAGGTGGCTGAGATGAAGACCCCGTGGGACCTCTTATTGTGGTTTTTGGCTCCCTTGCCCCCGGCTGCTCCATAGGCAGAAATCCTGCAAGACAAAGTAAATAATTGAAGAAACAACTCTCACGCTTCTCATCCCCAAAGTAAATCCATCTGCAAGGTTGCCCCAGCCTTTATTTCCAAACAGACATTTCTCCAGAGCAGGCTCCCCTGCTGTAGCAGCTTGTGGCTATTTTGTGTCTGAAATCCATGTAGGTAGGCTGCACAAGAGGACAGAAACACTCATCTGAGTGCTGGAAACAGAGACTGCAGGTGAAAATGGCGTGAGCTGGTGTAGCCCACTCCAGAAGTCTAAGGCTACAGGACTGAGATGATGGCAGCACTTCTACTTGACTGCATGCCCACTCTCACTCCTCTTCTGATTTCTTCTACATCACTGCTCACCCTTCCACGCTTCACAGTAGCTCAGATATATATCTTTACAGCCACCACTTCTATTTCTCCACTGTCCTCTCCACCCACTCAGTACAGGTGTTCCCACACTTGTGCTTGCTGAAACTCCACAAACAAGAAGCAGTTAGAGGTGGCTGCCCCCCAGCACCCCACTGATCCTCACCTGTATCTGTTTGTGGCTGGCACTCTCCAGACTTGCACTCCCCGGAGCCAGCCCTCCTTCTCCACAGTCACTGACACATTGCTGTTCTTGTAGGCACTGTCACACTGAGCTTGAGTTGGCCCATGGGGACCACTGGCACCACAGGTTGAGAACCACCACAGAACAACAGTTTTGTCCCCTGCGACCAAAACAGCAAGAGCTGAGTCAGTTGTGAGCTTCCCTGTATTTCTCTGTACTTAGACTCACTTTCTTCTAGTCATAGCACAACTGCTGCTTTGTTATGGTCACTGTTTGCTTTTCTCCTCTCTCACCTTATTTCCTGCACATTATTTGATAAATCATGGGTTGAGGATAAACTTTATCAATTTGGTATGAGGGAGGAAAGGAAAAGGGAAGAGGGACTGAATTTTTAAGAAGGGGTTTAT
Source organism: Hylia prasina (assembly GCA_013397195.1). Taxonomy (NCBI): domain Eukaryota; kingdom Metazoa; phylum Chordata; class Aves; order Passeriformes; family Sylviidae; genus Hylia; species Hylia prasina. The sequence continues at coordinate 1,080,764 of VYXD01004543.1, forward strand.
CCAAGAGTCTCACAGACATGATCAAATTCCTCTTCTCAGTGCCAGTCTGTAGCAAGAAGATGTTCAACTTTCCAAATCTGAACTAAACCATGTACACAGAGATAAGGGTTGAAAACACCTGTCATTACAATTAGGGAGCATTTAAGAAACACAGTGAAAATTTTAAGGGACTTGTCTCAGGCTTGCACAAGAAGCTGTGGCAGCAGAAATAGCCAGGGGACACCCTCTTGCTACCATCTGTAGGGACTCTTCTTCCCCAGGCAATTTCTTTCCTGGTTCTCATTAAGCATTATTCTTTTGTTTCTGCAACAGTGCAGCAGATTAGGCACTCCTCCATTTCACAACCATTTTCTAAGACCCAAACAAATCCATCTTCTCCACTGAATTAGAAGAGGCCTAAGAAAAAAACTTTTCAGTAATGTATCTAAAAACTGTGTGATGCAGTTTGTGCACAAAAGTCAGGGTCAAAAGTAGCACCGTTTAAGAGCTGAATGATTAAAATAGAGGTTACAAAGATTTTAAAGAAAAGTTCCAATCTTTTTAAAGAAAAGGCAAGCAAAACTATCCCCAACAGACATCATCCTGTGAACATGCAGGTTGGTCAATGCAGTATGAGTTTCAGCTGCATTACAGCATTCCCCTGAGCTAATGGGAGCAGACAGCAGTACAGATTGTCACATTCCAGGTGGACATGGCCTTCAGGGGCTGCTACAGTCACACACTGCTATTTGTTGGCCACAAAACAGGAGAGGAAAACCTCTCCTGCTCATCTTCTCCTTTAGACAGCTCTTCTCACCCACGCAATTCATATCTGTCCTCCAGAGTGGCAGTCTCTACCACTATCAGTAAATTAGTTCCCAGTGTTCCCTGTTCTACTTTTTTGTCCAATTTTTCTCTTCAGTGGAGTTCCTCATCCTCACTTACTTCTCCCTGGATTTTCATCTTTACGCCACTATTCTGCACTCATTTTATTCAGCTTCAGTGCTCAGCACTCTTTCCATTCCCAATTTCCTGTACAGGTCTATACACTTTGTTCCTAAGTTGTCTTTCCATGCACTCCAAATCCGAGTCATGCAGCTTCTGTTTTCACTCGAAGAGACTCTGCTTTTCTTTAGAGAAGACCTGCCTTTTCAGGGCTGGTAAGCTGGGCTCCAGCAAACTGCTTCCCTATAACCAAACAGAGACTACCTGACACATCTTTGGCATGGATTATATAGAGTTGCCTCATGGCTGTAGGGCAGGCAGATCACACACAGGAGATGGGAAGGGAGCCAACTTTTATAGCCAAGAGATAGGTTTTCAGTACTGAATCACATACCTGGGAGGGAGGGCTCTTCCAGGGGGTTCAGAAGATGCTCATCCAGGATAGTAATCTCACGTGGGTACTGGCGTTTCCCACCAAAGTGGCTTTGTTTTCTTCCTGTAATAGTTTGTAGAATAGAGGAAAGAGGTGGGAGGATAATAGAAAAGACGGATGGAAAATTTAGAGATTACATGAATTAATTAAGTACAACCATTTGGTTAAGATAAGTAAATATTACCTTGGGTAGAAAAGGTGTTTTGAGCAATCATAATTTTGTATTACTCTTTTGAGTCCATGTCTTAGGTTAGCTACTTGTATCTGTGCTGAAGGAAGTGGGTCTTCCCATGAGCACAGACCCTCCATGTTATCCCATGCAGGATAAGCTCCTTGGCCTGCAATTTCCTCTAGCTGTGATTACAAGAGATTTTAGGAAAAATGTAGTGTGGGAGAACAGATACCAGGTATTGATGTTCTGCTGGTCCAACAGGCAGGTGACAATTCTGGACAGTCAAATGACTGGAGGTGTAAAGGAGAGTGGTGACAAAAATCATTGTTTTCAATTCTGAATAGTTTCATGGCAAGTAATGCATTTTAACAGATCACCCCCACCTCAGCAACCAACTCTGAGCACCTGAGAGCTCACTTAGAGAATATATAAAGAAATTACATGCCTCACTAACATACACAGCTAAGAAACAGAAACATAACCTTGACACAAGCTGTAAATCTTTGGACAAACCTTTTTGAAAACTACAGAGCAAAACCATGCATTTCTGACCACTGAGATAGGCCTTTGAAAACCAGTCCTTTCTCAGAGAGGAGGAATTTCAAATCAACTGCAGATCCAAAACATCTGAATGCATTGAGAACACCATAGCACCAATGCTGCCTTACAACAGGAAAAAGTAATAATAAACTCTTGTCTCATAATCTGCAAGCATCCTGTTTCAATAGTTAAATTACCCATTTTTATGCAAATTTTTGATTGGAAAATCTCTAAGAAAAAAGACATGCTTCATTCCATTTTGTGACCCCTCAGCTAATTTAATACTGAACATTTTTCATCAGTTGAAAAACATTACAAATATTTCAATTTGTTCCAGTTGTGAGAATCTAACAGCTGTCTGATGCTCCGCTGAAAAGAGACTCACTCAGTTCCAGATGGACAATTATCTCTGCCACAAAGCCACTGCCCTAAATAGCAATAATTAACACCCTTGTTAGCTGTGTCAGAAAGGCCAAATAACTAATTGAAGCATGGAGACCTTGCTGAGCTTTTACTCCTGAGAATATTCCCCCCAGGTCTGACTGAGAGCACATTGATGCATGCAAATAAAAGAAAGCTTTGTACTGACACACTCTGTTCATACTGAGATGGAGAACTTCAATGGATGAAGTTGTCAAGCCAGTGAAAAATGAAATTAACCCAAAACAAATGAAATTAATCAAATGCAAGGGGGAAAACAGAATGAAAAATACAATTCATGGCCAGAAAAGATGCTCCCCGAGGCCTGCACTGAATTACAAATGCCAAAGGTCACAACAGTTTCAGATACTTAGCGACGTACAAGAACTCTGGTTATGTTTGCCAGAGCAAAGGAATGTAAATCACTCTCTGAAACAGAGAGTTGATCTGTGTGTCTGCATGGATTTTTTTGTGGCATCCCAACTGAGTATCCTAAGGCAATTCCTCACTTCCAAACAGTCTTTCCTCCCTCTCCAAACACTCTCAAACCCTTACTCTCCAGAAGGAACTTTCTGTCTCCTCTGTACTAAGCAGGAGACTAGCTGCAACACAGGCTGAGCATTGCCCTGTCCACATGAGCTGGTAACACTTTAAAGGGTTATGGTTTATGCCCTGTCAGACATGAACTTGTAAGGTGGCACTTTCTACAAGCCTAGTGTACCCCTGGGACCCAGCGGCTGGTGCTCCAGTCTATTTTAGTTTCCACTTCCTCTTCCAACAGCCAGCATGTATAGTGAATGGAAGGGAATGAGAATTAATTCATATTAAGGTGCATCTACATCCAAAAAATGCAAAGAGCAAAGACTTCCTTTCTCCAGGTTTTAGTTAACACTGATTTGCCCACTGAAAAGAGAGAGGGACGTGTAAAGGAGAAAGAGAAGGTATCTTCTGCAGGCAGAGAGCTAAAATAATTCACTCTTTCACTGCTTCAGTGTGTCTGTGACTGTAATGAAAATAGAGACACAGATCTGGTGACTGAGATTAATCAGAGTAAGATGCCTCACAAGATCCTCAAGGTGTGAATGGTCTCCTCAGTGATCCTACCTTACTAGTGGTGGTTGCAGTACTCCTGGAAATCAGACTTTGCTGGGTCAAGGACTCTAAAATCAAGAAGTAGAGATAATCTATACAAAAGCTCTCTTTGGACAGTTTTGCCATTTATAAAGCAATCTTCTGGGAAATTGCAAATGATGCACAGATAGAAATGCCATTTCTAGGCCAGGGCAGTAGAGTTTGATAGACCACAGACCTGTGATGTTAATTGGAACAGTACAATGCTTAGAGCACCAAAAGATAATAGTAAAGGCAGTGAGAAGGGCAACTCAACTATCAGCACTCTATTTGCTGTGCCAGTCCACATTTGCATGTTAAGACACTCAAAATTCAGACCTCTTCCTATATAAATACTAGTTCACTGAAACTATGAAGTATCTTTATGCCTGTCTGCCTGAAGTTCTCACAATGAACCAGACATGCCATCCAGTCTGTGACACTGTCTTACACAAGGTAATTGTACAAGCCAAAATGAGGTTTTGCCTCAGCTTTTTCGTGGGGAAAAACATCTGTCAATGCCTAGGAGCTGCCATCCAAAGAACAGTCTGTTTGGGTTTTGTCCTTATTGATGTCTCTTAAGCTGCCCTCACTACTCAGTTGTTCTCTTAAATCTTACTGAATCTTTTCCCTGAGTTTTGAGGTATATGGAAAACCTCACCTTCTTTCCCATCTTGCATACAAAAACAGTGCTTTCATTCAGCATTGGGTTTTGTAGAGAGTTGAACTACAAGATTGAAATAGATGGAGAAAATAATATTTACATCTTAGCAAGCAGCAAACCCTTCCTTCCTGCCATACATCCTTCCTGCTGCCCTCATGAAAAGAATTCACTGCTTGGATTTTAATTGGCTCTGTGTCTGACATCTGAAACCTGTCCTTGCCAGGGAGAAGTAATTTCATTACTGAAAAAACAGCAGAGCTGCTGGGCTTCTCTGCAACCTAACTGAATTAAAGTCATGACAAGACAAATACAAGGGGGGTTGCTTTCAGTGGCGAGAAAACATCAATTTGCAAAGAGGATTCAAGGAACTGTGGCAAGTGCAAGGCTTCCGAGAAACGTTTCCTTCGTGATGTGTTTCTTCTGCGTGACTCACGCTTCTCTCGGTCGTGCCTTCAGATGGGGTAAGTGCCAGTAGCTCCTGGACATCAGGGCAATTTATCCCAGTTGAAAATAAGGAGTAACTTGGGCAGTCTAATGGACAAGCTCTGATAACATTGCTGCAGGGGCATTTACACCCCACCTGCTAGCCAAAGGATGCGTACCTACACCACTCCCAGCAAAATGTCTGTGGGTAAACTGGATGATCTGTCTGCTTCCAGGAGGGCAGTAAACTCCAGCAGCTGGGTGCACATCAGCCGGCCCAAGTGCTTCTGGAGTCACTCCCTTCAGTTTCCTCAAGATTTCAAAGCAAACTGTTAGCATGGAGGTGCCAAAGTGTTTGGGAGAGAGGCCTGTTAAGGAGCTGGAGTGAAAAAATGAAATTAGCATAAAGAATCAGCTTTTCCTCTTAATATCGAGTGAAACTGTGCATACTCAGCATTTTATAGAAGTGTGGTTTCTGTGCCCACAGAACAAAGGGACAGAGAAGAGCACACCGAACCAGAAAAGGATGGGAAGGAATAGTGGCTTCTGCTGATGAGATTTTAACATATCTATTTCAACATAAGCCTTCCCATATGTTATGTCAGCTACAGCTAGCCACTGCAGGGACATGCTAAACCCTAAATGCTGACATATTGGATGTGGTGACACACAGAGTGGCACAGTATCATCAATCCACATTTTGTCTGCAGCAGAAGTCACCATTCAAGTGTTGCATATCTTCCATTTCCTTTGCAACAGAGCATGTCTTTTCCCCAGAGACAAAAGAAGGCAGTTTCTAACATTTGCAAGTAGTTCAAGTACCTAACTTCTTTCCCCTGGTCTGCTAAGAAAATCCACTACAACTCTTGCTAACACGTTTCAAAGGGTAGCACTGGCTCCATTTTTCTCTGGAATAGTTGCCAGTCGTTCACAGTAATGAAGCAAAGGAAAGCTATTCTATATCTGGCAGTGATAGCTGATGTACCTCCTTACAGACAAAAACAAACTTGTTTGAGTAATCTAAATTTTATTGTCAGAGTCAATTTACTCCTTCATTTTATTCTTTTTCTCCAGAAAAATATGGTGACTTTCCCCTTTGATTTCAACAAATTTGTTTCAGCTATCAACTACCAGGGTGCATAGATCACCAAGGACTGTGGAAAAACAGTGTGATGTAATCCTTCCATTTACGGCTAAGGAATAAGTCTAGTGTTTCTTGCCAAGACAGACAGGTCTCAACTATGTGATACAGAATATCCCAGTTTAAAAAAAAACAAAAAACCCCACACTGGGAGACTCTGACACAGATTAAAATTGCCTCTACTTGCAATCTTCAGTAGGTCTGAGATAAAACGGCATTGTTCTGAAAAAGCTGACACAAATGATCCAAGCACACTCTGTGGGGAGAACAGAACGTGTGTCCTGGATCTGTGGGATGCTGATTACACTACCCAGATTTCTGGGAGGATTCTGCAACATTTGTGGCTCACCTTCAGTGAAGCAGTCCAGGCCAAATGTAATGTTGTCAATAGCAATGTCAGCTTGGGAATTCCAGCCCCAGGTTGCCAGGAGTTCCAGTTGAAACCTTTGCAATAAAACAGATGTTTTAGAGAGGACCAAAAAAGGACTAAGGAGAGGGAAAAACAAAACAAACAAACAAACAACCTCCCTAAAAATAGAATGTTCCCTTATCATGGAAAAAAGATCATCACTATTTACAATTTTTCCTCCAGACAAGTCCAGCTGAGCAGCCAAAAGGGCTTGCTATAAATCTTAGACACATATCAACCCCTTGTAAGCACCACAACATTCATACAATTTCACATTTCATGGGGAACAAGAATGAGAGCCCTACTTCCCCTGCTGCACATACACACACAACTGTCCCCCACTAATTGTTACACACAAACAATCATCCATATTCAATTGCCAGAAACAATCAGGACGTCAAACTGAGGGGAAAAAAATATCTCCTTCTTTCCACCCCCAAAGAGATAGAGCAAAAACTAAACAGAACATCCAAATATCTTGGGCCTGATCCTCAGCCAATGTAACAATGTAGAAGGTGACATGAGTTTATTTTTGAAGGGTAGGACATTATAAATTTCAGCCTTAATTCCTTGAAGAATTAGCTCACTGGGCTGTCTCATCTTTTTCCACTATGACCAGGTGTTGCTTATCTAGGAGCTCTGTCACATGTGTATTGCTACCTTCTGAATTCACAAGGAGGAAAGAAAATGAGCTGAAGGATCTCTTTCTAATGGGTAGGATTGGGTTGTTTTTCATTACATTTCAGAAATAAACAGATGTCTGATGTCCAGTCCATTTAGAGCTTATTAAAAGCATGTGGACAGAACCTCTGTTGCTGTCTCTGGTAAAGCTCAATGATGATTTATGAGAGATCAAGCACTGACCTGCTGAGCACATTAATCATTCAGCCTAGAAACACACTTGTCCCAAATTAGTGGCAATAAAATATGTGTGTGCATTCCACCCACCAACCAAATGTTAGTTGATATCCACGGGTAGTTGGATAGCTGCATACAAATCTTTAGGGATAAGCTGCTTTTACCCTAACTCAAGAATGACCCCTTGTGCTTAAATGAAAGCATCCACACCTTCAGGATCTGAGCACTCTGGGAGTAAGTGCAGTAAATGCAAATCAAAGATCTCTTGAATGACCTCTTAGCTGTGGTGTTAGTGGGGGAATTTTTCATTAGAGCCCCTTCCTACAGAAACCCTCCTCTTCAATAGCAGGCTTAGCAAGAGCATTTTCAAACCTCATATATAAATCCACTGACAAAGGTCAATAATTCCCCCATCTGTCTGATGGAGGAGAGTCAGAGCACCCTGAGCCCAGAACCAGGGCACTTATAGGACCCACAGGCATAGACACAGCACCACATCCTACCCCTTCCTTAGGGCACACACATGGCTTTATACCCTTGGTCAGGTCGATCTGCTGTGTCTGGTCCATGGAGACAGAGCAGACAGGGGTCCCTGGCACTGTACCACCAGGTAGGTTTCTGCTCCAGCTGAGTACAAGGGGGACCCTGAGGAATGACCCCCTCAGTGCATGATAACTGACATTTCATAACCTCTAGGCTCTGTGTGCTTCCCCCTCCTCTTAACTTCAGAAAAAGGGGAGGAATTTATCTTTTGAACTCAGTGCTGTGTTAGCCAGAGGGGTTTCCAGGTTGATCTCATTTTGCTGACTCCAACAAATTACGTTCTCCAGCTCTCTGTTGTCTGGTCTTCTGCCTGTTTGGTTTTTTCCTGATAGCAGCATTTTCCTGGTGTGTGAACCAAGTAAATGAATTTGCCAGCCCACCACCAGAAGCAGTTTTTCAAAGTAGCTAGATGCCCAACTGGGAGGCTGATCAGCAAACTGTGTCTTCCTTCTCTCCTAAGAAATAAATTCATTGGATGAAGGTCTTGCTAAAATCTACCTAAATAGAGCCTTTGTGTCCTCCTTGTTCTTTTTGCTAAGGTTTCTCTGCTTCTGGCCTCATCAAGCAGTTCATGGCCTGCAACTTTTTGTGTTTCAATTCATGCCTACTCTTCTCCCTGTATGACCTGTCCCTTTCCTACCCACTTTACTACTGCCTACCATCCCCTTAAGGAATGAGGGGAAAACTCAGCACTTTCCTATAGCAAGAGAAGGACAGGAGTTTCCCAAAGATTTGGCATACAGAAAAACAGCATGCCAGCTCAAAATCTGCAAATCCTGTTACCCTAAGCACAACACTGCTAGAGCTTGCATTACCAAGAAAAGCTGACAATACCCTAAACACACAGAATAGTCATTCATGAAGTACCAAACTGTAGTAAAATTGTCCAGCAATGTTCATCACACACTTCTGTTTACAACTGTTTTCAACTTCACCAACATCAAAGCGACTTAGGCTGAACTTTTCTATTTTGTTGTGATTTGGTATGACTTTTCTAGTAGTCAAAACATTTTGTGTGTGTTGAGCATGAGGCAATGGAGGGATTCATGTTTCTGACCATGCTCAAAAATGCTGGTAACGTTTTTAAGCACTCTGTGCTACTAGGTATTGGAAGTGGGATCTGAAATTTGTGAGGAAGAGAGTCACATGGCAGACATGAGGTTATTTTTATGTGAATGAGAATCAATTAAAATTTTAAGAAAACATCTTCAAAATTTTTAAATCCCTGGCTTTTCCATGCCTGGTATTTTTTTTTTTAATCCTGCAGTTTCCTCTTCCATGGATATCTGAAAGTCTCAGGCAAAATGGTACTTCCCAAGCAGTGCTATTATGAACCATGTCAGGTCCTGCTTCAGCTACATGAGGTGAGAACTGCCCTTCCAAATTAATGGATAAACGTTTTCCTCCCCAGCCTTTCTTTCTGTTGCCAATTCTGGCCAAAGAGGAGAAAAAAGGCTGCCTGAACTGAATCCAGAGTGCAAAAGGTGTCATCCTGGAGAGAAGCTGGGAGCTCACAGGGAATTTTTCAGCAGAGGGCCTTGGACTTGGTGTGCAGGGGGTTTGGGCCCAAGATCTACAGAGAGAGCTAAATGGCCAGTCAAACAGGAATATTGGGAATAAACCTTTACTCTAGGTCTGGGATCATTAAAATGAAAGCACACAAGAGATAGCTCGGAGGAGAAGGGAAGTGCAGGGAAGGGATTCAGACTTAATAATAAAAAACCCAAACCAAAACCACGCACGGAGACAACAGCTGCTGGAACAGAGATGGAAACAAGAATCAGGAAGGAGTTCAGAAAGGGAAATTACAACCAGAGGCATAAGACAGATAAAATGGGTTCCCAAATGGGAGGCTGAAGCAAAGGAAAAGAGACCATGTATATGAAAACAAGGAAGAAAGGCACCTAGTGCCCACAGAAGCAGGTAAGACACGACAGAAGGAGTAGAGCATGGAAACAAAAAGACAAGAGGACTGGGATGGGGCCTGTGTCCTGGGAGCACAAAGACCAGGCTTCCCTCCCTCGGGAAAATAGCTGCAGCATCTTCTAGCAAAGTGTGTGCTTGTTCTGTGTCTGTTATAGATCAGTATAGCAAATAGCAACTTATGACTTCTGTCAGTCACCTGGCTGGCACAGGGGGTACAAATTTGTCTTCTAGACTGAGCAGTTCCATCCTTACCCACAGTGATATTCACTGTTGTACCACTCAGTTTTAAATTTGAAAATGTTCTACAAAAAGGTTACATGAAGTAAACCAAAATGGAACTACTTGAAACAGATTGTAATAATAAACACATGCATGACCGACCTACATCTTTCATTCTGAGTGCTCAACTTTTTCAAACATTATAGTATTTGAACATTTGAGTATCAATTTTTTTTCATGCCATTTGGCTAGTGCTCAAAAGAAGGGTCTTGCTGTCCATTCCCTTCTAATTTTGCTTCAGAATTAAAGGCCAATACAGAAACTGGAGGCTTCAAGGAACAAAGCCTAAGGATCTCCTCATCAGAGGAGGCAGAAGGTCTTAAATATCTCTGATGAGCCTCTTGGTCTCTGCTGCAGACAGGTCCACAGTAGAGTGCCCAGAGAAAAGAGCTGTTCTGCACTAATTCACTGGCCATACTTTACATATGCATAACTAAACAGATGCTAATCCACTGGGCTTCAGATTGTGTCAGACAAGAACATTAAATAAGGTGGTAGCAGGCAGACCAATCCTACCCTAAAGGAATCATTCATGGTAAAGGCATGTATAGTAAACACTTGATAATACTGAGACAAAAGGTAATCAGGAAATTAAACTAGAAAGAGGGTAGAGCAACATTTATAATATTCACTGTATAGACTTGAAGGGGTTTTTTTCCTTAACTTTCATATGACACAGGCCTTCCTCAGGATTATGCAAAAAACAAACAAACAAAAAAAACCCAACAACAAAAAAACCCCCACAAACACCAGACTGGATAAATCGGGAAAAAAAAAAAGTTTATGTTGTGCAAAACAATCAGCTACCAATACCAGCTACGTGGCATGAGAGTGAGTGAGTGACACTAGGTGAGGGAGGAGAAATGCCTGAATAAAATTTGATTGCATTGAAATTCTTTAAGTCTTCAATATTTCACTTCATTTGAAAACCAATGTTGCAGTGTATTTCCACACCTAAATCCATGAAAACTTTAGTGCAATGCTCATTTGGGCAACAGTCTTTTTCTGAAATCATTGCATCGCTAATGTGGCAAGGAAGGCTCTCCAGCTGCCCAGGCTGCACTGATATAGATCCAAAACTGGACAGCTGTAGTGGATAAACTGTGGCATTACCACCCTTCTTCACTCACATGTTTTTTACTGTGGGAATACAAAATGCAGCTATGCTAATGCAGCTGTTTCCCGGCTGGGAGCACTTTACCCCTGGGAGTGCACTGGCTTGCTCACATGGCTAAAAGGTTCTTAGTACAGATGCTTGCTGTTCCCAAAACCTAAGTATTTGAGGCTGCACAGAAGTGCAGTCACGTGGTGTGGGCTTGTGTGGAGCTAAGCTGTGCATGTGCACAAAGATATGCACTTATGACAGAGTACTTCCTGAGCAAGCAGCATCGTTTAAAAACAGCCCTGAAAGAAAGCAGGAATCAAAGTGGCACTTCACAATAAAGATAGTAGCAATTTACTAAATCTATAGGGGTAAGCCTGGCTGCTGACAGTGAAGCTCTCACCTGTTCTGAAGCACTGGCATTGGCAAGGTGATGAGAAACCAGTGGTCACTCCAGCTCCCTGCTCTCTCCCACATTGGCAAGGTGATTGGAGCTCCCTTTATCTCTTCCCTGAGAGAGAAGGAGACTGTACCATTGTAGTTACCAAAAACATGCACTGAAAATTGAACCTGTAACAGAGGAAGAAGAGGAAAAGAATGGTAATCTGTGACAAAAGGGAAAGGTAGTCACTTCTCCCCTTCCTGGGAATTTGAGACACCAAACCTCCAAGTCTGGGTCAAACTCTTTAATGACAGAAATCACTAAGGCTCCACTCACTGACTGTATTTGATTCAGCAGCATTACTAACACAGAATTTTCTCAGAGAAGACCCAAACTGACACTCCTGCTGGGTAGCTGTTTTTCAGCCACTGATGACAATATCCACAGCCTCTGACACCATCTGGGTGAGAGGACTGGTTTCCTTGTTATTGCCTTCTCTGCCCCAAATACCTTTGAAACAAGGACTGTCTCTAGAGGCAGGAAACCTCAGTCCATCTACCTGATCCAGCTCATAGGCACCATTTGAATTGTAGCACCACTAAGACAAGTGAACAACAAAACCACTGGGCCAGAGCATGTTTTGAAGCAGGACTTTTTCCTCTTTCTTTGGAGCAACCACTTCCATTTTGCCACATAGCAAGAGAAAGTTGCCATTTCTACCACTGCTTGGACTACTCAGCTGCCCTTTATGTTACAGAGAGCTCCAGTGCCAGCAGGAAAGGGAGCAAACACATGTTCTGCAAAGAACAGCCACAGAAGTTCCTTGATCCTGCAATGTGGCCTCAAATCCTTGAGTGGAGGAGAGAAAGGACTCGGATCTCCTGTGGCCTCTACGCAATAACCAACAGCTACTGCTTCACCTCTCCTGGTTTTGTGAACCTATCTCAAATCACATTTTATTTTGTTGTTTATTCTGTACCCAGCAAATTTTACCTGGATTTATAAATAAGTATAAATGCCAAAGTTACATTTCTGGCACCTGCGCTGTATTTATTTTCCCAGCTCTAATTAGGAGGCATCAAAGCTTTTTTTTTTTCCCTTAGCAAGACAGGACTCCAGCTCAAACTTGCAGCCTAATTTTCCTAAGTGTTATGACTATAATATTAGTTAATATTTTTAATTCCAACATCTCAGAGCTGCAAGGCAAGTTGTGATTTTATCAAGGCCAGCTTGCATTAACCTTTTGAAATTCCTGAAGAATGTGATCAGAAGTTTATTATATTCATCTATTTCTGGAAAATGTAATGCCTTCTAATGTCACACTCCTGCTCTCAGTAAAACTATCAAGTTTACTAACTCCTGCAAAAGTATTGCAGAATTTATGAAGAAAAATCTCAGCAGCAGATATACTAAAAGACTAAATGGCCCAGCCAGACAGCTCCCTTTTCTACAAACCCTGGCTGCCCAATACAATTTAGCTGTTGGGCACCTCTCAGAGGAGTAACTCTTCCTAACTAGTACAGTTAGGCTGGGGAGGTTTCCACAATGAGCAGCTGATTTGGGGCTTCTGCTTTCACTTACTGGGAATACACCTCACATCTCCCTTTCCAGTAGTGAACAAGTGGTCAGCTAGGCAGTATAGCTAGCCCTTCTTCTTTCCAGTGTTGTGTAGAGTGTGCTGAGGGACAGAACAGGCTAATTGTGCAAATAATGCCTACAGCCTGATGATCTACTCCACAAAGGTGCTAAGACAGAGTGACACACCTGGTAGCCTTCAGTGGCAAGACTGTCTGGCAAGCTGGTACTGTAAGCCTTAGCCATACCACTTGTGTGAGTGCTCTCTGCTCTCAGGTAGAGGAAGTGTCCTGTGAACACAAAAGTGAAGCAGAAAAGACAGAATGACCTTTTGCTCTTTTGTGTAATCTCTTGGAATAATTTAATGTCATTAATGTTACTGTAGGTAAGTAAGCATTTTGTAGGTGTAAGCAGGGCTTGAGAGCAAATCTATTAGCAAGGTTATAGTAAACACTCTTGTAGATTTCAGCAGCACAAAAGTCAATGTTCCAAACCCTTTCTTGGAATGTGAGCGGATAAACCTCAGATGTCACTCAAGGTCTTCCCATACAGAAACACACACCTAATTCCTACATCATTAGCATCAATGACTTTTGCTGAGACAAGCACTGGGCTGGAAGATTTTATTTGCATTTTTTGTTTCCAGGGAGAGCTTACACAAGCTCTCAGGAGACAAACAGGACACTTGTGTGGAAACCCTTCATTTTGGCAGGGATGTGCCAGGCAAGACTCCTGTGTGCTAGCACTTCTGACTTTCACCCTGACCAGGTGGGTGTCTGGCCTCCCCCTTTATTTAGCAAGTTGACAGTTCTACAGTTCTGCAGTTCTGGGAATTATCTGACTCTTTTTTTATTGTGGTATTTTATGGCAATGGTCACTTGGGATATTCTTATATGTGATGCTCTTCCTAACCTTATAGTGGAGTCTCTCAAAGATCTTAAAAAGATTTGATTTTACAAGCTGCCTGGTTCTGTTGGATAATTTTTACCTTGTGATAGAGCATTTATCACATTGCTGCTGAAGTACTCTGCAACTGCATAACTCATAGGAGGAAGGAGGAGGGAAGAAGTATCCATTACACGACTTTTTCAAGGTGAAGGAGAATCCTTGTCCCTGAGAGATTTGTGTTAACTTTTTTATAAAACTTGTTTAATATATAGTCTTGAAGCATGTTCAAAAGTTGATTTTAGCTGTGTGTGAAGTCGTTATGGATAATATGGATGCTGAACTTCATTTGGCAATGATGCCAAAATTTTTAAACCAATTGAAATAAACTTAAGTTCAAGGCTATTTTGTACATGCATACACAGAGTGGGAGAGAGAACAATGAAGAACCTACCACCAGTGGCTTGTAAAGTAGACCCTACAAATGAGTCCTCTTGAATCATTTCAGAAAAGCCCCGAATAGACCAAGGAGATGCTGCAGTTTCATTCAGTGTCCAGCCACACTGACCTTCTTCAAAAGAGCAGTGTGAACCCTCTGGGAGACTTTCTACAATTGAGAACAAGAAAAAGTAGGAAAAAAGGAGCAACTTGATTATGGAAGAACACAAACAATAACAAAAGTGAAAATCTATTGTGGTTGTCCAAGTTACCCAGCCTATGCTACACTTCAAAATAGTTTGTTTCAAAAACATTTTGAAAATATTTTCAAAACTATTTCAACTATTTTGTTTCATTTGTTTATTTCCACAGTCACCATTAGAAAGCCAACACTTTTTTTCTGGAAGCATTTGAGACTTTTTTGTGCTGTCCTACTCTAAATACTGGGCAAAACTGCAGCCCCTGTAATCTCAGGAATGGCAAATCACCGCCACATATTTGTAAAGGTCTTGCTACATATGAAATTGCAAGCATCACAAGTTTTGTGTCCACTTAAAGGAAGGCAAATCAATAGATTATTTTAAATCTGCACCACTGTACTTGGAACAAAGCTAAACATTTCTTCTCAGCACCACATATACTGTTACTGGGATTTCTCTCTCCTGACGTGCAAGAACTCTAAACTGGGATCTTGGAATGACAGATTTATGACACTGTAGGTAACTAAGAGTGGAAAGATGATTAACACCTTTCCCTGAAGGGAAGGTTTAGATCTCGTGTTCAGAAGGAAATTCTTACCCGGCTGCAGACATGGAAATAAGGTTTTGCCTTTCTCTGAAGTAGCAGTAACTGGGAAGGGAAGGTCATTGAGCTCCTTACTGCAATACTTAAGAAACCAAACCAATTTTCAAAAAAATCCATTTTATTCTATATAGGGTGAATTCAAAGAGACTCTTGGTATCCAATTAATGTAAATGGGCCAAATTAATTCAGGAGGTAAAATACTGAATTAATCTAAAGATAGAATCGATTTAACTTATTTTTTATTCTAAATTATTTATTCTAACTGAATGGAGGTTCCCATGAAGTGTTATGCCACATACTCACCACACCTCACTTTTTCCTCCTCTTTGGTAGGACAATCACTGATGAACTCACAGATCTGTAGGTGGCTGACACAGCCTCCATGAATGCAGGGGAAGGTTGAGCCTTTGTTGTATATAAAAAGATTTTGATTTTCTTTATCTAATGGGGAAAAAAAAAAGAGAACTAAATCCAGAGATGAGTTGACAGAATGTGTATGTCTCTTCATGTGCATTAGTTTTCACTAATAGGACCTTGTCCTTTGTACAATAAATCTCTTCTTTCATGTAGGTTTCTATCCAGCATGAGATCCCTGTATTGCTCTTTTCTTTCTCATGCTGTGTTTGTGATATCTTTAGATAATTTTGGTGGGTTTTTTTTTACTGAAGGGCCTTCCAGTTTCTTACCGTGATGTGCTCCTCAGTTCTGCACACATGACTGTGCACCTGCCAGGCAGCTGTGACATGCTGCATGACACCCTGCTGCTGGAGGCAGGGACACCCATTTATCTCCAGCCCTGATAGACACATTGCTATGCCCTGTTGAAGCTCAAGTTTAACCAGCACTTGGGCTGCTGACTCGTTTCTGTGCCAGCTTCCAGCTGTGGCATCCAGCCCATGAGGTAGCTGCTCCCCCAGCCAGCTGGCTTGCTGTACACAAATTTTATTCATGCATCCTAAGTGGTCTAGTCAGTTCTAGTCTGGGAGCATTTCACTCACTGCACAGGTACCCTTCAGCCAGGCTGAATATGATATTTAAGTCTGGTATTTCCCAAAAGCATGACTCTTAATGCACTCAGCCTGCCCTGTGGATGCACATGTGCCCAGGCCTGTTATGGATCTGCTGCCCTTTAGCAGAACTCTAAACAGAAGTTTCATTGGGATTGTTACTTCTCTAGAAAAAAATGCAAAGGTTAGGGAACCAATTGCAGGAGAAAGAGAACAGAACACCTCTGCAGCAATCCAGGCATACAATCTGAAATTGTATTTTTTCATGACACTGTTTTGTGCCAGATACATGCACCAAGGTATTTAGACACTGAGAGCACAGTGCTTCAGGCTGCATGCATCACCTCAAAACTCTAGGACTGTCAAAAAATATTACATTAAAAATATAACATGTTAAATTAAAAGAATAATGACTACAATTAAATCTCTAATATGATCAAAACCATGCTCACAATAGTGTGTTATTTTTACATTACATTCCAAGCTATTTCTACAGAGCCTGCAAAATGGAAACAATAACATTATATTAATTCATGAAATTCAGGAACTGCAGATGATTATGTCTCCAACCTGAAGACTGCCTGTGCTGACAGACTCTTGCACTTCCAAGAAACCTAAATGACATTAGCAAGGTTCTGCATTGCCACTGAGGATCATTTGCATGACATTCAGATCAACACTGTAAGCTCCAGGTAAAGCTGAGGTCTTAGCTGAGCACTCAGTACTCTAGAGAAAATAATTACGTTCCGATTTTCATTTTAGAGAGAAATTTTCAGCCTGGCAGTAGCAAACAGACCCCATCAGGGGCAGATAAATGTTTCTTCTCTTCATAGATTTGTTAGATAAAGCCCAGGTATGGAAAAGGCTTTGGTTACACAGGGCAGACTGTTGTTCTTGATTATTTAAGAGAGAAAAATACTAAATGCTAAAATAATCTAAGACATTTTTCATCCTTCTTGTTGGATTCAGCATAAGTCCAGTGGTTTTTGGTTTTTTTCCCATACAAAGATCAAGCCAAGCAAAGCTGAAAAGCAGATAGGATCACTTAAATCAGTTCTATAATTCTGAGTTACTCATCTTGCTTCTAAATCCTACCCTATCCCTCATCACCCTTATCCATTTTTGGTGAGGGTGCATTTGGTTATTCCAAACCTGTCTGTGTTGCAGCATACCATGAAAGCAGTTCCTGAGTTGCAAGGAGCCCACTGCCAGTAGTCCAACCTCCTGTGCTCCACAGCTTGAATATACCAGGGTGATTTTGAAAGGTCTTTCTATTCGTCCAACCTGGGCCACCAGGTATTTCCATTTCATCCTAGAGGACAACAGAATGTTACCAGACATACACACAGCACACTGGAATCCATGGAGTCTCTAGCATAAAGATTCTGCACCCGTACCAAAGAGAAGCAACAGTAACCATGTGGGAAATGGATCAATGAATGCAAATAGCAAGATAAAAAAGGGGTGTTAGTATAAAACAAGTGATGTTCAGCCTAACAAGTTAATGTAAGGTTATCTTTGCTGCAGAGCATATTGGTAATGATGAAGAGATACAACCATTCCCAATGATTCTCAACGGGTCTTAAATTATCACCAATTTTGGACACGCTACCCCAGTATGTGCTTTCCACATATATGGCTGTGTTCTGTTTGCTTTTCAAAGTACAAATCAACCACACAGCTGCACAAGTCACTGGATCTCCTCAAGCCAACACTGAAATTGTGTGTTCTGGAAGTAAATGTCTGTCCCTGAACGTTTCTTGGTTGTGTCAAGAATGAAAACCTTTATCTGTTGTCTCTCTGATTTTCCACCTTAGCAAACTACAGTGCACCCACAAAGCAAGGGATAGAAGAGAAGTGCTGTTCCAGGAAATACAGATACTCGTGCCATTTACATTTCACTACAGAACAAATGCCATAACCTGCAAATCTAGACTGCAAAGGTTTCTCAACTGTGCAGCACTTGTGGCAGTTTGGAAAAAGACAAATGGTCCCATGCACCCTAATTTTAAAGATGGTTGTCAGACATTAAAAGCTAGAGAGAGATACCAAAAGGGAGTTTTTGAAGTACCTCACTCAGTTAAGTCTGATGGAAGTCAAGGTATCCAGGCATCATTTAAAAACTACAGTAGACTTCTTAAAAATATTTTTACTTTATTTTTGTTTCCAAAACTGCTCTTATGTCTTATGTTAACAAGACAACAAAATACAATTAAATGTATGTGTTATTATTTTGTAAATTGGTTGGAGCAAGGCTAATGAGAAAGGAATCTTTGCTCTAAGCTCTTCTCTGAAAATAGTATCAGACAGAGATAATTTTATCCACATTCTATACACTACTGATGTTACTGGGGCCACTCTGGACAAGTGGCCTAAGTCAGTGCCAATAGAGTAATAAGAAGGCCAGACACAGTGGTAAGACATGTTGATCAGCTCTGCTCCAAGTATTACTTTTTCATTTAGGAAATGCCTTCAGCTGCCATGAAGTGGTCATGTAGCCCTTGTCCTGCACCAGATACACCTTAGAAGGTAACACCCACATTACAAATCTCTTCTGGACTCAATATAAAAATCACAGAACCGTATTTGCAACTTGCAAAAAATCCAAAGCAACTTTAATTTTTTATCACCCTCTCTTGCATTTTTCCCTCCACAAGCCAATTATATAACTTTGGATAATTTTTTACTATCCCTTCTATGCCATCCACCCACCTTTCACTTTCACAATTGTACACATGCATAAATACCCACAGATACCCTGAACTAATATGAAATTGAGCTCCTCTTACAAAGATGACACTATTTCCTCTACTTCATGTCCCATCATAATATACTGAACAGGTCAATATAATTTAGTTCATCTTCAGAAAGGTACAGCCCTGAATTGCAACAGCAGCATCTTTACTGTCCCAGCATGGGAGAGCAACTGCTTTGTTTTCATTTTGTATTACAGTACAGCTTCAGGAACATCCAGCGCCTATAAATACACCTCATAAATATTCTTACAAATATATCCCCCCTGCCACACTGTGGGACAACATCCAAGACCATCCAGCACTGACCCAGAACTGAGTCACTTCTGCTAAATGACACAGCTTTGCTCATCACTCCATTGCATCCTCTTGACCACAGGAATGAATGGGCCATAATCAAATTGGTTCAATGAGCCAATAAGGGTAAGGGCAATCTTTAAATCTTTTGAATTTAGCTATAAGGCATACTAGACCTGTCAAGCATTGAGGCATAGTTCTAGTACATCTACCAAGTTACAACCCACCCTGCAGCTGAGACATCACAGTATTGCCAGTGTTAACACAACACTGAGTGCAGGAACCTGTGGCTCACAGCCTCTGATTCACAGCCAGGGGTACATTTTTAGCAGTAGCAACTACAGAGCCCCACAGCTGAAAACAATGACTAGCTCAGCTTCTGCACCTTAATCCTATATGCTTTATGAGCCAGACGCTTTGGAACTTGTTGTTTATAGACTGCTATATCAAAATAAAACTACTAGTCATCTAAGTCAACAAACCAAGCTCTAAAATGCCATAACTTAGGAAGACATTCTGCCATCTCTGCTGGGAGAGATGAAGAACAGGGCTACCATATTAAGCCACTACTACTGTGAATTGGCAGCTCTCCTGAGTCAGAGCACTTAGGTCCCAGGAAACATCCCAGTTCTGCACTGAAATATCTCTGGTACTGAAATTTTCTCCATTTATAACACTGCAGAAAAAGCTGTCTAGCATCCAAAGACTGCAAAAACGACAAGTGGCTTTGCATCACATAGAGTGCTTTTGTGTATGAAGTCTCTTCATCACCAAGGCATCAGAGAAAGCCTGCCCCCCTAGATCCAATTGCAGCAAGATTTCTAATGCTGTAAATAATTACACCTCCTTTGCTTGGTCCCACCATTGAGACAGAAGCTAGTCAGAGCCAATGTAATTTTCTTAATGGAATCAGGAATGAAGCCCATCGTTGATCCAGCAGAAGATGGATCATTGAAGCAGGTTTCCAGATAAGCTAAGCTTGGCAATAACTTTACTATTGATTTTATGTCAAATATATATCAAGTATCAAGGCATTACTCTTCTTCTGAAAAGAGATGTTAAAATTCATCTGTAGGCATGGAAGAACTATCAGGGCCTGACATAATTTTGAGAAATTTGCATGGATAAGTTTGGAGACACAAGCCGTCTAATGCCTAAGGCAAGAGAATTCAAGATTCACCCTGAAAACTTTTAATTCCAAGTCTTCTTTTATAGTGTTCAGTTTGGGTTTTCATTAGCCTCTCGATCTTCTCTGCTGAACAGATGTTTTCCACCCTCTTCTTATCAATCCTTTCTATGATGTGATTTTTCATATCCAAAGGTAATTGATAATTAATTTTAGGAATGATTTTATGTGAAGAATAACCATTTCTTCATTAGGACTGAAAAATGCAATAAAGCAGAGCATGAAAGCTGAAACATTTTCTAAATTAGGGGGCCTTACTGCATGGGTTTTGCACAAAGCTATGTATGCTAGATGCTTCTAGACTCAATCAGTGAACATAAAAATTAGAAGTTTTCCATTACTTTTATATACACAGGAAGCTGTTGTCTGCAAGTCCTCACAAACATCCAGTGCTAACCACTGGACTTCTAAGGAAATAGAGAGAGCAAAATACATGCCTACCACTCCTGCCTTCACCAAACTCTTAGAGAGTTATTCTTTGACACAGTATATTTTTGGGTGCAAGACCAAGAGAGGCACAGGAGTCATTTACTGGATCATACTCCCAGCTTAGTGTTCAAAATCCATAGTCTTATATAGCAGCTGGACAGCTTCACCCTTTCTAGATACACTGTTTAATCAAAATGGCTCTGCTTGTTGTTGTCAGCATGAATTTAGACATTATCTGAGAACACTTACCAGGCTACTCCCTTGTCATCTCTACAGCAGAAGTGAAATAACTTTTGTGGATAAAAACAACCACATTAGTAGAAGTGTCAAAGATGGCAAGTTTTTTCAACTGTCTCAGAAGATGGTGGAGCATTTTATCACCACCACCCCTCCAAAAAAGGGGGAACACACAAAAAAACTAAGCAATAAGCAGTTTTGTGAGGTTGGCTAACTGAAAACCCATGTGTGCACATGGCCATGAACTTTTTGTTTTCTGATCTACTGAGACTACCATGGCCATTCCAGAATGAAAAGAGAACAAAATCAGCTAGGCTTATTGACTAGAGAAAGTGAAAATATTATCCCTGCCCCATATGATGCTTTTTTATTTTCCATGAAGTGTGAGTTGAAAGAAACTAGCTTCTTACTGAAACAGTTTTGGCTGAGAACACTGAAATAATTGTGGTCCACAACAAACACAAACATGTGAAAACACTCAAAACCACACAGGACTCAAGAATTTTCAACTGTGGCTAATTCTGGGTCTGTGTGGTAAAGATGAAAAGGTGGGATAAGCAGAACAGTAAAAACATTTAAGAAAAAAAGTTTTTAAAAAAGTAAAAAATATGTTAGATGTGACCTGAATAAGCACCATAATCCTCAGAAAGTGAAATCAGTTTTCTGAGTTAAGTGCCAGACAAAGAAGGCTTGACCCTGCAAACAAGACTACAGGCTCCTGATGTTTGGGCTTTACTGACATAATGAGAAATAAATTTTTATATAGTTTTTGTAAATGCCTAGAATTTCATACACCTAACTGCCTCAGCAGTTCTCCTTCTAATATTCTGAGGTAGTACCTCAGAATACTCATGATCTATCGATGTGGTATTTAAAAATAAACATTGTGACTTTGTGACTTTGCCTTACTTGTTCAGAGAGCATGGTACTGAAAGTCCATCTGTTTGTTTCTTTCATTAAGGCTTATGTGTGAAAAAGTAGTGGCAGCTTCAGTACTACCAATTTAATGATAAATCCCACTAGTTAGTGAGGTGAACAGGACAGAAACTTCCTCTTACATGTTACATGTATCCAAGCTATTGGGAACTGTATAGCTCTAAATTGTGCAGCAGTGTTTGGTTAAGACAGAAAAGCTTGTAGAACTCCTACTCCCTGTGGAAAGTCCCTGCAGAGTGGGAACACTTCAGGGTGGTCTCTCCTTAGCAACCAGTTTTGTTGAAATCTTAATCATGGAGAGAATGTTCATTTCAGGCTACCTGCCCAGTAAGAAGCAGGTCAATCACTAATTTATTTAGAAATAAATTATCTTCTCCCCGCACGGTCAGGTTTTTTCAATTGTACAGAGATTTTAAAGTTTTGCTGTAATGAGGGGGGAAAGGAAGGTTATTTGATGGTTCCTAACTTTGTTTTATCTCTTTTCTATCCTCCTTTCTATCTGGATTTCAAACAGGACTTGGTCTCCTCCCCTGTTTAAAATATTAAGAGTAAACTCTCTGAGCTTACTGGCGCTTCATTTCATTCAGTAAGAAAAAGTAATACCAGTGTCTGTGACAGCTTCCAATAAAGCTAACTTCATTCTAATAAAACTAAATACCATCACTTTTAAGAGATGATCATCTTGACTTTACATAGAATTGTTTTGTAGAGCTCAAATAAGCTGTGTAACAACATCTATCATCCGTTCTGGAGATGCTGGAGTGAGACCAGCAAAGCCTGATCAGACCAGTAAGGTGTAGCAAAAGGGTATTTTATGAGTTTACATTGCAGAATGGAGCTTCAGCTGCAGAGGCCTGTCAAATATTCAAAAAGGAGCAAGGGCAGCTTTGAGTAGGTAAAAAAGGATATTAGAAACTAACCCCAGAAAATGCAACAGATTTCCAGTTAAATTGGCAAGAAGATGGGGAAGGAATAGCCAGGAAGGAACTGAGCAACAGCTGAAAATGAGAGAGAAAGAGAGAGATCTGAAAGAAAAGAAAATAAGTTTTTTAGTCAATATCTGCTATCTTTGGCTGATGGAGACTCTTTGCTACAGATCTCCATGGCAGCCTGGGGAGTGCCAAAGAATTCAAAGAAAACAAGAAGTGGGATCTATTGCTTAAGTTCTCCCTGGGAGTCAGTCAGGTGATGGAAATAAAAAACTCTGTTATGTGTCTGACCCAGGTTCTTACAATTTGGACTGCAGCAAAGGAAAAACAAGCACATGGAAAATGGCAAAATTAGACGACACGTGGACTTTTCTCTATTTTTTCCTGTTGTGATTTGTTCCTTTTACCCATTTCTCTTCCTTATTTCATTCTGCTACACACAGAAATGAAAAAGTAAAATGTTGGCAGGATCAAAGGGAATACAGGACAAGATCTGGGATTATTACACCTTTTTTTGTTTTCCTTCACCTCTTCTTACCTCATTTTTTTCCCTGTCTGAACTCTACAAATGGAGAAGAAGTGGATGCTCCTGAACCTACTAGAAGGGAGGAAATTATTAAAGAAGTAAAATTAACCCCACTCAAAATGAGAATTGTGACCCTTGTAGCATTGACAGGACCCACTGAATCCATAGAGAAATCAGTGATGTTACCAAGGCAGTTTTTGGACTGAATGCATTTTACAACTGCAGTCCTAGAATCAGTGAAAAAATTAATCACTCTTCACCCTTCTAAACGTGAGGGAAGAACTGTGAGAGCTAAGCTAGTGTGTTCTTTGCAAAGGGGACACACAAAACCTGTGTCTGTTACAGGCATCCTGTACATCCTGTGTTACAGGCTGTGTGCTTCAGTCCTGACAGTCATACCTTTATTTTCTGCTGTAATAGCAACAATGATCAACTGATAAACAGCAGCCTGGAGGAACCCCACTCTACCTTGCAATTCAAAGGCTTAACAGTTGAAAATTGATTGCCTTACCTGGCATTCTCCTCATGGCCAGCTCTCAGAGAAGTTACTGTATTTTTGTTTGTCTCCATATATTTGATTTCAACTCTGAATCTCTGGAGGAGAGGAACAGCATCCTGTGAACATATGGCCAGTTCCAGCAAGCAAGAATCCAAGCTCCCAGGCAGGATGGGGCTTTGCAGGCTGAACTCACATCTCTCCGGGAGTCTACTGGTGTTCAGGAGGAAAATGTCCCCTGTGAGGAGAAAAAAACCACAACAAAACAAGAGACACACAGCATGGATGGAAGAGAGATAATAAGAGGAAAATGGATAAGGAGCTTGAAGAAAGGAGTCATGAGAATACAGGAAGATCTATGCACAAAACCAAAAGAAAAAGACAGACTAAATCAAAAATTGAGGATTTAAGTAAAGAAATGATAGAAGAAATAAGAAGAAATCAAAAAAAGCATGAAGACATGTCCAACAAAACAAAAGCCAAAGACTTTTCCAGTCAGACAGCAGACAAGTGGAGCCATCTCTGGCTTATATAGGATTGAGTTTCTTAAGGAAAACCCAGTCTGTGTAAGTAAAAGCAGCTTATGCTGAAATGGGGAGATGGAAAACGAGTGTAATTTCTATATACTCTATAAACAGGGGCCAGCTGTTTAGCAGGTACATCCATAGACAGCCGAGGAAGCACACAGGACCTACATGGTTCTTGGGCACTGGCTGTGCCTTTGGGAGCTCTGCACCAGAACCAGCACATGGTGGAACTTTTAGTGACAGGAGTCTGAGGTCTCAGCCTGCTGACTCCTCCTGCAGCCAGGGCGGGGTGAAAGCAGGCATCCATTTGAGGGGAATGTAGCTCTGCCTACCTTCAACATCTTCACGGGAGGAATTGTTTTCCAGAAGCATCTGCTGCCTCTCCTGGGATGCCAGGACACCGATGGAAGATAACACCCAGTCTGGTTTTCCAAAACTGTCTGTGGATGTCACCCATGAACAGCTTGTGCCGATGATACAAGAGACTTCTGTCATGAGAAACCAAAGGTTTTAGTGAGGCCTATCCCAGTAAAAGTGGCACATGAGTGACCAAATGTACATGTATAAGGGCTCTATCTCCCAAGAAACAGAAGAACTGAAGAGAAAAAAGAAATTTTTTCTTGGGCAATAACAACAGAATCTCTCCCAGAGCAGGTCAAGGAACATGTAAGAATGAAAAATTAACCTGCAAATTCTTGGCAGAATGTAAGTCAAATTCCTCCCACTGGTATCAACAATGAATTTATATCAGTGGAAGGTCTAGACCACAAGTACTCAAAGTCCCAAATGAGAATAATACTAATAATATCAACAAGGATATTGAAACTGTATGGATTTAGCATTTTGGCAGAAAGAAAGAACTGATTTTCTAAGGGCAACCATTCTCTTAGCAATAGAAAGAACTTGACAGTGTTTCAAGCTAAATAGGTGAGCAATGTAAGCTGTACATAATTTTTTATCTTTATCTTTTATAGACAGTTTTGCTTTCCTCTAGATGGATGGATAAGAATACCTTCTTAACAAACTCCAGAGTCTGCTTGCAGTACTAAAAACACTAGATCATCTTGGCCAGAATTTTTCATAATCAGCATATTATAAACCAGACAAGAAGTAATTCACTGTTCTCTCATCAATCTAATAGGAACTCCCTGAAGGGATGTTAGCTGCACAAAAGTCTCCCACACAGAGTAGAGCTGAAGAGAGCTGATATTAATTTGCATTATATTTATTTTCAGTAGTAATAAAAATATTACAGTAATAACTGGAGTATCCCCAGGCCAAGTAAGAAATATTGAGATACTAAACATTCATATTTAGGATCCTGTTGTTCAGAGGGTATTCAAACCTTGCAAGCATGAATGGCACAAAGTTATCCCTTTGGTAGCCCTGTTCCTGAAGAGAACAGGCAGGTAGGAAGGAGAGAACTAAGGTCAGAGATATAACAAGGAAGCGTGGCTGCACAGGTGGGGCAAAAATAAAAACATAAGAACCTCCAGAAGATTGCCTAAACTTTCAACCAAACTTTCAGAAAAAGAAGAAATGGAAGCATCTTTTGCAAAAGCAGGCAATTTTTCTCCTTATTGAAGGCAATTCTAACTTTGTTTTTATAAAACAACATCCAGCGAGCAGGGGTAAGAGAAACACAGATGTTACAGGGTTGCACATAACTTTGGGTTGGCACAGGCTGTGGTCTCCCACCCAAACACTTCTCCATTCCTTTGGACACTCCCCAGCTCTTTCTGGCCTGGGCAGTTTGCTGTCTCTCTCAAACTGACACCTGGGCCAACCATCCAAATATCTTCTTAGCCCAATTCATGAAAATGCACACAACTTAGGAAAGGCCTGGGCAGTGTTCAGCCCATCATTTCTACATGGAAGCCACAAGCCAATGAACTGGCAAATTGTGTGTGTGTGTGTGTGCAGTGCCAGATTCCAGCAGCACACAGGAATGAGGACACCAGCCACTCTCCTGGCTCTGTTGGATCTAGGGAAAAATGTCTGTGCACAGCTCCAAGCTATGGTCTGATGATCCAGTAAAACAGCTTCAGGGATCTCAATAGCTCAGAAACCCCATAGCTGTGAGACAAAGCAGTGCTGATCCAGACCTGCTGTGCTGTTTCAAATTTATTGAGGTTTGACAGGTTAACTCAGTAGCTGCAGACTTATTGTCAGTACAAGTAATATTTTTATTGGATAATTTTTTTTGTTTGTCGTAAAACCGAGAAAGCAATTTCTCTCACAAGAACGTAACAGCAAAAGAGACCAAAGTGAAAGCTCAGGAAAGAAAAAAAAACTTTTTCAATTACACAGTTACTTGAAATTATTGTTTATGACAAAATCATTTCATTAAACCTTACTAATACCTCAGCTTGCAGTGGAAAGGACTGTACCAATGGAGACTTAATCCTTTAAGTATGTCTCATGTGACAAGGTGGTTCACAGCTGAGATAGGTGAACAAAATTTTCCCCTTGAAAAGCACCTAATTCCCAATTCTCTGGGCTTTATTAAGGCCTGTCTGCCACAACCTGAGGCCGAAGAAATTTGAATACCTGAAAGAGTCTGAAACATATCAGGAAAGTTTTTGATGGTAAAAAAGGACTGTTTTCTCTGGGAAGAGATCACATGCATTGCAATGTAAAGACTGATCAACAATAAGCTAGTTTTTAGCAGAGAGTAAAAGAACTGGGTACACTGGTGGTCACAGTGAAAGAGAACACTGAAAGGTGAAAGCTCTAGTGCCACTATGTAACACCTCACAGGGCTTTCATATCCAGCCTTGCTTATTAACTTGGAGAATCTCAAGTACAAGTCAGCAAAAAGGAGAAACATGACAAAATAAAAGGAAAAAATGGTATCATTGAGAAATAGATCTGTATTACTACAATCAGCAAAGAACATATTTTAAGATATTACAAAAATGCTCCAAAGAAGATTGGATGGAAAAAAGCTCATGGACAGTCCAAGGTATGTCAGAAAGGACTTTAAAGAATTAGATGCTCTCTTGCAGATGTTACTATAATGAACATTCCTCTGGCAAGGTGACATCACCTTGCCACCTTCTGGGAGGAATATGTGGCTTCTCTAACACCCAGAGGCCTTTCTTTATTGTTTAGGCTCTTCATTAACAGCCTGAACAACGAGACAGGGTGCACCCTCAGCGAGCTGACAGAAGAGAGGAGCAGCTGACACACCACAGGGCTGTGCTGCCATGCAGAGCAGCCTGAACAGGCTGGGGATTGGGCTGATAGGAACCCCTTGAAAGAAAAGCCAAGTCCTGCACCTCAGGGGGTATAACCCCATGCACCAGTACATGCTGGGGGCTGGCTGGCTGGAAAGCAGCTGGAAAGAAGGACTTTGGGAGCGTGGTGAACAGCAGGCTCTCTGTGAACAAGCAATGCACCCCTACAACAAAGGCAGCCAACAGCTTTCTGGGCAGAATTAGGAAGAGCATTGCCAGTAGATCAAGGGAGGTGATCCTTCCCCTCTGTTCAGCACTGGTGAGACCACAGCTGGAGTACCATGCTCAGCTCCGGGCTCCTTAATGTAAGAGACTTACAGACCTACAGGAACAAGTCCAGCACAGGTCACAAAGATAACTGAGGGACTGGAGCATCTTTCATCAGAGAAGAAGCTGGCACAGCCTCTTGGTTTGCTGTTCAGTCTGTAGAAGAGTACAGTCAGGGGGATTTTGTCAATGCATACAAACACTTTGCTGAGAGGGAATGAAAAGGGAGCTAGGCATTCTCAGTAGTGTCCACTGACAGGACAAGAAGCAGTGAACACATGTTAAAAAACCTCACCACTCACTTGGTTTTCACTATGCCTTGAAAATAAGATTCCATTTAGAAAAAAGCTTAATTCAATATTAAAATAGATTCTATAGTAGAGAGAAAGCAGCTCCACTAATTGGCTTTTATTTCAAGAACTCCCAACCCCAAATCTGGTGAATTTCAGTGTGCTGATGAAAATTATTTTCTTTTTCTCTTTCCTTTTTGTTTCTTTTCCCTTTTCCTTCTGTGTTGGGGTTTTTTATTTGTTTTGTTTGTTTATTGAGGAGGGAGGCAGTAAGTTTCTTTTGTGGAGGGTTGTTTGAGGCTCTTTGTGGTTTGATTTGCTTGCTGTTTTGGGTTTGGGGTTTTTTTTGTTTTTGTTTAATACAGAAATAAGGAATTCCTCTAAGTTTACACAGTTCTTTCTGAGTAATTTCTATAGTTCCAGTCAGAAATACAGTGTCACAGCTTTCTGGTGAGAGGTGCTTTTTACTGCCAGCATCTATCTTACACCTAGATTCTGGGGGAGAAGTAAGGAGAATGTAAGGAAGAGAACTTGTGGTACTTGGTTTGGAAGGCTGATGCAATGAAACCATCCTATTTTTTATCAGGGAGAGCTTCTGAGTTGGATTTGGTGAAGAAGAGTTTTCTTCATGGGACCCAGAGCAGGAGACAACAGCTATAACAAAATAAAAAGAAGAAGAGATGTGTTTGATGTTGCTGTACAAAACTCTGCTCCCATAGTATAAGCATGAGCATATATATAACAAAGCCCTGTTAACTCTCACCTTCATTGCAATGTATCAGTGCAGTGCTACCCTCATGTCTCCATAACCATTCATGCCAACAACAGCTATTTTATTTATATAACCTGTGCATGTGAAAATACACAAATGCTGAACTAAACATGCAGTAGTTTGTATCTAAGATTATCCCTGGTCTTTTCTAGAAGTCATAAACAAGTTGGCAAAAACAAACATATTTGTTGTCAAAAGGTGTTTACAGGCAGCAAGATGCAAAATGAATTGCTTTCAAACCTCGGCCATTTGGGTAATGAGTTCAGCAATACAAAATAGTCACATCATGTCAGTTGGGACAGGAATCTTATTCACATGAATTGCAGTTGAGATAAGGATGTACAGACATGCCATTGACAACATTTAAGATATTTTCGGCAGAACTAATTTTAACAAAAATATTATGAAAACTTGGATCAGTATCTATAAAAAGAAAAACCCTTCAAACTTGAACGTATGTTCATATGTTTCACTCACTATTGCATATAGTTTTTCAGCAATATCTGGTCTGATTTTGAATTTCTATAACAATTTTCATTTTAGTATATATGACAACGCATCACAAAGTGAGTAAAATACTGTGAAAAGTTTCATTGCACGCAAATGCAGCATCCTTCCATCTTCTACTATGTTAGTAAAGACAATCATTCAAGAGGTTCCAAGGAAGTGTAATTTTAGAACAGAACAGCATTATGCTGCAGCAGACACATGCTGTACTGATGACAGATTTGGGGTCTTCACAGATCAATTGTCAAATGCTATATTTTTTTCCTGCCTCTGTTTCCAAATATTTAGGGACATTAATATTGGAAAAGTTGATTTTGCACTGCATATAAAACACAGGCACTGCTCTCATAGCAAGGTATCTTCAATAACAGGAT
This sequence comes from Hylia prasina, assembly GCA_013397195.1. NCBI lineage: Eukaryota > Metazoa > Chordata > Aves > Passeriformes > Sylviidae > Hylia > Hylia prasina. The sequence goes on from VYXD01004543.1 coordinate 1,110,564, forward strand.
AAAATCCTCAAAAAGAATGGGAATTATATGGCCAAAGTTTAGCCTGCCTTATGAAAATATTGCCTTATGAAAAATCCATGCTAATAAACAAACATATATTGCAAACAAATCTATTTCATTATATTAAAAGAATTTCTGCTATGTAAAGGGCTTTTGACAACTGAACTCCGCTCCTCCCAACTTAGGTTCTGTGTCTTTTGAGATACTGCTCAGTTCTCTATCTCCCGATCTCAGCACTGCTGTAGCTTCAGCATTTGCTTCCCTCAGGGCTTTCTGTAAAGTCTGTTCCACCCACTCGTCTCCTCACACACTCCAAGCTGCTTGTATACTTTGGAAATAGCCTGAGTATCATGGGACCCACAAACATCGTGCAGTCATAGCAGAAGTTCTGCTAGAGACATTTTTCCTGATACAACTAAAACTTAAACAAAATGTTTGACGCAGTCACACCCCGCCGCCCTCCCCTATAAACACCTTTGGGATGTTCCTCTTGTTTTGCATTAACCAGCACAAGTTCCAGTGGCAGATTACCAGCAACAAAGCCCTAAACTACTTGAAACATGCATTTGCTCCCTCAGTGTGGAAAATACCTCCATTGCCATTAGCCAAGGCTGAGACACATAAGATGCAAAACAACAGTAACACCCTACTCGATATTGGCAAAAAACTGCAAGAGTTCATTCTAATGTGTGTAACAACCGTATTCACCTACCCTGGGAAGATGCCACTTACCCAAATGGACATCTGAGAGGAAGGAAGGGCAGTCTTTACAGCTGAGTTCACTATGTACACTTGGACAGAAGACCCTAGTCTCACTGATAGACAAGGAATTCATTTATATACACTCACTGAAGTAGGTCCCCATTCATTCATTTCCTCAGAGCAAAGAATTTCTGGCTGTGGATGTGCAGAAGAGACTCACGGTAGCAGCTTAGCAGCCTCTAGTCCAGTTTATGCTCTTACTTTATATCTCAATTATTTTTCTTTCTCATTTATAAAATTGAACAGCAAATCTAGTGCATGTAGTCACTAAAATGCTTCTGATAATCCACAGACACTTCTGATAATCCCACATCATGTCCTCTCCCACATATTTGCATGTAATTTTTGTATGACATAAATTCTGGCATAAAAAAAATGACTGTTACTTTTCACCTCCATGTTGATCAGCAAAAGTCAATTGTTTAAATGAAAAGAAATATAAGATAGAGAGGAAGGAGATTCATGATTTTAAGCTAAGTCTATAATTAAGGAACATAAAATGATCAGGAAGAAACAGTGTAACATATTCAACTGTCACAGGAAAAAGGTGGGATCTTTTAACAGCACAGCACAAATCCATCTCTTTTTCAGTAAAATAAGAAACCTCCAGCACTGAGAAGATAACTCCATTTCTTTCTCTATCTTATAGGGGAAAAAAAGCATTAAGAAACCCGCAGGGGTCATTTTTCTCCTGAATCCTGTTGTTACCTTGCAGAAGAGAGGAAAATTACAGAAAATACTTTTAGAACTCCTGATGGGAAATCAGTTCCAGATCAGCCAAGACATCTTTCTGACAAAACTGTAATTTCTTTTAGAGCCCTTTCTAGTGTATTCTACATCTAATATCAAAATAGCAACTAAATATTTCTCAAAGTTTCTCTAATATCAAAATAGCAACTCAATGTTTGCCTGAGAAGATAAACTAACGTATAGACTAACTGCTCTGTCTTGAAGTCACACTAGGCCTAAAGAAGGCTCTTTGTCTGCAACCTATTCAAGCATTTTTCAATGATCCTAAGATTTCCACCTTCAGCTCAATAAATAATCTCTCTCGTTCATGAGTATTTACAGCCTTAAGTTATTAACCTGGTTCTTTGAAAATATCATTGGGACACATTAATGGACACATTGCAACTAATTGTCAAAAGGGGAGCAGCACAACAAAATGAAGTTTTTCCAAGGCTCACAAGGTACTACCTCAGGATCTTCTAGAGCCCTGTCCAGTTTTTCAGGGAAAAAGGCAGAAAGGCAGACATCAATGCACACTAATGTCATGCTATGCAGAATGGCCATTCTCCCTCTCCTGAGATCTCCCTGTTAATGCATGCAACAATCTCGTAGGATATTTTGGCCAAAATAAATTATTTTAGTTGATCACCTGCCATGACATCAAGTGTCTCTGTGACATACTTCCTTCTCACCTTCCACTGTATTAGCTCCCTTTGAGATACCCAGTTCCATTGGTGAGTTAAACTTTTCCTCTTTTTCCCTACCTTAATCTGTAAATTATCAGCAGATTATCAGTACAGCTTTAATGCTGTCTTCTGACTTATTCCTAAACTCCTAAACAGAATATAACCCAGAACTTACATTTACAGGAAACTTACAGGTAGAGTTAATTGACAATATTCCTGTTCATACTTGTGCTTTAAACCAAAATATGACATAGTAATTTGCACCAGGCATTCACTTAAGTACACATGTAAAGTTATTAATTTAAGAACATGACTGAAGGTAGAATGTCTTAGAGGACTTTTGTCACACTGGTAAACTCATTTGACAAACTGACACTGCAACAAGATGTCTTTTCAAATAAGCCCTTTAGATTGACAAGTAATTATAAACCTTTTTCTAGTTCTTTGATCCTATATATAATATTCTGGTATTTTTACTCAGACTGATGTTAAGGCAGCAATGTTTGTATTAACCATCAGTCCTTCTTTGCAGAAGTAGAGCAGATGTAACTAGGTATTTGGTATTGACACCCAGTTTACTCCATTTTCCTTTTTTAATTACTAATGCAGCTTTAACTTTCTTCCTGTTCTGCAGAACTTCCTCAGTACCCTGACACACTTACTGAAAATATCAACACATGGATGTCTTTCAAAGTTCCTTAACTAGCTCTTTCAAAGTTCTTGAACACAAGCTGTCTCAACCAGTTGTTTTATAAAGTGGGCATTTTACTAACAGGTTGCTTCACTATATATTTTTGGTTGTTAAGAAAGCAATTCCATTATTTCTGTGTGACAGTGAAAGACCAATTGTTTTATTTTTTCCTAGAATACTAATATTTACTGAATAATTTTTTCCTTGTCTCTATTATTGACAATTTACCACACACATTTATGACAGATTCATATAACTGCTAAAATATTTCTGCTAATAACGCACTTGGAAAATTTCCTTAGATTTCCTGCTGATATCTTCCTAATTTCTTTTTTTTTTTTTTAATCTATAGCTAAACTTTAAACTTTTGAACTTGCATTTAGTGTAGAGCAATGTAGTATTTCCTTTATTTTTTATAACAGCATAGCCTCTCCTGTCAGCTATAGGCTTGTAGCTTTCTAGCTGTTTACACAAGCAACTCAATTATTATCTGAATCTTTCTGTCCAGAAACTTTCTTTCAGCTGAGCTCCTTTGACAGTGTTTTTAATTCTGAGAGATTTACTGCTTCTGAAACTACCAAGATATAAAATTTTAAGATGTTTTCTAGGCATAAAACTCCATCTATCTCAGCTGAAGTACATATCAGACCACTTAAGATTTTTATTCTATTTCCAAGAAAGGTGTACTCAAGCCACAACCACTTCCACTGGTTGAACATCTGAGTTTAGTTCTGAACTCAATTCTTATCTCAATTCTTTATCTGCTGAGAATGAATCCAAGATATTATCCTAAGAAGTGACAGGGGAGTTTTCATTCTGATATTGTCATCTGTTCAATATCTGCAAATACGCTCCCATGATAGCAGAATGAAACCATCATCAATATGGCACTTGTGTTGAAGGCTTCTCATACACATACATACACAAGGGAAAAAAAAGACCTTTTTCCCTCCCCTTACACACAACAAGCTAGTCATCATCTCATCCAGATCTTTAGTTGGGTTTGACAGTGTATAGCAATCATTTTTTTAGGTATTAATTGACCTTCAAGATCATTTTGTTCAACGGCTGGGGAAAGAGCCAATGTCCTTTTAGCCATACAACACTGTTCCAAACTTACTTTTATCCTCCGATTTCAATCACAGGAATTCTTCCTCCTAGTCTGAGAAATTCCAATTGTTCAGCACTGTAGGTTTAGAAGTTAGTAACTGCATTTCATTGCTGCTTGCTTGTTAGCCAGCCTCATCACATTGGTTGCAGGGAGTTGGAGAACTCCTCTTTCAGTCCTTGGGACCTTGTTTAATTTTATTCTCAATACCTTGCCTCTCTGCTAAGCAAGTGTTTTTATTTCTTGCTTTTCTATCTTTTCCTTGGCTGCTAATTTAACACAATGTGAAAAAGTCTCTCCTAACAAGTCTGGAAGATTGCTTCCTCTCCAGTGAGCTGGAGGCCACTCAAACTGTACAGTCTCTTCTTGCTGGAGAATATAGACATGCATTTCATTGACCCAAGTCTTATACAACTTATCTGGCTAGAAGAATACTTAGAGACTTATTTGTTTGGTTGGGTTTTAACTTCCTTCCTGCTTTATATGCAGAACATGAATGGTATCTAAGAACATACCTTGTTCATCCTCCTTTGGCACCATTACAAAATTTCTAAAAGTTAGTTATATTCTGCAAAAACTAAACTCAGTCATTTATGCTATGGACTATATTTGGTAGCTTAGTTACTAAAGAGAACCTTCTCAGATGTTGCAGTCCACAAGAGACAGAATGCTACCTCCTTGCCCACCTGCTGACTGCTGACAAGAATCTTCCTTAAAGGGTGGTAATGGATCAATCCAAAGGGATTTCCACAACCAGTAAGTCCCTGTTATAATAGTCACTTGGATTGCCAAAGATCGTCTGCAGTTTCCATGACATACTGAATGACTAGACATTTACTGTTGTACAAAATTGCTACAGTCCCCTCTCCTGCTGCTCACAGCAAGCCGCTTCCTGGCTGCTCCTAGATACACAAAATGCTGCTTTGTCTCAAATTTCCTCACTTTCTTTATTCAGTCACTCAGTGGCCAGTTCCTTCCCTGGATAGTGGTGCTTCCTGAATCATTTTGTGCAACCGCTCTTTATTCTCCCCAGTGCTTTGTAGAGTGCATCCTCATCCCTTCATGCATCAAATACTTGTTTCTAATAAAATCACTGCATCTCCCTTCAAAAGCAAAGACTTGTGAAGCTCTGGCACCAAGCACAGTACATTGCAGGTTTCCACCCTGTGCTACAGCTATTAGACAAAACTCACACAGAAGTTTTGCCTATGCCATCTGTGTCTTTCTCACAAACCTCATCTATTGAATAGGACACAAGGTGGAATTCCTGGATCCTCCTCTCCATACTGCTTCCCTAACTTGGCATATTGCCTTTGAATAGCAACTTGATAATTATGATTTTTTATTCAGTTTTCAGTGTACATCTACACCTACTGAAATAGACCTGAATTACTATTTTAATTACTATTGAGAAATAGGATGCCAAAACCACTTCTTGAAATCCAAAACAGCATCTACTTCATCCTGCTGGTTGTGTGTTGTACACATGCACATACTTATGTGTGCACATATTACCACATTAACTCAGAAAGATTTCTCTTTTTATAGCTAAGCTGCTCAATACCCATACATCTATTTTTATAATATTAACTGTTCATTACTCACAGGTAATGAGGGCTGGTTTTGCACTGTGTCTCACCTCTTTTTAGGCTGCCCAGAGTCAATCATATGCTGCACAACAGCACAAAGGCTTTCCAAGGACATTTGAGATGTAGTGTTTGGAACAACTCCATTCTGTTCCACTTTTTATTTTCTCTCCCCTGTTCAGGCTGGCGTGAGTGGTAGAAGAGGCACCTACTGCACTGCTGTTACCTGTGTACAGATTCAAACCTGACAGCTATCACAGGTTGTATCAATGTCAGTTCTGAAAAAGAGGGATTTGTCCTTGTGACCTACAGCTTCACTGGCAATCAACTTTTGTTCTTCTTGGTAGGATTGCATTGGCCTGACTACAGACTTGCATCTGGACATTGCTGGGAGGACATCATGTAAAAGCCACACCTGTATCAGACATAGCAGAATTCCACATCCTGAACTCTTAATCTGGTACTTTTTCCTCCCTTCCTCCTCCATTCACATTAATGGGGAAAAAAATTGAAAATTATTTAAGAGGTGCATAATTGTTTTCCCTACGAGGAATATGGATCCTCTTGAGTTCTTGAAAATTGACTAAAAACAGAAGTGGAAAAAAGAAGAAAAGTAAAAAGAAAAAATTCAAAAGTGTTAAATGAAATTCTTTGATTATTCAAGAACTTTTATTTCCTTTTCAATCCTCAAAATACTTTTTCATTTTTCTCCAATAAAAATACCATCCATTCTTAAGGAAATTTTTCCTTTCTCATTGGTTAAATACTTTAGATTAACCTTTCAATATTTTCAGTCTTGTTCAGATCAGGCCACACTGTCTGTTGCCAAAATCAGAAGGACTCAAACCTTTCAATTTAACTTAGTCATTTGAGAAAAGAGATATGAAATTGCACACTAAGACACCTGTTTTACAGCACAGTGCCAAAGAACCATCTTCCCAGAGGGAATGTAACTTGGATGACTGATTTACATTAGATGTATTACTCTGAAATGAACAAAATTTAGGGGAATGTGTCCAATTCTTAAGGAAGGACTTCAAGCAGCTACAAAGAACCAAGAATACATGATGGAAATACATTTTGCCTCCCAAGGGAACAGCACTTCCAAACTGATGTGCTCTCGCACATAAATGTAGAGGAAGAAATATGATTGGTTAATTCCTTTAGGACAGAACTCATATGATTTTTCAATTGCAGCTTAAAAGCAGGTATGTGTGAATTCACACATGCAGGTGTGACAAGCATAGTCACAAGGGAAGGTGAAGGAAGATAGGAAGCCTTGATATGATGCAGAGACAAAAGTGGAAAGGATGGGATGCCTCAAAAGGGGAAGCCTGAAGCCTCACTCTCTGCTGATGACAATAAAATGCTGAGTGACCATTTTCTCATGGCATGTTTTTGTATGGAAATGCCAGTTCCATTACTTAATAGGAAATACTAGTATCTTAATCATGTGGAAAATATTACATCATTTTATTAAGGTTGAATCTTGTCATCTTCACTTTGTAATCTGCTTTGAGTTTAGAGTTTTTAACATTAATACAATAAAATGATGTAATACCCAGCTAAAGGAAAATACTTTAATGTTCTCAAAACAGACTCTTTGCCATACTGAATGACTAATTTTCATAAAGTCAAAGCATGATTTTGGAACAATTTGTTTTGTGAAAAATGTTAAGATTTTGAGTCTTCATCATGACTAGAAATTAAAAAAGGTTTCTAAAATCAGTTTCCCATGAAAGAGAACATCTAGTTTTTAACAAACTCCCATGCCAAGAGGAGAAAAAAAAAAAAAATCTGCAAGTTGCCCAGAGCAACCAGCAAAATTAGGTGAGAGAGAAATGGGATACCTAAATTTCTAGACATCAGTCCTTCAGGAGATGCTCAGCTTCAGGATTCTGCTGTGTTTTGTAACCTGTGGCAGGAGCTCTGTCTCCCTACCCTTCAACTTCCATGTAACAGCACTGCAACATTTCACAGAAAAAGAGGAATTGTGTGCCAGCAAGAAAGTGACAGAAATACAATTTTCAGATCCAGGTCTTGATTAAATTATTACAATGAATATGAAATTGATCCTGTAGAATTAAATTTAGTAAAAATAAAATTATTTTCAATTACTTGATTTCACACAACATAAGTGGAGAGGACAAAAGTGACTTTAATCTGTCCTTAAGCTCCATTGATCTTCGAGATTTCTTAATGTCCCTTTCCATCCTTCTTTTACTAGTAAGAGCCTTAGAAATGCTCGAAATGTATGCATTGCTTTAACAATCCCTCAGGGGCTGCTTTGCCCACAGAGGTATCTAAGCACAAAGGCCCATTTTCTGCACTTCTTTTTCCTTGATCTACTTTTGACACAAGGGTGACTGTCAACAGCTCTTCATCATCCAAGGATTCCTCTTTGAGTACTTAACCCTTGCACAGCAGCGCAGGACAGCTACAAGGATGCCCATATCTCATTAAAAGCAGATTTTTTTTTTTAATACACTCCTTTGTCTGGTAACTCTTTCCAGATGGGAACAGAGGCTCTCAAGGTACAGTGTTGTCAAGCAGACACTACTCAAGAGAAGAATCCCCATTCCCATCCTGCTATTAATGCACTGAGCCACTGTGTGCAATAATAGAGATGATGGGATCAACCTCTGGGTGAAGATGCTTTTAGCAAAACAAAGGAAAAGTGTGATGCAAAGACTTGGTTACTCTTGTCTTATCAGCTTTCCTGGTTCACCTGGACAAGGAAGACTAGCAGAGCCAACACTACTTTCGTTCTCCAGGTCTTTTGTTCAATAAAACCTACAAGCTTTTCTCCAACATTCAACTTCTGATGAAGCTGTTTGGAGATTATTGAAGGTTCAGAAATAAATTCATACATAGCAGATAATTCAATCCACTTTGTATCAGAAACAACGTCATACCCTCGTTCCATTAAAACTTACTAAAAACCACTCACTGCTGAAGAGCACATGGGTACCAGTGAATTCTGCTACACTGAGAGGGTACTGGTAACAGAAGAGAAATGCCTAAAAACCTGCATGGTCCTGGCTGATTCCCATGTTAATACACAAAGCCTCAGGCAGAACCTGCATGCCAAGTGCTTCTCAACTGTTTTACCTTAAACTCATGCACAGTTGTGCACTCTTCCTTCACACACAAATGTAATATTCGTATGCACAAATTCATTTGGACAAGTCTGCCCAGCAGTGAAAAAAGAAAAATCATTTACCACAACTCTTTTTAACAATGAGAATTCACTGAGATATTAAATAAAATACGGGATGCATAAACTAACAAGCTCAACATATGCAATTGTTTCCAAAATGTGGCAGTAACAAATGTAGCCCATTTGGGAAAGCATCAAATGACATGTTTTAAGCTGAAAAAAATCATGTTTAAGAAAAAAAACAAAAGTCACACTGACACACGATACAGTATCTGTAAATACTAAGTACACATTTCATTTGACCATATCAATATTTAAGAATATTGTTTGGTACTTTCCTGCTATTGGACATATTGCATTTTCTTTTCTAAATTACGAAATCCTCCTTATGGAATCAATAGTAATACTGATATAACTACTACAATCAGTAGTAATACTCATATAACACTTAATTTTTCTATCGCCTTTTCTTTCAGCACCCTTACTAATGACTGACTGCTTTATTAAAAAGACTAGGTTATCATTGCCTTTACCTATTATTTTTAAAGTATCTCTCCTCTCAGCTTCTTTTAATGAGAAACAAAGAGAGAAGAAGGAGTTACACCATCCCTACAGAAAGACCAAAGACTGAGAGCCTGCTAATTAGTTGCTTCTACTCATCTTTATTTAATTACTCCAGAGACTCCCCCAGAGATGATGTTCATCTCAGTCCAAGCAGTAGCAAGGGATTAGGAAAGATCTAAATAAATCTAGCAAAAGTGTAACTCATAGGTATTGCAATTCATCATTAAATAAATAATCAAAACCAAGAAATTCCCTCCCTCCCCAAAAGCAACTTTAAAACAAAGAAGAAGACTACAACCCACTCACCCACACACAGCTTGAGACAAGTGGTTAACAAACGGGGAGGAGATGCGGGGTACCATATATTTGACTTTTTTTTCCTAGGGGGCTGTGGAAAACACTGTTAAAACTATCAATTCTATAAGGACACTTACATGGTTACACCTAATGTTGTGCTGGTACATGAAGAAGTTCTGTAAAGAAGGCAGAAATTCTTGCAACAGGAAAAGTTCCCAGCTACAATCCTCCTGACAGTACTGAAATATAGTCAGGTTTCAGAAGCATGATGTGCAATTTAAAGTACTGATGTATGAAAGTGTAAGAATGAGGCTCAAAACTCTTATTATAACATAATACAAGTTCTCTCGATGAAAAGAAGCATCCACAGGAGGAGTCAGCAGAATGTACAGACCACGGAGTGTAGAATGAGAGCCATGGAACCATGACATTATTGGTTGTCTTTGGCCTGACTCTAATAGAGATCTGTTTAGAAATGGTACCAATTGTTACTGAGCTAGTCCTAATAACTTTTTTGCTGCAGCAAAGTTTCACATTATTTAGAGAGCAAAACACTGTAAACTGCATTTTGATTACTATAGTGATGTCTACAGTCTCATTTTGGTTAATTAATTTGAACAAGAATTTCAAACATACCAAGGTTAGTTGAACAAATAACAGGTATTTTGACATAATAGTTATTGGAATGTATCATTCATTACTTACCAATTCAGACTCACAAAAGAAACAAGAATGCAGCTGTGACTGCCTATACTTGATGTCTTTACCCCTGAAGAAAAATCAACCGGGAGGTAGCTAAAATATTAACATGCTGGGAAACCAGAACAGCAAGACTTCACTAAGAATGTCAGTCAGTTTCCCAGTTAGCTGAAATGAATATCAGAATTCTCAAGACATAGTCAATAGCAAACTTTAAAGGGTAGCAACTGTACAATTAGGATTAAAAGCTGGTGTCCGGAATTTTTAAGAGAGTGTTCGGCACCAAAAAAGCCAAAATAAACTCAAGGACAAACAGATTTATTTTTCTTGTAGCATCTAGAATGCTAAATACATTGTGATATTTGGTGATCCAGACACTGTCAATCAGTAGGTGCCAACACAAACAATCGTCAGCCCCAGAAATAACCCCCAACTGAGCTGGAAGGGGTCAGGGGACAAGAAACTGTGTGAAACCAAAGTCCAAATAAGTTATTGGTGCAAATGGACAATGAGACAGACTCTCACACTGCTTTGCCAGGTCACTTTCCTGACTTTCCTGTATTTTACAAAGTTGGTGTGTTATGAGTGAGAAGCTCTATTTGCACAGTTTGAAAAAAAAAGAAAAATAGCAATAGTCACTAGGATTGTCATCAGTTGTTAGTCATCTCCTTCATCTAAAAGCTTGCTACCTAGAACCAGGATAAAAATTGGCCTTTCACCACTTCCTTCATGAAATTTCTCCTTTATCTCAGCTAGGTTCATTGGCAAGCTTCCTACTCTTTCTCACAACAGCATCAACGAGAGTTTGGACAAAATACCTGACTTCAAAATATTTCACCAAGGCACAGCTGCAATGTTAACCTTTTTCTGTCAATATGGACAAGCATGCCAGAAAGTGACATATCCTAGATAACAAATAAAGAATATAGGGCATTAAAGTTCAGGGAAGATGTGGGTAACAAGAAACTTGTTATCCAAACACATGTGTTTCTATAACCAGGAGAGGAATGTGAAAAGCAACCAGTGTCACTGTTTTATTTATTTTTTCCCTCTTTCCTATTTGGTCACCCTTATGTTAAAATCACTCTGGGCTCTGTGACTTCAAAGGAAAATATCTTGTACACAAGGAAAGATACCTTCACCATTTGACATGTAATTTAATATTATGATAATGTTTTCTTTTAATGAAAGAGCAGAGTTTGTTTATTTGAAAGCTGGCTGCTGGCCACCTCTTTTCAAGCTATAGGAGACTGTGGTTTCTTAGAGCTGTATGAAACATCTGTTATGAAATTCAGGATGGGAAGAGAAACCCTTAAGACCTGAAGAACTGGGTCCCATTCTCAGCTCTTTCATTGATTATTAAGTCTAGGCATAGGCAGAAGCTCTAATCAATAATACATTCCACAGAGATAACAGATAATTAGAATCAGGCTCTATCTAGAGGAAGCCAAATTCCCAGCTCACACCTCAAATTCTCAGATGAGCAACAATGAAAAAATAGCATTGCAGATAAAGTTGCATGGAGAGAAGAAGAATAAACTCACGAGAAAGGAGGCATACACAACTGAAGTGTGCTCAAATATAAAAAAAATGGTTTGTCTTTTGGTTTTGGGATGTTTTGGGGGTTTTTTGGGTGGGTTTTTGTGTTTGTTTGGTTTGGGGGGGCGTTTTTGTGGGTTTTGCTGTTATTGTGTTTGTTTAGGGTTGTTTTGATTTTAAGAACCTGGAGAAGTGGGCCTCAGATAACGCCTGTTGTTTTAAGAATACATCGCTGGAGTCCTAAAGTGAATAGTCTCCAGCTGTCACAAGCTGTACCATCAATTCCTGTTTTACCAAGCAGAAGATATGGCACTTGCTGGAAATTACAGAACATAACAGGAGTATAAGTGGTAAACTGTACTTAATAAAACTGACTGCTATATGGTAGCAAAGCTACATTCTCATTCACAAGCAGCCACTCCTCAGGTTCTCATTTTCAGGCAGCCATTATCAGGCTATAGCTGCTAGATCTTGGGGAACCATGTAAAGGAATACAAGACCTCTGCCTTGACCTTTTTAGAACAGCAGCATTTGCATTTTGCTACCACTACTGACGTCCTCAGATTTATTTTGCTCAGAAGCCCCACCCACCACTCTTTACTTAATCCACTGATGAGGGAAAAATACACCACACTCTAATTATGATGGGCTTCCACACAAGAAGGCAGTATCTGAGTATGCATTGCTACTTGCAGTTCACACATTACTATAGCCTTTACCTAGAGATATCACTGAGCACACATGTAAATATGCATATATCAGTGACTGATTTTGCCAAAGAGAAAGTAATGAAAACATGTAGCCAGGCAGAGGTTAATTTTATTAATGTGATCTATTTTCTCTGACATGTCTTGATGGTTTTTGCATTCAACACATAAACCAAGACTGAATAAAGGTTCTTCTGCCCCTGCTGCTTCTGCCATTTCCTGTAATATGGCTATTTGACACTGGGAAGGAGAGAGGCAGATCAGTGAACATCCAATTGAACTTGCAGCTCATGGGATGGGGATCAGCAATAAAGGCACATCTTTTTCATTGTATTATGCCATTAGCCGAGACATTCATGGAAAATATTGTTATTGGTATTAGATCCTAAGCCTGCTCTTTCTTTAGAAATCAGTCTAATAACTGAGTTACAGAAGAGCAAAGAAGGATGACCCTAATTTCTTTATAACCTTAAAAATCAGGACAGCAGGCATGCTGCACAGTTAGTACTTTGTTTCCTTGCTGGGAGGACTGGTATATAGAACAATTTGCTTGGAAAGTTTTAAACCAGCATTTTAGAAATTAAGCAAAGTAAACTCCTTTCAGCTGATTCCATTAAACAGGAAGAATATTAACTTGTGGGATACTCTTACTTAAGCTGCCCAAAATTGATTTCAGATGTCTAGAAAAGTCAAGCTAGTGAAAAGAACTCACACTATTACTATTACTTTTTGTTAGTCCCACAATCAGAGCACATGTCCTGTTACCCATTTTGACATTCCTGTAATGCTACTGCTGTCTTTGGGACACAATTCAAACCGAATCACCATTTAATGAAGCATCTTTTTCAGGTGGAATGCTGCAATTGGCACGTGAAAATGAAATCAGATTTAATCCTTGGCCCTGACACTTGGCCTGGGTCAGAAAACCCATCCAGCAGCTCTGCTTCATTCCCTCAGATTTGAGAATTTAACATCTCGGCCAGCTCTTGCCTTTGTTGGGGTTTTTTTGGTTGTTTTTGTTTTTCTTTTTGTTTTGCATTTCTAGCATTCCTGGCATAGGCTGAATGTTTTGTGGTCCTTTCTCTTCTAAATTCTCATGACAGGGCTGCCTGGATCTGTGGCACTTTGTACTCAGTAGCCCAAGAGATTTAATGGGTCCTGTAGTCTTCTGGGTTTTTTTGCAGCAGGCTTGGCTGCTCAAGTACATCTGCTGTCAGTAAGTCACACACTTGAGAACTCCTTGCCTTGGCAGGCTACACCACCATTACATAAGTCCATGTAGTGCAGCAGGCCATGAAGAAATCAGGCTGTAAAGCTGCTTCAGCATTAGTGACACAGCAACACTTTGCAATGTTCTGCATATTCTCAAGCAATAGACAGTCAAAGTTCCCTCCTAGACATATAATATATTCCCACTTCCTGCAGTACCAACCCTCGTCTGTAGGAGCCTTTCACCTCCCTACTGAAAGCCAGTCTCAATTCCCACCCACAGATGACATTTTTGTAGCTTTCTCTCTGTTCTGGCTCCTTTGCACACTGCATTCACTTGCAACCATCTCAGGATTAATTGACTTTCACTGAAGAAGCCTGTTAAATTATAAAAGCTTTTGACCTCCAACCAGGTCTCCAAATAAATGAATTTGATGATTCATTTTGAGCATCATTACGGTATTTCAGTGGAACTAAATGCTGGGATTTTAGATGCTGTTTTCTTTAGCTAATTATATTTCTGTTAACTCAGTTCACAGTACAGTAAGGACTGGGGTTTATGCATATGAACTGACGTATTTAAGAGATTTACTGAAATGAGTGACTGACAGTTTGTGGATAATTACCTGCTATTAGTTAATTTTGGATTTTATAATGAGCAAACTGCAACTTACAGGGTATTAATTCCCTGCTGCTTGAAATATTGTGCAATATGTGGGAACAAAGGATTTAATTTAAAGAGAGCCATATCTTTCAAACATCAGAACTAAATTACATTTTTTTCCCTGAAGGCTTCTGGGTTTTAAAGAACAAATAATACACAAAACATAGATCTATGCACTCTGCAGAGATTTTCTCTCTAAAAATTAGTAAGGAAGTATTAAGAACAAACCAAGATATTACTAGGCCAAAACTAGTTTAAATTCTCTAAATTAAAATCTAACTATAGCCAGGTCACAAAGAATATGGATCAATAAATCAAATAGTTTAATGGTGGTGCCTTAGATAATCAAATTCTGAAATTGCTGAATGAATGCATCAGCTAATCAAATCAAATCACAAAGTCAACACACACAGAATTGCTTTTCATCAATCCTCTACCAGGAGATTGAAAGCGATGGCTGTTTTCCTTTGATCTGAAGCTGCACCTTGGTTCTGTTCTAGCACTGTGGTCATGGTGCAGCTGCTGTGGAACACAACATTCCAGGATGAATTTAAACTTGTAAACAAGTTTTAAGAGAGAACAGCAAGCTTCTTTCTTGTATCACATTGCTGTTACACAGACTCACACTCCACTACTCTTACTTCTGATGTTGTATACAAAACCCTGAACATTTAATGAAAGTCATTATTGAAACAGGCCATTTGCTGAACAACAATTCTTCACCTCCTCACTGGTTTCCAAAAGTCCTATCCATTTCTCATTTACATGCAGGGAACTATTAACAGCAATGTTTCCCACCACTTCAACCACACTGATACTCTACATATTTCTGTAGGGTAATGAACAAGGAAGTTTCTATCCTTCAAGGTTAAAGAAAGAGAGAATGCGACTTAGGGTTTGGAAGGTTTTTCTTTGCCATCCTGAAAGCTTTGATGCAGATGATTGTAGATACTGGTACCAAACAATGCAGTAGTTTGTGATGAAAACAAAAACTAGAAGTAAAACGAGATTACTTCTCTCACTTCTGGAGAAGTGTCCAAATCACCTGGTCTGTCTAGAGGCTCCCTGTACATGCACTGGGCAGAGAACAGTGTCTGAAAAAGCAGTGAGTTCATTGCATGTCTGCCAGCTGTGGGTTAGTGACAGAACTGAATCCTCTCCAGACAGGCTGGTGGGATTAATCTCAGCATTTCAGGACTGAACTGTTTCACTGATACAGCCAAGGACAAATATCTTAGCTTCCCAGCCAACAAAAGTGAGCTGGAGATATTTTTCTACTGATACCAGTGGTGAATCATGAGAAAGAGTCCCTCTCCTTAATAAGCATATTTTTTCTTTGAAGAATAAAAATAAATAAAAATTATCAGGACTTGGAAGGACTTCCACTTGCTAAGGGATTTAGGAACCTTGTTATATCAAATCTAGGGACAGCTAAGGGTCTTCTGCATCCTAGAAATAGCTGGTATGATCTATTTCTCTTGTAAGATGCCTGCTTTTGGCTACCTTAGCCAGAGTGTTAAAACACATCTAAAACAAACAAACCTACGTTACCTTGGCACTTGACTGTCAAAGCTTGGCTTGTCTCTCCACAGAGAACCCCAACTACACTGCCAAAGGAGCCCACAGTACCATGAATGTGACAAAAGTATTATTCAGCTGGGGTGAACAGAAAACCATGTTGAGGATATTCCTTTTCTTCTTTCTTTGGAATAACATTTGGACAGTACAGACAGTATGAACTTGATTTAAAAGGATCCCAGAATGTTCATAGCTATAACTTGCAGCTGAACCATTTGCTTTCCATTCCTCACCCAAATTCATACAGCCTCCTAGCAGCCCTGAAAATAAATAAAACAACCCTCCCAAAACCTCATATGCATGTTCACACACCTCTTAACCACCACCCTATCACTGCACCTGAGAAAATGAGGGAAGTAGAGAAAGCCTCATTTGAATTAAGAGAGAATAAATTTTGCTCACAACTTTTTCAGTGTGTCATTTAATTTATGTAAATTAAAGTTTATCCAGATGCATTTGGATAGGAATTATTCCAGCTCAGTTGCAAATAAACTAGAGTAACAGCTAATAAAAGGAAACCTTTCCTGTTTCTTTCAAGTAGACTAACACCAAGCATGGACTAACACTGTTAGGAATTTAATGTACTTTCCTGAATTGGCTATGTATTTCTTAACCTTGATATTTACTTGTAACATGAACAGAGCTGACACTGGTGAAATTTAGAAGTTTCTGGCTTTTTCTCAGTAGTAAGTTGTATGCTGAAGCGAAGATATCAGATTTCTGACTGCATGCTATATTATGTTTTCACATAATCGTTTGTATACTGTCATTATATATTCAGCAACTTTATACTGTTATGCACAGTACATGTTTATGCTTGGAAGTATGGCCAGTTGCATAAAATACTCTCTTAAATGCATATATTAGATCATTTTGGTTTCTTAATGGTGCCATTTTCTCCAGAAATGGGTACTGCTGGAAATAGCCTTCTTTCCAAGTCTTCTATTTAAACTTGTTCCCATCATTCAGACACAGATTTATTTCGGGAGGGAGAGGCAGGCCTAAGGATTGAGAAGGACAGGATGGGGCACTCCTCATTGCATGATGCTCCTGGAACTAGACATCAGCCTAATCAAACCCAGACTTCAAATTCACGTTAACCCTTCCATTATGTAATAGCTTGTCTGTTTTCAAGCATGCTTCTAAGACAACCTGTGATCTCTATTCTCAGCAAGTACTTTTGCAAGAGTACGTTTGTTTTCTGAAACATAGATGCTGTTACAGTATCTGTAACACAGGCTTTGAGTGTTTAGTGATTTCTACCCATAAACAAACACATAGCACTTAGTTTCTGAAGCTTTCTCTCCTCAGTCTGGTCGCAATCCTATTTTCTATTGTCAATGTTAATGAATCTATCCTCATGAAGTCAGCAGTTAATATTTTATGTTCCATTCAATGCTTTCCATTAACTTCAAAATTAGCCTGATTTGACAGGTTTAGTGAAAAATAATAAAACCCTTAATTTATTCTTTCATCAGGCACATCAAAGGTCTGTTGTGTTACCATAACTTCTTTTTTATATAATTTTGATTATGGTAACCTAAAAATTAATATGCTTAGGTGTTAACATATTCTATATTATTGTATTTTCCATTTAAGGTCTTACTGCTGATTCACCTGCTTCCATATAAACTGTATTTTTGCAATATTCTGCCACAAAATGTAGCAGATGCTGTTTAACCATTCCTGGTCACTTTCAAGCTTTTTTGGCGCCATGTTGTAGCACAGAAATTAACATTCATTCTCTTCCATCCTTCTTCACAGTCAAGAATTAACATTCATTTCTGTGTTGCAGTTTGTGGTGATCAGGCACTTGGTGTTTCAATGCACCTTAGTGACTGATGCAATTCCAATATCTATATGATCACACATACAACAGCTGTAAGTGCTATCTGACAAATCTACTAACATTTTTCCTAAACCCTTCACCCTTTTCTTTGCTGATGCATGCACAAAACTTCCTTGACTGATTTTGAGAAGTCATGGTTGATGCGTTTATTCTCATATGACAGTGCTATAGATCAGATAGCCGCAAGGATATAGATGAGCAATAAAATAACCACAGTACAGAAATAAAAGAAGTGAATACATGTTCTCTAATACAGAGGAGAAAGAGAATCTGAGGTCATTCAACAAGGTTAGAAGTATCGAATTATTAACAGATATCCAGTGAACTACTGGTGTATCTGTCTCTGTAATTAGCTGCTGGGTACACACCTTTCCAGAACCTTGTCTTAGGGAAGCTGCTGTGAGATTATAAACCTGCATAGGAAGGAAAGGTTCTATTAGAGAAAAGATGAATCAGTGACACGCTATGATTTGGGAGATTTGAATGCACTTGGCTCAGTATTAGGTAGCACAGAGCACAAGAGGGAGTAAAGACATGAATATTTACAAACAGGAATCATAAAATTCTCCATAATCATGCTGAAAAGACAAATTGTTACATTAAGAGAAGATTCTGTATTTACGAGGGGATAAAAAGCCACAGTACATAAATGCCATATAAGAATGTAAGAGCACTACCTCCTCAGGAATAAGCAGCTTAAAAATCCAAAACTTGAACTCAAAAGTTCTTAACAAACTGACTGGTGATGCTTCTGCCGTAACACTCATTTTAGAAAATCTCAAAATGATGAAAGTATCTCAGTATGCAAAGAAAGGGAACATTCACTTGACATTTTAAAAACAGTAAGAGGGGAGCCAAATGATATGCTAGATCCTGATCACAGTCTTGAAGAAAATAATGGGAATATTGTATGATGTTTGACTAATTAACAATAGAAATACAGATTAAAACACAATGCTTCATGGAATAAAAAATTGTTTTAAACCTACCTTAAACTTTGGAGACTATAATGGTATTGTCCACATGAACATTTTCTACAGATCCTAAACTCTTTGCGGTCTTCCCATCCACTAAAGTTGAAACAAAGCCACAAATTTAAAACCACATCTGCAGTTGGTGATTTTAGGGACATACTCCACCAGCTTTCCAAAGCCTGACAAAGCAAGTACTTCTGAAATCTTTTGGGCTAAGCCCATATGAAAACATATTCTTGATTATTTCATGATTTTTCTTTTTAACAGCATTTATTAGTTCACTTGTTGGTATTGCATTCTTTATGATCCACTGTCTGGTGCAAATATTAAAGAACATGATAGGTCTCCAGGGAACAGACCAGGAAGTGTTAAGGTAGCAAGATCCTGCCTTCCACAGTGATATTCAGAAGCTTTTCATGTAATAGAAACAAATAATAAACTGATGTCCTTCTACAGGCATCTTCCAGCTCTGTTCATGGACAGTGGGTTTCAGAAGCATACAAACTTTGCGTTTTCTGTTTCCTATTTTTTTAAGAGAATTCTTTGTCATTATATTAGACCCAATTTGATCTGATCACTGATATTTATGTACTCTTGTTTACACTCTGTGCCAGACACAGGTTACTAATAGGTGTGCAATTGATTCTAAGGGAATACTGCTCATATAACCTTGCAAACAACTAATTTCTTACTAGTGCCCAATATATTTTCCCCAGTAACTTGCTTCATCCTACTTTTCCCTTACAACACAAGTATTTCAACTTTTAGCTTAACTTTCCAGTTAACATATCAGATTCATGCAGCTGTATAAGAGCTTGTAGTCTTGTGGTTTTCCTTTGTCAGAAAGCACTGTATTTCTCAAATTATATTTTTATATGAGACTGTGAATACAGGATTTTTTGCTAAACTTCATCTAGCAGTGTGCCTACCATCAGTACCCTGGCAGCAACTATGTGGAGCAGCATGGAAGATTCCATCCTCTATAATTTCTCTGCAATTCTGCCAGGAAAATATGGAAGCACTGCCACAAGCCTCCTCTCAGTATCTGCCAAATTCCTTTCCAGAAGGAGAGGTTCCAATTGCTCCATGCCAAAATTTAGTTTTCACAGGCATAAGTTGTTAAAAGGTAGGATGCACAAGAATACTGGTAAGAGATTAAACTATGTCTTACCATAAACTGTCCAGCAAACATATAAGAGTGGAATTTATAACTTCAGGCACCTAGTACTTGGGTGTTAACTCTAAGCTAGTTCACAGAGAAGACTAGCTTAAACTACTCCGTTCTGAAAGGCTCAAGTTTGCCCACAGGACCTCTATTGTCAGAGCCATGCAGTGAATCAATTTGTCACGCATTCACTGCGTACTTTTTAACATGTATTGAGAACCTCTGACGTGGCAGTAAAAGACTGATGTCTGAAACAGCCCTTCAGTGGCTAAACTAGGTGGCAGGAAAGTACAAGACAAACTGAATCTTCTGTCAATATCCCTCACATTCTTCATGATCAAGACCCCAGACTAAATTCCCCAACACTTATTGTTACCTGGGGTTTTTTTCCGTTAGTGCCCGGACTATCATCTGTAAGAAGAGGACAGAAGAACTTTTAATCCTGCTCATCCTTTGATGTCTCCTGTACGTTCTTCAGGGTCACATCCTATTCTTTTACTCCTTGCATTCTCCTCCCCCACAAAAAGGCGTCAGGATATCAAAAAGGGAGAGGATGTTTGTATTATGCTGTGAAGAACTTTGGCATCAACTAGTAACTTTGAAGAATAATCCTGAAGATAAAAGATATAGATGAAGGACCGGACCCTGTCCAGCAGTCACATGGCATACAAAGAATGGTTTACAAGGAAATGGATCTCTAGGGAATAATTTGAAGTTAAAAAAAGATTTCTACATGCAGCCCAGGGAAATGCAGAGTTTTATCAGCACTGGCACAGTCCCCAGCAAAGGACTTAGCAAATGTGGAAGAAAAAGAGCTCCATAATATCCAGTCAACTGTGACTAGGCTAACTGCAGTGAAGAGTGTTTCCACTTAATCTGCACTGACCCCTAACCACCCAATGCCTAGGACATTCCTGCTTATTGAATCGAGATAAGTGGACAGAAATCATGTCAAGGAGGAGACAAACCAGTATCATGAAACCCAATCATGACAATTAACAGAGACATAAAGAAGCAAACGTTAAGCACATGTGCATAAGCTGAAAATCAGAATAGAGTCAGAATAAAGACTCCATCAGACATCTATTGACTTCTTAAGGAACATTGCAAAGTAGGCTATCACTAAACCAAAATATGTGAATTGAGAAGAAGGATGTAAAGATAAGATGAAAGAAGAGCGAGAGGAGCTGTTTGAAATTTAATAAGAATTACTAATGTTCCAATTTTATTTGTATATAAAAGCATGTATTTAATTAACAGTGCTAATGAAACAATGTAAGACATGCAAATAATATACCTGTCAAACAAGAGGACAGTTCACAATTTTTAAATCCCAACCCAGCACTTGGCAAAGTAGTGGATATTTTTTACTTTTAATGACAGAAATTATCTTAGCTACTTCAGCCACTCTCCAGAAGCAGATATGTTTACATGAATTATAATTAAGAAATTGAAGGAATATTTTGCACAGTCTAACACAACTAATGCAAAAAGCACCATGAATAAGTTACAGACCCTGTCACATTAATCTTAAGTGCCACAGATTTAACTGCAGGGGAGAACTAGAAAAAGATACTTGAAAGGCAACAAATAATTAAAAACACCGGAAAGCAATGACCATAAGGTAAAAAGAGATACAAGGATGAACTACTAGTTGGCAATCTTGTATCATCACAATATACGCTTTTAGAAGTAGAGGGCAGAAATCAGTGCACCCGAAGTATTCAGACAGCTCCACAGGGTCATGGTGTGCTACAGCCCAGAGGGAAAAAGATGAGCTGAGCAGAGTGTAAAAAAGGGAAGTGCCAGGGTACACAAGCTGCCTGAGGTCACGCTGCTGTGGCCTTGGACACAAGTACAGTGAATGCAGAGGAGCAGGTCCATGCACAGCTACCAAAATCAGTGACAAAAGGCAGCAAGTACAGGAACACCAAGTTACGGATAACCTCAGACTCAGCAGTGCAGGTAAAGCTGAAGACAATGACAGTGCTGGGGCAGGCAGACACCAGTTCCAGTCCAAGTAGGTCAAAAATTAATAAGGTAAAGGAAAAGTCTCAGACAGAAGGAAGAATCATGTCAAGGAAGGACATCAGACACCAAGAGGACCCTCCTCAACAGCAGCAAGACAAGTACAAAAATGGGTTAGATGTCCTTTGTCAATGAGAGGCCTGACAGGCCACAGTGGCATGGCTAGAAAGCCACTTCTTAGGGTGTAGTATATATGAGGTTGGTGAAACATCTGTTGGAAAGAAAAACTGTGAACTAGCAGGGACCTGGAGAAAAAAAAAAGGTAAGACTTGGAGTAGTCATCAGTAAATTGATCTGTGCAGACAGGGCTGGGGTGCTAACCTGAATCTCAGCACCAGGTGCTAACCTGAATCTCAGCACTCTTCTTAATAGTGAGACAGTTTAATAAGCATGGAGTCCTGGTGGAATGCAACATAAAAAAAAGAGTGATGTTTCGTTGTCCCCTGCTTCAGAGTAGCATGAGAGCCAAGCCTTCTGAGGAAGGTGAGCCGGAGCAGTCTCCTAAGATCTGTACAGTTCTCTTACAGAAAATAAATTAGGACTAAGCTCATTCACGCCATTCAAAGAATTTACCACCTGAAAGATGACTCTCCAGTAGGAATGTCTTCACTCACAGCCAGTACAATGAAAGAGGGGCAGAATCTTTTTTCAAACTGCTATTGCAATTAGCGTTGTGAGCAATGAACTTCGCGTAACAGAATTCAAGTGGGTGGGAAGGCCCTGGAATTCGGAACTTCCAGAAGGGACTAAAAGTCAGGGATGACTTAAACTACCTTATTGTTTTTTGGCAAACTGTTTCCTTATTTTTAAAGACACTTCTGTCATTTATGCCAAGACCTGAACTTTATTTTTTAATCCAAAAAAATCACCCTTGTGTTGAAAAAATAAGACAGCTTTTGCTCATGGCCTAAAACAACATAACCAAGATGCGTGAATTGTACCACTCTGTTTTTGGTAGGAAATTGATTTTGGAAACAGAAAAGCAATCACCTACATTCCAGTTTTATCACTGGTTTTCCCCTAGTAAAGAAATGCAGAAGGCAGTAGGGATGATAAGTCAGATGCATCCATTGCTCTCAGAGCATATAAAACAGACAGTTGTGCTGTAGAGAATGACCAGGACTGAAAGGACCCTTACTTATCTTTACATTTAATTTTATTTTATTTTTGGCTTCCAAGAAACTAAGGTGTGATTTAGAGAGTGAAGCATGGTTTAGATATGAAATCTTTGAGCTACAATATCACACTTCTGACTGGAAGGCAGCTAAGTGGAAATTTTTCCTATGAAGGTTTTTATTTTACCTCTGACACAAAGCCCTTGAATGCAATGAGCTTCTCCTTTCCTTTAAAGGACCCCTTCAGAATCAGTCCCAAAACAGAAACAGTGAAGTTGGAAACATCTATCCTGCCAAGGAAGAGGGCCTCAGATTACTGTCTCTCATTATTGCAAGGGTGAGCTTAAGGGTTTGACAACTTTATGAATTACTCAACAGGCTGGCACAGCCAGCAATATTGTGGCTATTCTGATACTTTTAACACCCATGAACTGCATTGAAAATATCCTCCAGTTCTTATATTCAGATGGCTTCATGGAAGGGAATGAGTAGTAGAAAATCCAAATGGCTGAGAGGTCATAGGCCACACCAGCCCCGATCTGACCTGTTTTAAGACAAGAGTGTCTCTGCCATTCATTCTTTTTAGAGATATTTCAGTCTATCTCAAGCTTCATGATGGAGAAGAGAATGTCACAAAAAGAACCCCTACCAGTCCAGTGAGAAATCAGTGCAAGAATATCAAAACAAACAAACAAACAAAAAAAAACAACAGAATGAGTGTCTGCAAAGAAACAAAGATTCTTGGAAAAATTTCTGACTTCCTTTCAGACCATGGGTAATTTGATTAGACACTAATGAAAAAGGTAGTCCCTGAAAGAAAATGACTGGGGACAGTCCTGAGCTATTTAATTTACAGGAAACATAATTGGATGCATTTCTGGATATATCTGGAAAGTACTTATTTGCATGAGAAACAAGCACATACAAACCACTGGATACAAACAGAACACATAAACATTGAATTCTCTGGATATCTCATATCAAGCTCTTAGGTTTGTGCAAGAGAAAAAAAAAAAATCTATCTTCTATTAGAGTGAATCCATGAAACATTATGGCTGCTGGAGGCCAGACCTTTTTCACCACTGCTTACCTTGTGATGTTCTTTTGGAATCACAAGAAGAGCACTCAGTCTCTGGAGGTGATAGGAGAGGAAATGGTAGGAGATCATCAGCTCCTTTCAGCTTTAGCTGGGCTTTTATCAGAGAATTACAAAAGACATTACATATTCCAGTAGAGTGTCCCTAAAGATCAATGTCTGACTACTGCTGGCGTGGGGCTACAGCTTCTCCACTGGCTAAGGGTTAGTCCAGGCCTGTCCACACAAGGGAGAAAAATGAGATTTCTCTTCTTCAGTCCTCAAATGAACAACATAAGGACAGCAGAGAGCCTTTCCTCTCTCGTTGCTTGCTCCTAGGACACCAGCCAGCACAACGAGGAAAACAAACAACATGAGGTCAAGAGTTTGTGCAGTTTTCTTCTCTGTTCATCCTCATTAAAAGCCTGAATCACCAGTCCTAGAGCTAATCTGCCTCCAGTGCAGTATATCAACATGGAATCCTTAATAAAAGACTTAAGTTCTTCACTCACAGCAGCTAAGTGGAGATAGCAGCATATAGTGGCATAAGCAGCATATAGTTTATAACAGTTAACACAGACACTGCCTGAAAGGCTCTTTAATTCCACACAATTTCTACATTTCCAGTGCACACTCTTCTGATATCCAGAAAGGCACATCCAGACCAAGGATGGGTTTCCTGACTTACCATGCCCACCAAATGCAGCACACCTGTCAGTTTCTGTACATTTAGACCATGCATGGACTACTCATCCAGTACATAATTTTACCTTTTCAGTTCTAAGCAGCCTGAAATTGTAGCTGTAATTGGCAGATTATCATCCACAGGAAAAGACTAAATACATATTTGAGTAGGACAGGTTTTTCCTATGTTTGTATGTTTGTTAAGTGCTCTCATCGCCCACTTGGTACTTGGCTAGATATCATCCAACAGAGGAGAGAGTGTTCAACAGAACTTCTTCCAAATCTCTCACAGAATCACACGTTTCAAAACATCCTTTCTGTACCAGATTCCCCTGAAAAAGCCTCAACATCTCTGGGTCAGGAAGTTGCAAATGACATTGTAAATACCAGAAATGTCCCAAGAACTTCCAAGAATACCTGTTGCCACAACAGACAACTACCTGGTGAATAAGAGTTACTGCTTCTTTGCAAGCAGAGATGAACCTCACTTTATTTACAGTAATAAGAAGGTGTGACAGAGCACAACATATGCACTCTGAGGGAACTGCACAGGCAATAGTAGATAGTATATTCTTTTGGAAGCACATGTTGAAGCATCTCAGTACAAGAGATGTGCTGGAGCATGTGCAGAGAAGGGCAATGGAGTTGGTAAAGGCTCTGGAGTGTAAGTCTTAAAAGGAGAGGCTGAGGGAGCTGGGGTTTTAGCCTGGAGGAGGCTGAGGGGAAATCTTATCTCTGTCTACAACTATCTGAAAAGAGATCCTAGTCAGGCGGGGATTGTCCTCTTCTGACATATAACGAGTGACAGGATGAGAAAAAATGTACTGAACTTGTGCCAAGGGAAGTTTAGATTGGAAATTATGAAAAATTTCTTCACTGGAAGGGTGGTCAGGCAGCAGAACAGGCTGTCCAGGAAAGTGATGAAATCACCATCGTTGAAAGTGTTCAAAAGATGTGTAGATTTGGCATCTGGGGACATGGTTTAGTGGTGGACTTACTTAGCAGTGTTGGGTTAACAGCTGGACTCAAAGTTATTTTCCAATCTAATAATTCTATGATTCTCATTGCATTCTATTTGCATTAAATTCTGTTGCAAATAAGTGGTTTGTGCTGTTTAAAGAATTGGAGTTAAATGTTTTGGCAAAAAGCAAATTTTCATATGAATTTGTAACTTTAACAGAGTTCAGTGGCAATTTCACTCTATTACTTATCAAATGAGTGAAAAAAAAGGAAAATCAAATCAGAGTCAAAGGATATAAACACAAAAGATAAGGGTGTAGAAGCGTTTAGCAGCACTTCACTGTTAACTGATTTAACAATTATAAAGTAAACAATTCAATAGGATTGACAATAATTGTAACAGTGACATAATTATAGATTTACATTAACAACATTCATATATAAATAAGTCACACACATGCGCACAAGCAAAGAAAGGTATACATCTGTATCTACATGTGTTCCTCCACACAGGAAATAATTTCATCTTGGGTAAAAAAACCCTGCTACATACTGTGCTATAGTGTCATAACCACATCTGAAAAATCCAAGCTAGAATCTGTTACTGTATTCTCCTATATCTCAATATTTTTGGATGCCTGGGTAGAAGTAGATGTTGTTCGGACACTGAATATCTACTCCAGTGTCTTCTAAGCTCAGAGCCTTCTCAGAGGAGACCAGCTTTTGGAGTTAGGGATGATGGGAAGCCAGCTCTATTCCCAGGACACTTCTAAGGCAGGCCTCATTGGTACAACCTTGTGAAGGGCAGGCTGCAGCATGCAGAGCACAGGGAGGCCAGCACCTGGCTTTGAAGACAGTCATGGACGCTGCTGTATCATCATATGCACATCTACATGTTGAGGGCACACAGTGCAGTGCCCAGGCTTGTGTGTCTGACGAAAGTGCAACTACTGTGCCAGTGAAGGTGGACAAGCACCTACCCCCCTCCTATTCACCCCAGCTAGAAATTGTTACCAGCTTGCAAGGTAGGGACCCCAGCTTTGCCAGCAAGTACTCCAGCAGCGTGTGCAGTCTGCCAGTGCCAGCTGAGACTCCCAAATGTGCTTCCTAACAGCTGAGCCTCTCAATGCCAGCTGGACTCCAGAAGAGGAAAGCAGTCAAACAAACACTTGGAGGAGGCTAAGAAGGTGGAGTGTGAAACTGAGCACAAGTTTAAGCAGTGTATTAAACAGTCTGTCAGCCAAGATTTCAAATGTCCCCCCTGCATCATGGCTAACATCTTCTGCTCCTGTAAGTAACTCCTGGCTCCAAAGCACACACAGCCAGAGTAATGTGTGCTTTATTTTCTGCATATACTTATTCCTTCCTCTTTATACATCTGGGCTTTGAAAGCAAAAGCATAGAGTCATGAGGTGATTGTTTTGCATTCTTTTAAAGCTCATGCCAGGTGCAAGTAAGAAAAGGAGATAAATAAGCTGTGTATTTCTTACAAGACCTAAAGACGCCAGTGCATCCTTCACTGAGCTCAGCATGCCAGGTACTCCTGTCCACTGTGTGTAAGAGTTACCAAGACACACGCAAAAGAGCAAGACAGGCAGCAGGGATGATAAAGTGCAAGGAGTTTGGAATGGCTTTGCACAGCATACAAAATAGCCAGAAAGGTTCCAAAACCCATAAAACTGAATTTGACTTTGGAAAGCTGATAACAGAACACAGCTCTGTCAAAATGATAAGGCAGAGTGAGAAAGAGAGACTGGTTAGTGTATTTTAATAGCATGGGCAAAATTCAATTCCCTCAAATAGCACAAGCATTTGGTTGCACCTAGAAAACAAACACCAGCAATTACAGACAGGCATCTTCTCTTTCTTCCTAAGATGAAACTATACTCTGAAAATTGACTCAGTGTCACAAATGACCGAGCTGGCATGAAGAATAGCAATCAGGTCACCAGAGAAAAAAAAAGGGAATTTTACATCTATACATCAGTGCTGTGCCTCCTCGTGAGAAGATAAGGGTACTTTATGCAAGAGTAATACAAATGTACACCGTTAAGGAAAACACTTTTGTGCCCTTTGCCAATGGAAAAGCCAATGCTGTTAGAAAACCTAATCTATAACCCAACATTCAATGTGAAAGAGTAATTTTTTTTTTCAAAGCAAATTTCCACTGAAATGGAGTTACAGATTGTCCTTAATTATGTTTTACTATAAAAAGGGGAAAAAAACCCAACTCTGTAATTCTGTGCACTAGATCTATTTGAAGGAAGCAGAACATATACTGTTTTATGTCTCACCACATCTGAATAAGGGAGATAAAATAGATAAATTAGGGCAAGGATTACAGCACCAAGGCTAAGAATTCTTCCTCAAATCACAGGGAAAAATTGTGGCTGAAAACTAGCCCTAGGAAATCTGACTCTCCTTACCATATTGTAAGAAAGGTAGGCAAAGAGAGCTGGAAGATTGCATTGCCTAACATAAATACACGCTAAAAGAAAAAAATTGATTTATTTTGTACATTTACTTTTAATAGTATGTTAGGTTGATTGAAAGAATGACAAATGTCTCCAGTGCTGCCAGTGCTTATAATTCTACTCTGAATTCAGTTCTCTACAGTGTTTTTCTTAAACATACAGTTTCTGGAGCCATGTAATGACATGAAAATTACAGCAACAAAAATGACTTAATAGTTACCCAGGATAGCAAACACAAACTGGAAAGACTCAGAAACCAGATGGCTCATAAATATGTTTAATTCAATGATTTTTAACCCTATCTGTGAAACCTGAGCTTGGAGAATTTAAAAACCAGGAAAACAGTGCTTGCTATACTTCTTCCCTTTGCAAATCTCAGAAATACTATGTAAAGGTACTTTGGCCAGCTTATTTCTTACCCCTTCGTGTATTTGTGTCACAAAGAATGAAAAGACATGCTGAAGAATATTCTTGTATGTAGCTGATGTTTCTTTAAAAGCTCCTGGGAGCACTTCTGCGTATGTTAGAGAGTATGAAACATTCTGTGCATAAAATTTAAGCCTGGGTTCAAAACTTTTTTTTTACTGTCTTCCTTTAAGATGATAAATGTAAACCCTCACTCTGCACCTTCAGAACAGACTCAGTCCTATCCATGAAAGTTTAAGAGTACCTCCTCTTAACAACACTCTGCACATGGTGTGGGTCAAAGTTGAAAACAGACTATTTTGTCTGAAGGGCTAGAGGGGAGACTTGAACACCACACAACATCATGGTGCATCTCTTATTCCTCAGCACCACAGCATCAATGATAGGATTCAGAGTATCAGCCCAAATTTGTCCTCTAAAACTGTTACTAGTTCTGTTAACTGTATGCAAAAAACCAACACATTCCAAAAACAAGAAACTGTCAAAAACCAGAACTAAATAACAGCTAAACCAAATATTTTTCTAGTTAGTAAAATGGGATTGTAGGTGTTTTCACAATAGTACAAATTCATAAGGCAGTTGCCAACTCACTGGCATAGAGCTGACAAAGGTGGTGTTGAGCACTTGCTCCCCTGCAGAGATTGGAAAGCAGGCATCCCTGAGCTAGATCAGGGTGTATACAGAGTCTGAATTCAGGTGTCTAATCCCACAGGGTGGTTTCACAAGATACTTGTTTAGTGACTTTTGGGAGAGATTTAGAAAAAAACCCCAGCAGACTAAGGGTTTCCCAGAACAATTCCTTCTGCCCCAGCCTGCCTGCCTTTAGACCCCGCTATGAGACTGATTCCCCTTCTTGTCCACGTGCAGGAATCACCATATCCTCAGTTATACTTAACACAAGCTGTAAAGGGTCACATCATAACTGAAACACTAAAATGATGTACAAACCAAGAAAGCTAACTTTTATCCTAGAACATTTCAAAGCATCTCTGCAATACAACTGATACAGTTGAGATGAGGCTACGCTACCACTTGGAGGTTGCCTAGAGAGGTTGAGATGGGCTTGGAAGCTGGAGACACAAGCTAAACATCACCCAGATGTTGACCTCCATGTTCACTCAGTCTCAAGAGCCCTAAGAAACCAGCAGAAGGACCAGCACTTCTATCTCTGAAATTCTGCATTTACTTGTGTGCTGGTTTTGGCTGCAGCAGAGTTAATTTTCTCCACAGCTGCCGGTATGGGGCTGTATTTTGGGTCTGTGCTGAATGCAGGGTTGATAATACAGAGATGTTTTTGGGTTTTGCTGAGCAGGGCTTACAGAGGATGGAGGCCTTTTCTGCTTTCCATGCTGCCACCGTGGTGAGGGGGCTGGGGGTGCATGGGAGGTTGGGAGGAGACACAGCCAGGACAGGTGACCCCAGCTGACCAGAGGGATATTCCAGACCATATGGCATCATGCTCAGCATAGAAAGTGGGAGGAAGAAAAAGCACAGAATGTTTGGAGGGATGATGTCTGTCTTCCCAAGTAAACCTTACCTGTGATGGGGCCCTGCTCTCCTGGAGATGGGTAAACATCTGTCTGCCCATGGGAAGCAGTGCAAAATTCCTTGTTTTGTTTGTGTGCACAGCTTCTGCTTTCCCTGTTAAGCTGTCTATCCCAACCCATGAGATTTCTGATTTTCACCCTTCTGATCCTCCCCCCACTCCGACTGGTGGGGGTGTGAGTGAAAGGCTGCATGGGGCTTTTTTGCTGGGTGGGATTAAATGACAACAATTTGATATAAGTTACCTCTCACCTTTCTCAGTGGAAGAATATCAATAACAGTATTAATTGGGATGTTGCTTTTTATCAATCCTTCTTTTTGCAGCCACAAAGCAATTCCTACCAGTAAAAACTTCTCCAGGTTACTCTACATATACCTTAGTACAAAAGTGATTATAATTTCTTCTGAAACTTAATTGAAAAATAACTACTGGCTAGATTTACCAAAGCTGATAACCTGTGCACTCACATGCAGCACAAATCCCTGAAAAATGGTAATCTCTACATAAAATAAGTAATTAAAATATTAGCACACAAAATCACAAACAACCCCTGAGTAGTGTAGAGTTTTGGATAACTGCATCCACTGAGGGAAGACAATATGTTTAAAACAAAAATGTTTTCCACATATTTTTCCTTTTATTAATTTTCACACACACACATATATATGTGCAGAAAGGCACACAAGAGAGGAAAAAAAAATGTGTGCAAATCAAAATATGAAGGTAAGAAATAAAAAACATATGCCCTGTCCAAAATTTAGCAAATAAAAAATGAAAATATCTTTTGGAAGGGAAGCCAAATGCTTGTGTCATATCAGAGCAATCCAGCCCAGCCCTAAATGAGGTGAAAAGAGCTAGATCTGCATACATCTCCTGGTTTTGTATCCCTCCGAAAAGCTGAAACACAAGCCCTTTAATCACAGCTAAATAAAACCCAGCTTGGTTTACTCACCTTGTTTTTCTTATAATTAATTCACAAGCTTATTTTTTGCAAATTTTACTGACTTTTGTCTCTAGGACTGCAACAGACTGACAAACACAATGTCAAACTCTGGAGAAAGTTTTAACTCTTCTAAGAACCTGGTAGATCTTGAAGGGCACCAGGAGGCATGTGGGAGTTCAGGAAAGTAGAAAAAAATAGTGATAGCAGCGACTGTGTTATCAGGGCTTAAAAGATTCATAAAGTCCAGTGTCTCACTAAGCTCTAGGCTGAACTGTTTGCCTTCATGGGGTTAAAGAAAGCTTCCTTCAGAGGTTTTAAATACTATTTGAGTTCCTGCAGTGACTATAAACACAGAAAATGCTCCTGTTGTGAACGACATACTTTAAAAGTGTTACTCATGTAAAGAGATCTGAACTCCAGCACAGTACCCATCAAAATGCCTCAGAGAAAACTCTAAAAACATGTTAAAAACCATGGAAATTTGAAGTAGTCATGCTTTTCTCTATTTGAGGAAGTCAAAGTAATAAATCTTTAATCACTCAGAGCTTGGTAGGAAAAAATATAAACACCAAATACTTGGAAAATATAAACTGCAGTTAAATATAACAACAGAAACAGAATTTTTTTTAAAAATCAAGACATCCAAGGTATTGTAAGTGTCTAAGCATAATCATCCGTGCTCCTTACATTGTCTAAAGCATTAGTCAAGGCACATGGATCTGCAAAGCCACCAGATGAATTATCCAGTGAAGAAAAGCCATTTTTCAGTTCTTTTCCAGAGTGAATTCAACTTTGCCTGAGGTTGCCAAAGTTCAGGCTGACAGCTGCTAACTCTCCTTTTGGTAATCCAAAACCACACTGGCAGGGCTCCTCATCTCCATTGGAACAGAATTCCTCCATCCTGCTTCACCACCCAGTCTTGGCCACCTCCTATCCTCTGTCTATCCCTACAATCTCCTCCTGCCTCTCTCAGGCCAGGAAAGCAGAGCAGATATTGTAAGGCAGAGCTACAAGGGAAAGTGCACAAGCAGAGTTCACCCTCAGCATATAGAAAAAGGTCTTGGTCACAGCTGCAGAGTCACTCAAAAGAGCCCTGCATCACTGCAGGGAAGCTGGTGCTCCCAACAGCACCTCTGATGTGAAAATTGTGATTCCAGCGAACTGTGACTCTGAACCTGTCTGGTGCCATTCTCACTGAAGTTCCACGTGGTGGTCAGTTCTGCTTCAAGGCAGGAAAAAACTTGCAGTTTGGGTTTTTGGCTCCTGAATCACACAAAAACTTCTCACCAGAACAATGTAGGAATAGATACTTCTCACCTCCTGTACTTAATTCTGCGCACCAGAACACCATGACATCCTTCCATGACTCTCATTACTGTCACTCCCAGTTACTTTACCACTCCTATATTTTTAATATATAAATATGTATCACCACAAACATAGACACAGAGGAGAGATGTGGATGCTCTAACTCCAGGAAGTTTAGCTGCTTATGCCCTCAAACACATGCTGTTCTACAAACTGGGGGGAAAAAAAAAACCTAACTGGGCAACTGAAATACATGAATAAATGCATCATTCTTGGCTGATAAGCCAAAGCTTATGGGATTTCAGATACCAATTAGCTGAAAATATGTGATGTCTTATTAAAAGTCATGGTTCTCCCATTAGACAGGGCAAAAGTTCATCTGAATTGCAAGGATAAATCTGTGCTTTTTGAAAAGATTTCAGCATTTAATTCTATAATTCTGTATGATAATTGTATACTTCACTCTCATTCTTGACTAACTCTGATGAGGCTGCTGTACAATAGGTTTTCAAACTCAATCGGTCCCAATGTCAGGGACATTTATACCTTCACAGAGGATAGAATAGTTCAGTTGGAAGGGATCTACAACAATCATATGGTCAAAATGCCTAAAATAAATATAAAGCCAGCTGGAAATCTTAAGATATTTTTCACCAAGTGGAGAATTGTGTAAAGTTTCAGGTTTTTACAGCCAGCTTTGTCTTGAGGAGAACATATAGAAAATCCACTTAAAATTCTCCTCAAAAGATAACACTTGGCTTGTGACTGAACATCTCACTGGCATTTATGAAATTCTTACCTCCTTATTTACTCAGTACATATGGCAGAATTGTTTTTTGTAGGTGAGGATCACTAGAATGTCACCTCTGTTTCCTTTCATGTCATTTCCCTCTGTTTCCATTTCTCCTTATGGTCCAGTTGGGCAGGTATGACACCACTGGGAGAATCCACAACAAGGAGGTACAGCACCTTGAGGAAAGCTCTTAGGAACACCACACCTGAGGGAAGTGAAGTGCTTCAGTGATACCCTGCCACTTGTCTGGAACCTGTAACCCTTTAAGCACTGCAGAAGTCCAGAGAGGTCCTGACACTGCATTTGCAGAATTGGAAAGGTTCTACACCTCAACTTCCCTCTTGTGCATGCAGCACAGAAAGGCAGGAACCTGACATTCTCCAGGCATTCCATCCATAACCTAGTGGTGCTGAACAAGTCACAATCTGAAACAAAGGCTCCGTGTTCCTCCTGCAACACACAGCACACCAATATGATCTGTCACCATTCTCATAAGGGAGCTGCTCTCCCTACTCACTCAGAGCACATCTGTCAGCTACAAGTCACCTCTCACCAAACACCACAATTCCCCCATCTTCCAAGCTGGCCTGCTCTCCTACCTGCCGTGGGTTTCGTCTTTGTGTATGCTGTTAGCAGGCTACATCAAAGCACTGGGTTTGTTACATGCCAGTAGAGGAGAGAAGCAGAGGAGCAATTATAATGGAATGGGAGGAAAAGGAATTGTAAGAGGAAGGACTGATGCTGAGAGGCAGGAAAAGACTATAAGCCTGATCCAATTAATTAACATAATTAATGTCATTATTTTCCTTCTCTGATTTAAGGATTCAATATAGGAATCATGCTTACTCGTAGGAGTCTCAGATAAAAGTCTCCAGATACAGAAGGCAAGATGTTGCATGGCTGTAACTGTATTCCCATAGACATCCATCATTTTACATTAACTATGAACCTTGCGGATTCCTTCTTCTCCATTTATTTCTCGAAGGAGCTCACCTGCCTCTCCTCTCAACAGCTGCTTTGTGTTTCTGCTTTTACTAGAGGTTTGCAAAAAGTTATTTCTGTTTATTTTATTTCTGAGGAATTTGATCCAATACCAAGCTACAAACAGTACCAGTCACTGTCCGCATGTAGAGTAATAAGCATCAGCCTAAGGACGACCACCTGCGTGCACAAATCCAAGTACAAACTGGGATGTGGTATTATAAAATAAATGGGCAGTTTTAATACAGGATTTTCCAAGTTATTGGCAAGCCCAAAGACACTGTAAAAAATCAAAACAAAACCAAACAAAAAAACCTGTCACAGGCCAACCTAAAAATCTTCTGGATCAAAAGTTTTATAAAATTGCAAAGACCAACACATTTCAGTGAGTACTGGACTAGAACAGTTCATGTCAAAACTAAACATTTGTTAGCATGTTTTATGCTTTTAAAATAAATATTTCAGAATTCTGAATGCAAGGCTTTTCTGAGCAAAAGTTTGAAATAAAAAAAAATTAAAATGCAGATTTATTTGAATGTCTCAGTCTGAACTAACTGGTGCACACACAAAACAAATGATCAAATGTAACAGCTCAAACTCTAGACCACTTTAGCATCATACATTAGCAGTTTTCACTAGAATTCATTCAAGGTGAAAATTCTTCTCCATTCATGTCACAGACATCACAGATGCACTTCTACACACCATCACAGCCAGCATGTACTCCTTCACATATACAAGCAGGCTGAAGACAGGGACTCTCCTGTGGATTTGTTTGGGACTCCAGGGAGTAGGAGAGGAATGCTTTTGAAACTTCACTGGCGTGAGGCATCCTTTTCTCCAACTTTGACCTTATGGACTAATTAGAAACTGTGCAGGTATGTAGCATGGATAGAAAGATGGATTTCTTCTATGGCTGCTCATAAGACATTGACTTCAGCTCTAAAGTAATAGTACACATGGTTCATTACCTGATTTTTACCTCCTCCAATCTAGTCCTCCCTCCTGATGCAGTTTAGAAACCCCTGGTATTTGCCTGCATGTGCTCTCTTATGGTAGGATTCCCATAAATTTATCATATCCTTTCCATTGTATTTCAAAGAGTGCTTAACTTTGTAATGCCTATGACTTAAAAAGAACTGTCTTATTTTCATTTCAAGACACCCACCCAATATCTGACTCGCAGTGACAGCCATAGTGCCTTGAATTGGATATTCAGACTAGGCACAGTGTATGGAGACATTGTCATTTGCACAATAAAGGGCTGTGGATACAAAACAAATTAAAACAAAATTCAACAATTGTTCAATGTTCTTCTGGTTGGAACCATTTAAGTGAAATCACTACTATACCTATGTGCTACTTTAACTGAGAAGAGATAGGCACAAGAAGAAGAAAATAAGAGAGAAGTTCTTCAATGAAGAGACAAAAGAGAACACAGGGTCCCATCCCTTCCATGCTTGACATGCCTGCCTCCAGCGAAGCACTAAAAGATACACAAAGCACTAAAGGTTTGTCTAAGTGAAATAGATGCACTGGTTTATTTTAAGTTGGCTTACAACAAAATAAGATATTCATATATCTTCATGCACAGTGGACTGACTAAACTTAACCCAGTTTATACTCCTTCTACAAAAGAGGCCAATCTGAGAGGCAGATATATCCAGGAAGAGAAACAAAATGTTTGGGGCTTCTGAAAACTGTTAGACAAATGCAAGCATCCAGAAATGGGGCGTTCATCATTGCCATGCTGATATACCATTCCACAAATAAACAAAAAGCTGGCTGTCTCACTCCTAAACCTGCCATCAACCTTCCTTTGCTTCTCTGCCTTAGAAAGATTCAACAAAACCCAAAACCATAACTATTCACCAGGCTGAAATTAAACCTAAGTTACCCAATTCTGTGACGGCTGCACTGCAAGCATTGGAAGGGACTGTAAAGAAATCCTGACAAAGTGCCTCTACTAATATTATGCCATGGACTGTGGTTATACTCAATAGCTAAAGTCTGAGCAATGACATAAACATGACCACACATTTGGAAAGGTGTTTGAGGTTTGCTCAGGATGTATGCTGCGCTGTAATTTTGCAGATAGTTGGCTTTCCACATTCAAAGGCAAGAGTATGACATCCAGCCAAGCTCAGCCTGGTTTCTCACAGAAGAGAAAAGGTCTGACCTACCCACCCCTTACCAAGCTCAAGTAATCAAAAGAAAATAATCCAATATGAAGGCTCAAAGTAATATTGGTGCTTAAAATAAAAAGAAAATTCTCCCAGGCTTTCATGTAGTGGCTCTTTTCACCTCCTTCCTAACCACCTCTTGAAATCTGAGGCTAGTGTGCAACTTCAGCCTCCAAAAGACTGTGAAGTTGCTTTGACACCAAATAATGCATACCTGTGGACTGAGTACTTTCCTGGTTTTGTTACCTGTGGTTTGGTGGTTCTTTGTCTGAAGGTTTTTTCAAGCTGTCATTCTCAACAACTTCCTGAATTTTCTCATAGTGTCTTAATTTTTGCACCAAGAGGAGTTGCAACATCCTCCAGTGTTTCAATGTGCCAAAAATTGTCCATGGATGCGAACTCTGAATTCATCCTTTTATGAGAGAGCTCATTAGAGACATGTGTGCCAGCCAGGAAAATAAGAGAGAGAGAAGACCTGCAAATTCCTTCATCACTTAGACCTTGGGCTTTCCAAATAAAGAACAAAATGTAAAGCCACTCCAAGAATATGCTTCAGTAAAAATTGTACCATGGAAATACAAGTGGTTTTTAAACTACTTGACTATAGAGTCTGGGAGCTGACCACAATAGCCCCCAGAGATAACACTATGACCAGAAATAACAACAGGCCCCATAGTGAGGCAAGTAACACCCACATGAAGACTGTGATGGCAGCTACATAGTTAAATGCTCATGCATTGAAGTCTGCCCCGGGTGATTGAGATTATTTTTGGCAGAAGACTGGACAGAGATTGTAAAATGTACATTTATTTTCATTTAGCTCTTTACTTAATCTATCTGAAACACACCCTTTTTAAAATCTCTTTCCTAATACAGACATGCTTCATATCACAGACCTGGATATATAGCAAATATAATTATTATTCCTTACATTAACCTTACTTGCATGTTGAAAGCCAGTCCACCATAAACACTGGAAAGATACTTAGCAATTCTTGATGAGACCACATGCCATGCAAGCTGAGGCTTTAGGGACATACAGCTCTGCTTGCACAAGGTACACTTGTCCTGGGATTCTTTGACAGTAAAACAACCTCCTTCCTCCCAATAGAAATAGGCCAGAAAAAGCCTGAAATCAAAAACTCTGTGCTATGCCTTGGCATACAGTTGTAAATGAACTAAATTATAAAACCTGCTTAGAAACTTATTATCCCAGTGTGTCTTCATGTAAAAGTAAATATACACAAGTCCATCATTCAGCCAGAGGGAGGAAGTGCGCTGCTCTAGCAAGAGCTCCCAAGAACACGTTCTCCTTTCCTCCTTCCCCGCCTGGAAGTTACATGATGTGATACACAGAGAAATACAAAGTGTCTCCTGATCCTGTCTAAGGGTCACGTTGTAATCAGTCTATCTGCATCGGCGGGGCTATTGTAACTACAGCTGTCCCAGAAGTTCAGCACGTCCTGATAGAGGCTTTTTCCTAAGATTCATAACAAATTTGCTTGCCACTGTGCACATACAGCAAACGTGTTCCACTCCTACCTTTTTCTCCCATCATTGGTTGCATGCATGCTGCCACCTCCCAACTTCTCTCCTATTCCTGCAGCTTCCCTCCTAACATCTTTCTTCTCTCCTACTGTCACTTCTTTTCTTTTCCTGTGCTTCAGAACCAAAGCTGACAGTGACAAACAGAGCAGCACAAAGATTCCTTTCAAAACTTTGCCTGAGAACCACTTTCTAGGTGGTAGCTCATAAGTTCATCTTTCATAGTCCCAGTATTTACTCCTCTCTTTATCTGTGTCCCTCATCTTCCTGCTTAGAAAAAGCATCCTCTCCAAACTACACCTTCTCCTGTAAGCAACCGTCACTACTTCTGGACCATTACTCTTACCCCCCCTCTCCAAAATAACCCCAAATAAAACAATCCAGCAGCCAGCGAAGCAAAAAGCTCCTAGAGTGTAGCTGTTAGTTTCATGCCAAACCCTTGTACTACTGCCTGTATTCGGCTTCAGAGCCTCTACAGCAGCAGTTTTTCTAAAACTACAGATCTCCTATTAATTTCAGTGAACAAAATTTACTTACAATCAAGATTTATTTCCCCACATGTCACCTACTTTACATATGTTCCATGCCAGCACTTTCAATTCCCATCCCCCCTTTCCCCCCTACTGTTCTAAAAATAATGCTTTTCTCGTTCTAAAGGTAAAAGGGAAGGGGCGATGAAATAAGTCTGAGCCTCTGGGTAGAAGAGGGACTTTGCAAAATAACGAGATGAAAGGAAAGAAAAATAAGTTCCTCACCCACTGTGGTGACCCACAGCACCAGCTGTGGTAGCCGGTCCATGGCTCTGCGGGGCGCGGGCTGGTCCCAGCCGGGCGCGCGTCTATGGAGGGGACGTGCCAGGCTCTTCCTGCTGGCTCCGCTGGAGCTCTGAGACCGGGCTCGGGCTCCCGCTGCCTTGGAGGAAAATTCCCACCTCCTGCTCGGGAAGGCTCGTATGGGTCCTAGAGCCACCCTCCCGTCCTTGCCTCCTCCTCCTCCCGTTTTGCATACCGCTCCTGCAAGATCAGCAAATTCACAAGGCAGTGCTTCAGACGTGAACACATCCACCTATAAATTTTCCGGCAGTAATATTGACTAGGACAGGATGAATTCATAATCTTAGTGGGTTGTTCCCCTCTCTCAGTCTTCCCTTGCAGCTGGCCCAATGACACACACGAGGCTCAGGCACCCCCTCGACTAAACTCAGCTCATATTTAAGATGATAGAGAGCAGCCCCACGGCCTGGAAATGTGTTTGCTGACCGCCCTGAAAGAGAAATTGGACCTATTTACAGAACGTAGATTCCCACATTCCTTCCCTTAGCGTCGCTTACAGCCAATTAACTCCCGAGCAAGACAGCCTCTGTTGGAGAAATGCAGTGAGGACCTGCAGCACAGCAAAAGTGTAGGTTCTCCACCTGAGAGCTTGGGCATTCGCTCTTTAAACACTTAACTTCAAACTCTGTTTTCTAATGGACCGTCATCATTTCAATTGCACTAGTTCACTCCACCTTCAATTCCTTTGCAGGTGTGTCTTTCCTTCACGGGGAGTTTATTCTAAAATTGGTGTTCTTTTTATAATCAGAATTTATTCTTTATGACTAATTCTCCAGGGCTCTCCAAGTCCACTAACTCTTACTCTGAATTAGGGGTGCTTTAGTCCAAATTAGCATAATTCATGGCGGCTGTACCTGAGTCTCGAGTAAAATACAATTCAAATACAATTCAAAATGTAGGAACTGGAGGGATTTGGAGCTGACATGAATTAAAGCTCTTATATGTCTGGTGGGCCTGGCACTTTCAAGGCAGAAGCCTGCATTCCATGTTTAATTGTGGTTCATGAAACAGACTAAAAATTTAACTAATTTACTTAACCTTCCCTGAGTCTTCCACTGATATCCATACAGCACTCAAGGGTAGACTTTATTTTTGCATCTTAATCATTTATTTGGATCTACAAAATTGCTTTTTGTTCAGCAACACATTGCTACTTTCAGCAGATTTAAAGAGGCATATTTTCTAACACAACCTGGATGATTTAGAAGTAAACATCATTCTGAGGCTTTCCTCTATGGCAACCTCTATACAAAAGTATGGTAGCAAGAAAGACAGACATTATTAGTTGCTTACTAGTTAAATTTATATAAACTGTCTCCCAAGCAAAGTAATAGACCAGGACCAGAAATTTTTTAAAAATAATAAATA
>VYXD01004543.1:1150802-1250879 GCA_013397195.1 Hylia prasina
CAGGCACAAAAAATTTTAAAAAAAAAAAAAAAAAAAAAAAAAATTAAAAAAAAAAAAAAAAAAAAAAAAAAAAAAAAAAAAAAAGAGAGAGAGAGAGAAGAAAGAAAGCTGCCAGCTTTCCATCATTTCATAAATAAATACCTTGGCTGAGGCTCTGGGATTGCAAAGCAGGTAATTTTTTACTCCCAATTGGTAAAAAGTAGAGGCATCTCAGGAAATTTCCATGGTTATCTAAACCCTCCCATGAATAGAAATGTAAACAATCTGTATCTTCAAGGAACTGGTAGCAGCAGCAGACACTGTTTCTGTTAATACTCAGTTTTAAGGAAATTTTTATTTTCCGTGGTTATGGAACTGGTTTTCATTTAGGTTGGCAAAGACAGATGAATTCCGAGGCTCATTACAGAAACGTGAGGCATTCTATAAGAAAAAGATAGATGCATGTGATGCTTTTAAGCAGAGGGCAAAAGAAGAAGATAAGGTGACTAACCTCTGTCTAACTGCCTCATTAGACACTTTTGAGAGGTTGAGTCCTGGCTAAGTAAAGTAGACCTTGGTCTACTGGAAGGTCCCTAATTAATCCTCAACAAGATAGTCCACATTTGTCAAGCAGAGGATTCACCCAGACCAGAAAAAAATTGTTATTTTAAGGAATCAAAGATTTTATAGATAAAGGACAGGACAGAGAAAAACAAATGTTTCACAATGAAAAACACAAAATATGCAGAGTATGAAAACAATAGAAGTCAGAACAATGCCCAGCATTTGGAAGTGGGATAGGAATTACAAGCAAGTGCCACTCACCAACAGTGTGCAAGTGATACAACAGCATGAATAGAAAGGGAAAAAGCCCAACAACAACAACAAGAGAATGGCAGCAACAGAACTAATGCAGAGAAAATTAGGGGCAGTGGACAATGCTGCATCATCACAGAGCTGAACTGCCAGTCTGGAAGCAACTGGGACAATTACAAGCTCTTAAATTGGGCACTTATACACTAGAGCACTGCCAGAATCTGGACACTAGCAACTGAAAAAACCCACTGGTCTTAAAATAATGATACCATCTTTGGCTCAGCAACACACAACAACCTACTGGAGCCCAGGAGAGGGAAGCAGACTTAGAGTCTGAAAGATTAAGAAAATGTAAGAATAGCATAAGCACCGCTTATGCTAGTCTTACATTCATCTGAGGGCATGCACTATTACAAATGCAACACAGAAATCTAACCCATCTCAAAAACATTTGGAACAGAATTGCAAGACAAGTTCCCACCATGCTAGCAGAAAATGCCTCAGAACTGAAGGGAGATGAGGCACTTAGCTGCTAAGCAAGCAGAGCTTCAGCAATGAAGGTCTAGGCAGTGACATAAAAAAGAAGTTTTCATTCACATGTACACTCAGGTGACAAAAATTATAAACAGTGCTAAATACTTCCCACATAAAAGAAGAAAGCATTCATTGGTGATTGATCCAAAATGCATTTCTATGTAGGACACCAAGCAAGGCAAATTTTCACGTAGTTCCAACAGCACCTTTGAGAAATACTGTTCCCTCTTGAGCTGCATGGGGCATAGAGATATACAGCACATTTTAATAGCATATCCAGTACGGAGCTCTGTGTCATGACATTTTGATCTAAGAAAAATATGAGAAAAATGCAGAGATTTCATAAACCTTACATGAGAATCAAGCTGTAGGGCAAATGCTAAAAAATATTCCTTATGATGCAAATAATATCCAGCAGAGCAAGGTTAATGGAACAGACTGGGCACACTAAGATGAAAGAGTACAGAATTGTTTGAAACAAACTCAAAGTATGTAAAGAAATTTGTGCTCAGTCAGCCTACCTTAGCATCCTGAAGACTGGTCTACAAAACTCTTTAACAGACATAGGATTTGACGACTACAAAAACATCTGGAAATCTGAAGACATCAGCCAAAGATGTTTCAGTGAGATAGTATCTAAGCACAAAACTAACTTGTCCTTGGATTCTTCTACTGAGAATTTTGATAATTTTTTTAAAGTTGTATAGTCAGACTTTGAGACCAGTCACTTATTCATAGAACAAACTTGGTATTAGTGTACATAACTGAAGAAGATTTGGCTTTAATCCATAGCCATTAAAGCTTCATGTCTTCATGCATG
This sequence comes from Hylia prasina, assembly GCA_013397195.1. Taxonomy (NCBI): domain Eukaryota; kingdom Metazoa; phylum Chordata; class Aves; order Passeriformes; family Sylviidae; genus Hylia; species Hylia prasina. The sequence goes on from VYXD01004543.1 coordinate 1,152,952, forward strand.
GAAGAACTCTGTGAGCTGAAACTGATCATAAAACTCTTTACAGCCTAAAGGACCTGGAAATTCTCAGTCTAACCTTTCCCACAAGCAAAAAAGCTAAGAAAGTATTTTGGTTTCAAATACATGATTTTAATGTTCCATAAAAACTAAGGAAGATCTGATCATAGTTAGACATGTGATCTCTGGAGTATTTTACTAAGGAGTTATGAAGAAAATATATCCAGAATCGGATTTCATATCTGTTGCACACACAAGCTCTTAAAGAAAAAACATCTGTCTGGTGTCAGACAAAATGTGAACTTTGCTACAGACATTGCTGAGGGCACACCTCTACAAAAAGTGATTGGGGCCAGTGCCACAGGTAACACCAGTTGTTCCAAGTGATGCATAACAGCTCAAAATCAGTCTTTACCCCTTAAAATTATTATAGGTTTTAAAGGGTTAAATTTAATTGTTAAGTGTGACTTAGTTTCAATGCAAATTAAGCCCTCAGACATCAGGCAAAAAAAAAAAAAAAGGTGTTAAAAAGGACTTACACACAACCATTTACGGATTTAAAAATCTAAAAATAGGACCAGTGACATTATACATCAGCCTCAGATAAACAGCAAGTTTGAGGAAATTATTGTTATGCTTGTTACACAGGACAGAAAGAGAGGTGAACATATAGGTGGAGAAAGGAGGGACAAAAATTCTGATGCCCTACAGCAAAGGGGGCATAAATTTTTCACTGGTGCAGGGAGAAAATAAACTTGCTTGTGTCCTAAAATATCAAATTCATTCCTATGTAGAAGAAAATCTAAGCAGTCATTTGTCCATGACAGTACTATCCTTGCTGCATTTTAGAGTTTTATGTTCATTATGTTTCATTTGTGTTAGCAATGTCTGACAACAAGGCACCTTCAATGAACATGAGATTTAGCAGTTTGCACAGAAGTACGTACAAGGCATGTCACCCACTCTAAGTCCCCATTATTTCCAGCACAACAGGTCAGTAGAAAGCAGTGTCAAAATAATAAAGCACCTACTAATGAAAGATGATAGAGGCCATATTCAGCCCTGTTAAATCAAAGCATGGCACCAGCAAAGCTTGGCTTGTCATTTGTTGACATTTCATTCAATGGAAAATTGAAAACAAGAGTGCCCGTGCTACTAAGAATGGATGTCAATATCCCTTGGGGATTTGTAGCTCTCTAAGGAGACAGATGAGGAAAAACAGCAATCCAAAAAATTACTTAAAGGGCCTGGAGGCCATGTCATTTGCCCAAGACAGAAAACTCATACCTGTGAAAGCAAAACAGGCAAAACAACAGAATGGATGCCAAGAGAGTTCAAAAGTCACAGGAGTGTGTCACACAAGGAAGGCCACCCTGTGGGTGAGTTGCTGTGTAACATTCCCAGGAAACTGTGTTTTCTGAAGAGCCGCTACCTACATCTAGAATTACTGATGTCATCTGGCAACATATATGACCAGAACTTTCTAAGAGCCTATGGATGCAAAAGAATTCTTCTTTCAGTAGCACCTTCAGCTCACAGATACCTGTGATACTCACAATTTCTTACTGAGATCCTGAGTTTAAATCACAAGCTATCCCTCACAGCGATGGCTAAACCATCTGCTCTTGCAGCAACATCACAAGGGCCTGATGTTATCTAGTACAGAAACCAGGTACGAGGGATAGCTGGATGTCAGTAAAGTAAAAGAGCCTCACCACAGAGCAACTCTTCATTGATGTAAGGGAATTCAAAGAGTGGCATGGGAATCAATATGCAACATTTCTTAAACTAGGAGACCACTTCACCTGATGTTTTCACTACCTGCCTTGGTCTTTTTAAAGAAACTGTCAAGAAGCGCTGTAAAAACTTTTAAATAAGACAGTGACTATAAAGAAGCATTTTAATAGCAACATTAGTTGAGTGGTCTTGTTGATTGATGGTGTGGATTAGGCAGATTAGATGAGTTCAAAGAGAATTGTGTTGCATTTTTATTTTCTAAAATATAGTCACAAAATTTTATTGAAATTCGGAGTCAGTCATTTCTATAACAGCCATATTACTGTTTAAGTAATACATTTTTGACAGTTTCAGATGATGTGGTGTCTCCACCCACCTAAGTTAATAATTCATTAGTGTTTCATGTGTATTTCCAACATTCCAGCACATTTAGCTACTGTTCCAGCTTTGGATACTCTTGAGTTGATTCCATATGTTACTACTTACGCAGGTAAGTGAATCATAGAATACCAATTGGAAGGGACCTCAAGCATCACCCGGCTCAAACTTTATTGGCAAATAAAGTTTATTGGCACTGGGCAGACAAGATGGCCCAACACTCTGTCCAGACAAATCTAAAATGTGTCCAATGTTGGGGAATACACTACTTTCCTGGGGAGATTATGACAATGGCTGACTGTTCTTGTGAAAAATTTTCCTCTAGTGTCTAATAAGACTCACCCCTGGAGTAACTTGTACCAATTACCTCTCATCTTCTCTGTGTGATGCCTTGTAAAAAGAGAGTCTCAAAAAAAGAGCCTTCTTTCAGCCACCCTTTAAATACTGGAATATGGTGATAAGGTCTCCCTTAACCCCTTTTTTTTCCAAGGCTGAACAAACCCAACGTTCTTAGCCTTTCCTCACACAGCAGGCTTCTCAGTCCTTTGATAATCTTTCTGGACCTTCTCTGGACCCTCTCCAGCCTGTTCACATATTTTTTGCATGGCAGGGACCAAAACTGAGCACAGTATTCGATGTGTGGCCTTCAAGGCCCCTTTAATGTCTTATTAAAACCCATGGTTTTAATCCCAATATATTCCTTTAGGTCCAGCAACGCATACAAGATTGTGCTTCTATACTGAAAAGCACACAAAAATCTGTATTACAAGTGGATATCACTGAAGAAGTCCAAGCAGCGCATCAAACCAAACTTCACCAGTTCTGACTTTCTCAGTGAGAATATCAATAGCAAAGTATCAGAAGTAATGCAGACATGGAGTAGCTCTGCCTGAATTCAGAGTGCCATGAAGACTGAATTGTACAAGCTCAGCTTGGAGGCAGAAAGCAAAGCCTTTGCTCTCTCCTTCCTTTTAATTATGAGTCCACTTGTCTGTCTGCCTCTCTTGATTGAAAAATACAACTATGAGTGTGACTGACATTTACACATTGGAATATAAGGAAAAGTTGTTCTCATGTGCATCTGATGATTAGGGACCAAAAGACAGAAAAGGACTTTCAAAAGGCGGTAGGAAAAAGGGCAGGAAGAGAGAAAGGATTTTATATACTTACTGTTCTGAACTGATCATGCAGCTAAGTGGTGTGTAATTGTGCACTGTTCTAAGGAATCAAGACCAAAATTTTCTTGAAGAATCACTATTAATTTCTGTCATGTATGACTTCCTCCAGGAATTCTTCTGGTATTTCATTTCTGGGCTATGAGGCAGCAACTAGCTGCTTCGCTCTTAGGTATGTGGCTCAATATTTGTAGTTGAGTCATTAGCGCTCAATCTGCTGGATCATCATACTGTGCATGATTGTGCCAAGAGACAGATGTGGCAGATGATCAGCATTCACAGTTTGCTTTGCTGAGGATCAACACAAAGCCCAGCAGGAAGCAGTGAGGACAAGGATTAGTTATGCCCTTGCCTGCTCCTTGTCACTCCTACCTCCTGAGTTAGAGCAACATGTCTAACAGTGATGCCTGCCTGTTATTACTGAGACTTTCAAGGGTGCCTTTCAGGTGATCCTGGAGATCTCTAGAACACCCTGCCTCAAACAAGTTCCTTCAGCAGCTTTGGCAGTATACACACAAATGTCTCAGCCCTTACAAGTTTCTTCTAGAGGCTGTTAATGCATCTATTATTATATTAAGCTTCCATCATAGCAACAGTTTCTACTCAGCCTGCTCATTCGTTCACCTCCTAATGATATCATAAACCTAGTCTCTGCATAGGCAGATATTTGCTACCTCTGCAGATTCCTTCACATTTTTTTTTGTTTTCGCCTTTGTTCCTTTTTCTCCTCATTCCACCAATGAGAAGAAATATTCATAGTCCTCAAGAACTGTGGTGTTCATAAGTGTGGTAAGAAAGTGCTTTTTGTTCTTTTCTTAGAAGAAATAGAAACTTGAAGCACAAAGATATGAACAAGCAAGTCTTAAAGGCATTTAGATACCTAGGCAGACAGATAGACAACTGGTCCCTTTATTATCAGGATTTAGGCCTTAGCAAAGGCAAGCAATGAAAATGGTCCCTTCAGATGTTGCTATTGCCACTTAATGGAAAGACAACTAGATTTCATCCAACTTCTGCCAGATATTGATCTGAAAGATGTTGGATTGATAGCCTGAGAGAGAGCAGCTCTGGAAATCCTGGAAAAGGATTTACCCTCCTAGACATACTTGAACAATACTAGCAGCTTACAACTTTTTGTAAGCTTTGTGACAGTAAGGCACAACTGTTAACGGTGACTGTACATCCATCCAACCAATGGCCCCTCTCCCTGCCTGCTCTGTAAATCTGCCGTCTTTTGTACCATATTGAGTTGTTACTGTGGTTTTTAATCAGTCATAGATAAGTTTTATACTTTTCATCCTAAATGTAAGGCACAGCTCTGCAGCCTGAAATTAAATACAGGGAAATATGCTCATTTAGGAGTGAGGAATAAACTCCTACCCAGCTATGTCATTATATGACATGTCCAGTTCATCTTCTGGTTCAGCATAAAGCATAGAAAAATGTGAGTTTATCTGCACTGAGAAGACATCAGAAGTTAGTAGATTTCAGTCAGTCCTCAAGTCAGTTCAAAGCCACCTTCTGCACTAGTCCTTTAAGTTGTGTTACCTCTGAGGGGCACAAAGGTACAGAAAGCACATCTCATCTCCTACAGAATTTCCATAAGACAGTATTCTAGACACAGGGCTATATTTTGCAGCCTGTGAGTGCAGCTGTACACCTGATTGTGGCAACATTGCCTTTAAAACTACTGAGTTTAGTGTACGTTCTCACTTGCCTCTTGTAGCACTGAGTCACTTTTTGGTTCCTAAAGCATCTGCTATAAGCACAACAATCACATGGGGGCTTAGAAGGACTGGAGATGTTCCTAGTGAACTTCACAGCTTGGTATGGTCAAGAGAATGTCTTCATCTACACTTATAATTAATCCCTTGCAGAAATTATCTTGGATCTTGCTGCCTGTGGTCTTGGCTTCACAACATCTTCTTGGGCCCAGCTACATATATAGGCTATGTAAGCTGGGAAACAACAATGAATAAAATGCATTTGCAGTTCTCAAAAACTGTTTTCTATTTTAGCATTTCTGATAGAAACATTAAATCTCAAAATATCACTGAGCAAGATTAATCCAAATACCACAAACACAAGTACCATGATCATCATGAATGCAATCATAATGACTTAGAACCTTTGATGATCCCATCCCAATACAGTGGCACCTGCAACCCTGAATAGGATTCAAAAAGCAAACTAGACAGAATATTTTTGGTTAAAGTGTGTTTCAAGAACTGCAGAAAGAAACATAACACAGAGACCAGCCCATTTTTAATACTGTGCTATACCAACATAAAAATGCATCTAGAAAAACAAATTAAAGAAACTTTCCGCAGAACAGAGTTACATAGGGCAGCATGATAAATTCAAGCTAAGGAAGGCATCCAAAAGCAATAACAGCTGCCATTGTTCCATCTGTCCGTGTTCTATGCAGTGTCACCCAGAATTTTCTTAGCCTTCTGATGTTTCATATTGGAGTCAGAGTTTCTCACTTTCCCATGCCTTTTAACATAAACAAAGAATTGTTTTTTCTAAATATGGCCAATGTTTGCATTCCTTCAAATGGGGAGAGAATGTGATTGATAGTCTGATTGACCAATGTGGTTGAGAGGTGAAAATTTCACCTTCCAATCCATTGTCACCTTGATAAAAGTATATATTTGGAAATTAATAAACAAAGGCCTCTTTTTCGGCCTCAGCGCTGCATCTCAAAAGATTCCAAGTCTCTGTGTGATCATTTCGTGTCCGACTGCATCAATGCAGCACACAGGTAGGCTGAAAAACTTTGATTTGTAGACATGCAAATAGGAAAGCCATCACCAAGCAGTTCTGTGATAAATCAGGATAGTGGAGGGGTAAGGAAGAAAGGGGCAAAAAATCTAAGCAACATAAACAAAGGCCTGAAGGTTACACCACAGCTTGTCATTCATGCCTCCACTTACACAGAGTTGCACCGGATTTCTGCTAGTTGGTTGTTACAGAGCTGTCAATGTTTCATTAACATTACACTGAAGCATGCAGAAATTCAGTCTGATGTGCAATAGATGCTTTCACAGCTGCTGTTCTTCCCTTTGATGAGGAGCAACTTCATAGCAGTACTCCCTGGATACTAGCTAGTAAAAACTACAGGCTGAGTCGCACACAATAAATATGCTGTTAAGAAAGAGCAAGATAATCTATTTCAAGACTGAAGTTGTACATATTTTTTCAGTTGATCCTTACTTTAGCGTCATCAAAGCTCTCCCGAAGCTTTGTGTTGTGTTAGAGATCTCCTCATGGCCACATTATTCTGATTGGAAGAATTGCCCCTGTGTGAGCATACACTCCCTGGGGATTCCAATTCTCGAGTTCAAGTGTGCATAGCACAATATAGACATTCTTGAAAATAAAAATAGATATTGAAATACAATGTAAAGGACTGACAGTTGATGTATCTGTCACAATTTATACACACAAATCACAGAGTGGCAAGTTTCAGCAGCCTACTTTTTTCTCCATGATTGCTCTGTTCTGCAGCAACTTTCCAGTTTGTCAAAAGCTAATTACCACAATCCTTAAAGTGGGCTGCAAATACTGACTGTGTTGTCCTCCATTGTAGGCCTCCAGTTTTCAGAGATAATGAGATTGTCTGTATATTTCTCCTAAGTCAGAGGAGAAACCAGGAAATGCATGGAAAATCAGCTATTAGTGTAGATTATTGTAATATATTCTTAAGGTAAGTCATTACAGCAACCTGTCATCTCTCCCGAATTACAAGAGACACCAGTAATTACTCTTAGATTTCAAATGCTTGGTGAACATAATGACATACATTTGTATTCTACATGCTTATTTTACCAAAATGAGATTCTCAGGCTCATTAAATAAATTCCAGAATTTTCTATCACACCAGGAAAAGACTTAAGTGTCAAAAAGAAAATGTAGCTGGCCATAAGGCCAACTTCTGTTATAACGTCTGTTTTTTCATGATTTTCTATTATACTTCATTTTCAGATATATTGTAGAAAATGAGTGCTACTAAGGCTGGTTTGTACTTTGCACAGAATAATCAGCCAGAGTCTTTCCCAAAAGCTGTGAATATAAAGCAAGAAATCATTTGGCCAAGCGTCAAATATTCAACAGGTCTTTCTCCTCAAAGAGCAAGATGCCTTGCATGAGAAATGCTTTGGCACAGATTCTGGCTATAGCAAACAAAAATTATTTTTCAAATTTGCATAAGCCTGATTTTATAATAAGGTTACTGTGTACTCTCTTTTGAGGACCATACACCATTACCCCACTGCCTTCTTGGAATTCTCTCACAAAGCAAAGCCTGCTCCAACTCCAACCCTTAAAAAGCCAGTTTCTGCATACTCACAGCCATTACAGGGCTCTGATATTGCAGGTGTGGTTACACTGGATTTAGGTGAACACTAATAATAGTTGTTAAAGCTGACCATCTGATTAGTGCAAAGCAACAGACCATCCATTCATGCAGAGAAACCACCAAAAAAAATTTACCTCAAAAATTATCTGGTGTAGGGAGCCAGGTGAGGAAGCATGTGCATTACTAAGCAAGTACAGTACTGTCTTCTACATCCTCAAATGCTTGGAAAAGCAACTGTGGTTGCAAAAATCTTCACAAGCTCTATCTGCTTAAATGATATCTGCTCTGAGTGCTATAATATCCTGGGTTAAGTGTTCCCTTAAACCCATGAGACTGTATTTTCCTCACCATTTCAATCCAAAAGGCCATGCACTCAAACCCTATAACTTCTTGATGACCTTGTCATGTGCAGATGGCAGTGGTTTGGATACCATGTAGGTACCAAAGTCAGAAGATATTAGAGTGCACCATATTGCAGGCCATTTAAGAAAATAATTCAACCCCATTTAGGCAATGTTACAAAGGCGAAACCCCCCTAAGCTTTAGTTTGTCCAGAAGACACTGCTCCACACTGAATGCAGCAGACATGGAGACAGACAGCAATGGAAAAGTGTTTTGTACAGAAAAGACATCTGTGGCCATGGCACTTGAATATGAAGCAAATCCACACCTCTCAAGCAATGTCAAATGATCTCTCGTATGCCCAGATCCAAGTTAAAGCTGCAACAGACTGAGGAGCCACATCGGCTGCTGCCTGTGGACATAAGCCATTGAAGAACATATCCCAACTCATCTCTGAGGAAGAAAGCTGCAACAACATTCTAAAGTGACATTTACTTTGTCAGGTAACAGAGACGATCAGAAAACAGCGCAGAAACTCCCAGAGTTGATACAGCAAAGTATCCTTCCCTAACAGCTGGCTGAAATGAGGTGGCTGAGCTGAACTTTTCTGATGCCTAATCCAGGACTAACTGAAGCAAGAGTGAAACTTCTCATCAGCTTCTCTGGAGGTTTTACGCTTCAGTAGCTAAGAAAATAGATATTTCTCCAATCCCTTAAAATTTACCGTGGAAGGATACCACAGTGGGTAACATTTGCAGAACTACAAAAGTTAATTATCTGATTCATCATGCAAAAAACAAGTTTCCTTGTGGCAGACAAACAGTTCCTTTTAGCAAGGTGTTTAAATGCATGGTTTAAACACCTTGGTTTTTATGGACTACTCTTACTGTATACATTTATTCATATCAAAGATCTCTATTCTGAAACTGAATAGCAACTGAATTTGGTGTAAGGCTTCTGTCCCCATAAATTTAATCACTGCATGGTGCTAAAAAATTTACTTCAACAAGTGCCCATGTTTCCAACCCAGCTCCTGCAGTTTCTACATCTGTAAGCTTTTCTTTTCTTTTCTCACTTTTTTTTTGCAACAGCTCTTTCAGTAACACATTCAAATCTCATTTACCACTTAGAATGAAGCTCCAGAATTTTGAAATCCTGGTACCCATTTTAGTCCCAGACTGATGGTAAATGTTGCATGTGTCTGCATCTGCAAGTAAATATATAAAAGAAGGCAAAGAAAGGTTATACCACAAGTTTATACAAACTCACATCATAGCTTTTACTCATCATGCCCCTGCATTTCGTAAGGCCAGGTTTTTTTCTGATGCAATTTCTATAGAGTTGACAAAAAGATCCCACCTGAGTTGTATCAGAGCTGCCTTCTTTCTCCTCTTGTGAGTGAGCTTTGTGACAAGTAAAGGAAAGCTACTGTGAGCTGTCGTCTTTCACATAGGAGGGGTGGAAGTGGAAAAGCTCTCTTGCAGGAGTACACCAAATGACTCGTGTAATGACAATGCACAGAAACTATTAAACTCCACATTTCATGGAAGATTTGCACTATTACAAAAATTACACTTACATAGGCAGAAACAAACCCACACAGATCTTAAGAAACTTTTCGCAGCTTAACAGGTGACAAAAGGACAATGAAGAGAACAAGAAATAGAGACTTCTTAAATCTATCTCTAATTTGGTTTAGGCATGTGGCTTCAGCTCATTACTGCCATGGATCCCATGCAAAACCAGCTATAACAGGGAAGATGAGAAAGCTCCTGTCATATTTTCAGTCTGTCATAATTTTCTAATAGGGAGTAAAATTCATGCTTAAAAAATATTTTGGGGGTTGAAATTTATATTAGGAGTGCAAAGTTTATAAGCACTGTTTTTAGGAGAGAAAGGTGATCCGGTTATTTCTTGGTCCTTTTCCACCTAATACTCCAAATTATAAACTCATGTTCTGAATGTTTAACATTGGACAGATGGTTCTACTTTAGCTGGACCTGATTAAGTATTATCCAGTAACTAAGAAAAAAATACTGGTGGGGTTTTTTACTTCTCCATTTTCTCCAGATTTCTCCTAATTTCTCATTGTTGAACAAGAAGAACGCAATAACTTGCCCAATTCACTAAGTTCACTGTTGCTTAGCAGTAGTAGACTCAGATCCTAAATAAACCATTTGTAGCAGTTTTGATGACTTCCATTAATCTCCACAAATAAGCTAATTTTATTTCTACATACTTTTGCATTAAGAAGAAAAAAAAAGCCAAAATTCTGTCTGAACTGTTCTGCTTGTGATTTTTCCTTACCAAGAAGTAGTGGGTAGCTTCCTGGAAAACCTGGTCTTATAATCAGGTTTGTCCACTTTACATCAAAGAGGTTCACCTGTGACAGATTTGCTTCCAATACCACTGGGTAGTAACAGGCCAGCAGCATGTGAGACAACTTCCTTGGCAAATATTGTTTCTCTTGCAACTGGTTTCTCAGGTGTAACAAGTCCACAAATGCACCCTTCTGGCACACCAGGGCTCTCTTCATTGCCACAGCATTCAGATGCAGCTATCTTCATTTTCCCAGACTGCAGAAATACCTGGGTTTGGCGCCTAGGGCTGGTCATCCAGAGGGAATGACTGCAGCTCTGACGTTCCAGTCTACTGTCAAGCTTCTCCAGACATTACTGAAGTACAAACCAGAGCACCAGAAGTTACCGGTGGCCCCAGAAGTTACTGGGGTGTAGTAATATAGAAATACACAGGATGGTGTTTCTGAGAGTGGATCATATTGCAAAGCCTTTGTTTGAAAGAATATCCCCCCACTTCACACTATCAAAGAAAACATCAGTGCTGAATAGAAATGAACTTAAACATTTCTGGTTTATGAAGAATAAAACATTTTGTACAACTAGCTCCAAAAGCATTTTGCTCTGATTTTAGGCCTCTCTTAACTCTGTGTGTGCTTTGTGTTATCTTCCATAATAGCCACAGAATTCTGAGGAGGCAACAGCTTCTCTCCTCCTACTAGCAGTATCAGAGAAACAATGAGAGAAACAAAGCCAAATATTATGTAGTCTGGTTGTCAAAACAATCCTATGGGAAACAAAGTCACACTTTCTGAGGGAAATACAAAATTGGAACTTGGGTCTCCAATGTCTCAAATGGGAGAAGCAATACCACCACCTCTAGCACATATTTCTTCCTCCAGACTACATGACTTAATTTTTAATGAGTGGTCCAACCTTTGTTTTTTAATCTCTCTTTATAGACTAAAGATAATTAGGGAGCTAAGGTGCTATTTATGGAAGCCTAAGACATATTCCCTGTTGAATAAAGTACTTGCTAAAAATAAAATCACTCTAGCTAATGAAAAGAGAGAAAATTATCCATAGCCAATTAAAAAAGTATGGGAGAGTGGGAAACAGGCCTGAGAAGGAATATGGAAAGCTTTCATCATTTAATACATTATTAATCAATGTAATTAAAAAGTAGTTAACATTCTAGTGCCTGGTTTTATATGGTTTTGTTAAGTCCACAGAGAAAGTAGAACATGATAGTGCAGACACTCTCAAGAAATTCAAACAAAAACAAAGCTTTTAAATTCTTCACATCAAGCATACAGCGTTCTTCTCAAGGCAAAGGCATTCTGAAAGGGTTGATGCTAGAGCAAATCAATATGGCTGGGAAGGGTCCCTTGACAACATCTCCCCACTCTGCTCCAGATTCCTCCCTCTGGAAAGTTCAAGGCAGTTGTGCCTCACTTTCACAGAAAACATTTATCACTTTTAATGGCACTCAAAATAGGCATAAAAAAATAGTAGCATAATGGAAAGGACTGGGGAAACCTCTCTAGGGAGCCTTGTTTGTTTTCTCAGGTCTCAGATTTGTAAACATACCTGTTTGCAAAGAGAGCTACATTGACAGCTTTAACTCCACGATAGACAGGCACTGGAGCCTGTAACCTTTCCTGACACCCACAGTGCAATCACCAGAATACAGAATCAAGTTTGGGACCATTTTTTTTAATGAAGTTCTGTAGCAAACACAGGGTGAGACACTAGAACCATCTAACGCTACCCTGAAATTATGCATGATAACAATCTCAAAGACAAACCTGAAAAAGGGGACTGTGGTTAGTACAGATGATGAAGGATTTAACAGATCATTTTAGCATCAGTAGGCACTGAAAAACACACTAGAAACACAGAACAGTTTTCCATCTTTGTGGACTTAAAATCCATCATTTTATAGATGTGGAAAGCATTAGCAACCCTACAGCTGTTTTTCTAACTTCTTTCTTAGTGACAAATCACATTTGAAGCCAAGACCTCAGTTACAGCTCTGGAACCCAAAGTCAGAGCAGAATCCCCAAAAGCTTTGAGTTTGGGCTCACATAACCATGTCCAAGAAAGGAAGATCCTGAATCCCTGGGGCCCAGAAACCTACACCATGTAAATATTAATGGCTTGCATGCACTGGAGGCTGTAGAGTTTCCCAAGTCAGACCTTGTTGATTTGCCTGAGAAAGATGGAATGGACTTGTGGCCACTGAGAGCCCAGGCTCCCTAGCAGCCTGTCTTGAAACCCAGCAGAGCAGTGCAGGCTCCACACAAACCCTGCTGAAATCAGCCACCCAAGGAAGGGGGCTGAGGTGGTAGCACTGCATTCACCACCCCTGAGAGACAAAAACCACAGCCATGGGTGCTGTGTGTGCTGCTGGCAGGCAGATGAGCACGGCAGCAGCAGCCCTAAGTGGCAGAGTTCCAGGGGTGGCAGGAAGGAAAAGTGCTGGGGCCATAGGGCTGTAAGACTGTGCTATGGACCTGATACAAGAGGCTATGGAAGCCTCTGGGAACAGGTGGAGTTGCCAGGTACCTCATTCACCCCGAGACCTCCCTCTGCCCAGTGCATGTGTACAGTCGCTGCCAGGTTTGGGGGAAAAGAAATAAAATAGCACCATTCTGAGATAAGTAGTCACCAGAGCCCTCACTGACTGCAAAATTCCTTTTAAGGCCATGTATACAAGAGAACTATAAAGCTTAGGCACTTGAATCAATCTCTGTGATTCAGGTTTGAAGATCTCACTTTATTGTGCCTGCAGCTTTAGGTATCTCCTCTGTTTAAATGGGCTTTACAGAGGTGAGGGCTCCTGCAGGTGAAAAGCATAGGACAAGCATTGTAATTTGCAATAAGCAGGAGCTAAGCAAAAAAATTAATCGATCATGCTAAATAATCCTCCAACCTTTTTCTTTTAATGTGTACCTTTTCCAGTGGCTTCTGCTGTAGGGTAGTATTTACATGTGAAATGTGCAATTAGGAGCTCAGAAGAGACAATTGAAATCACCTACTTAACTTTGTGACAATTACATGAGAATGTAGCTCTGAAAAATGCATGTCCTCATATAAGGTATGTCCAGATTATTCAACACCATTAGACAATGATTTTCATCATTGAACTTTACAAGTTTTTGCAGTTTTAAACAGTCTGTTAAATTGCAAAAAATTTGGGTGATTTTTGTTATTGCTATCGCACAGGTCCTCCTTTTACTTGAAATTCATCTGTAAAGCAGAAATTATGCTGTTTCAGTCATGTCATTACTCTGAAAAAAAACTTAATGGAGCTTTAACAACATACTGACGTGGTTTCTCAAGCAAATAAATTCTCATTTTTTTGCCCTAGTATCAGTCTGCATTAAGTGGTAGTTCCAAAACCTCATCTATGATTCATTTCAGTTATTAACACATTTGTACAACAAATCTCTCAGGGGAATACTTTGCAGAAAGTTTGCGCTCCAGAGATGCACAGACAGTTTTTCAGAGGATTCAGAGACTATGGGTGTTCAACACCAAACTAAGTTTGTGAGCTGAAAACAATGTTTCTACCTGAAGACACATTTTTCAGCCACAGGTATCTTAGACACAATTGCAAATCCCCACCGACAAAAGCAGTCCTAACTAAATCAGATGCTTTCATTGGAACAACTGTAGGGAATTAGGACTTAAAATCTCTTTAATTTAAAATCTATTGTTATCTTCAGGACAACTGTTAATACTGGCCAACATGTTCACCTGGTGAAGCTCGAAAAATCAATACAACCTTACTGCTAACATTTAAAATCCAGTTAACCACAATTAATCAAAGTGAGATACAAACTATCTTTCTTTACAACAACAACAACAGAGGCCATCCAATTTTGAAATGATGGCATTGTTTCTGTTTTCTTAGTGAACATTTGTGACTGGGTCTAATTAATTTTTAATGCTTTGTTTGCACCAACTTTTTTCAAAAGATTCATCAAAAGTGAAAGTTCCTATCACTTAAGTAAAATAAACAAAGAAACATATATATATAAAATACATAAAATCTAAAGCTTTCTACAAGTACCAACTTCCAGTGCCAACTACAGTTCAAGCAGTTATGAAAAAACAATTCTCTGATACACAACAGTGGTGAGCACAGTGCTGCTAATCCAATACCAGAAACCAGTCATAGCTCAAAATACATACAACAGAAGAGGGAGTTCCACTAAATTATTTTCCAGTAGCAGGTGTGTCTGTAGATGAGGCTGAAACTCCAGACAGCTCAATAGCTTGCAGACATCAAATAAAGAACACCACACAAATTGAACAAATACAATAACCAGTCCTCAAAAACCCCAAATCTCTTAAGGGTGTTCCAGGAATAGAAGGCTGTCTGCAGAAAGTTACACTTCAACTGTGATATTTCCCCTGTGCTCAGTAATATCAGTTTCTGAATCAGAAATGCTTTAGCCAGTACAAAATGAAGTTCGACTCAGAGCAATGGGCACATTCAGGCAACACAGTTTGATTAGCTTGCCAAAGGCACATGGAAAATTAGTGTCCAGAACACAAATAAATTAGGTCTTCCATCTTCTGAGCTGATGCACAGTCTAACCTGTTGATATTTGCCCTTGGATACCCATAACCTAACAATCAATCATGAGATTCTCATCTGCTCATCTAAAGTATGAATTTTCCAGACAGCTACTTTTTAAGCCTCTTCTCATTCTGACTACTGCATCTTTTGTACAGTTTAAGAACAGGGTAGTTCTGTGGACCTTTGAGGGGAAAAAACCCAAACCTCTGATGAAAGTACTTGTTACATATAGCAGAGATTTGCCATGAGTGCATATCTCAAATGCAATTCCAGGAAGGAAAATTCTCCCACTCCTACATTCAGTGATGAAGAATTTTTCTATCTCTGACTTGTTTATCATTTTGGGACTAAAACAGTAAGCTCTGTGTATTTCTGCTGCAGAACTGGCTAAAACAAATATATTATCTTGTACACTAAGTATCATGGCTGGTTTGATGGCTGCACACATAAAGACAAAAGCTGTTATGAAAGGTCCCCTAAAAATGTTCTCCTTAAAAAAATGCTCTTCCTAAAAAATGTATATCTAAACTGATGCTGTGCTCAATTAGCTTGTAACCTGAAAGTCTACGCATGCTGCTACTTTAGCTCTTAATCATAAAAGACTGTCTCCTGTGGGTTTGAAATGTCAACTTTTTCTAGCAAATATCAAAATATTATTTGTTTTATATACTCATTTAAAAGTTACTCTTTAACAAGGTTTAAAATTAACCAGTCACTACACACTGCAGTTAAAATTGCTTTCAGAGAGGCACATTCTCATTGGTATGTGTATGACTTCACCCTTTAGAAGACATTTCTGCTATTTGTCTAAATCCCTACAGGCATCTTCATGACAAATAGAAGTGAGCAGTGACATTTCTTAGTGGTTTTATTCAATTATAAGTAATGGAGCTTTCTTCAAACATGGGGTTTATTTAATACCAGCTATATCAATTGTTAAATCCTTCATGGAGATCTTTAACCCATTAAATAAGAGCCCAAACCACACATAAATTACTAACGTTTTTTTCATTCAGGCACAAACCAGTTTCCTTTGTTTTCTTAGCAACTGAACAATATTGGGAAAATGAAATGTGTAAAATTTAACAATCAAAGCAAGCCTCAGCTCACATTATATACTGACCCTCTTTCTGTCCATATAGACAGCTCCTGCAAAAAGCAATTAAGCTAAAATCAGTCTTGAAATCACACAAAGAATCACAGTTGAGCTTAGTGAATTAGAAGGAAATCAAATCATCTAATGAGCTTCAGAAAATCAAATTAAACAAAAATTAAAATTGATGTGACCTCTATGAAACTTTGTGAAAGATCTTTTTTGTCAAGGAATATTTCTGATCACCACATTACAGAGACGTTGATTCTAAAGTCAATGTTTGTATCACTTACAGATTTTAGCTTTTAGCATATACATCATGTTAAGAAGATTAGTGTTTGATGCAATTGTCCAATTGCATATAATCACAGTAATTAAGGCAGGAATGTTTTCCAAATATCCATCCAATGCTACCAGTTACAAAGTAAAGCATGACAACCGGTGGCAAGAACTTTTAAGCAGCAGTGCATTAGGCAAGACAGAGCATGCTTCTGGAATGGGAGGCACAAATTTCTCACTCAGCCCAAACATGGCCTCGTGCTGGCAGAGGCAGAATCTTCTCCAATCTGCGAGCTGAAGAGGGAGTGCAGAGAACATGACCACTCCACTGATAGGAGAGGTCCAAGGCAGGAAGCAGACAGCTGAAAGCACATCACTGCAATCAGTGGACCATTTTCTATACAGATGTAGAAACAGCTATTCTCTTGATTCCTTTCCCTGAGATTAATATATCCAGGAAATATAAAAGAGAATGGTTTCCACTTTCCCTTCCACTACTTCTGTATTTCCTGTGTTGTTGGAATCATATCTTGTAAAGAGCAATTCTTTTACTGGCCTTGAATCACACAAGCACTGCAAACATAACTTGCTGCTCATTCTCAAGAGCAAGAGGCTCAGTGAATGAAAAAGAACAGACAGGCTGTCAAGGTAAACCTTTAGCACTAATCCAAGCTGTAACAAGGACTGACAGAGAAGCTGGAGCCAGCAGCTGAGGTGTAGGGCTGTGCCTTCCACATGCTGCATCATTTCTCACTATCTTGGTTTGAGGAATTAGCCCAAACTGGATGCTGATGAGCATGTAAATTAGCAAAGCTAATAAGGAGCTACTCTTCCTGATATTGCCTTTTTTACAGAATGCCATCCTGTTTTCCCTACCATGCAAATGAAAATATCTGTGAGAAAGCTTGCTCATAATAAATGTTTTGAAAAAATTTATTGGGATCAATAGTGCTAGTCTTTGAATCTAATGAAAGAGAGCTTCTCAGCCTAAACTCAGATGGATGATCACACTCTCCCTCATATACTTATAATGACTCTAATCTTTCCTGATCAGCTTTTGTTATCAGCATCAATGGAAGTTAGACCCCATTTATCAATGGACTTTTTGTGCAGAACTGTCCATGTGGCAGCCTATGGGAAGCAAAGATGCATGTCATAAATACATCACCATATAAACATGGCTTAGACAGGACCAAAAAGGCAGTGAATTGATGGACTCTGATAACCTGTATGGTCCTTCTTGTTTCCAGGAAGTGCAGAAATGCTCAGGCATGCATTTTGACCATCATCTTGAAATCCTACACAACCACCTCAATGCCAGCAGTACCTCAGCCATGGCTGGCACACCCTCATGGTCTCAATTACTTTACACCAGCAGTGTTAGAGCTGAATTTATGGTGCTGTTTGTACATAAGCAGCTCAAGGCCTAGCTGTGTACCAAGAGACAGAAGTGTAGAAATGCTTAAATACAGGTGCCAGGTCCCCCAGGGGCTAAATGGAATTACCTTTTTGCCACCTTCTGGACAACCATAGTGGTACAGCTAAAGACATTGCTGTCTTTTCTTTTTCCCTCCTTAGTTTCATGGTGCTAAAACTGATCTGTCATTTTCCAGTATGATCTGAAACCACAGCTGCACATTTTCCTGCACTGAGGAATAGATATGCCAAGCATTTAGCTTTCAGGATAGGTACCTTAAGAAGCTGAGGAAGACTATAGGTAAATATAAACCTCACTGTCAGCTAAAGGTTTCTGTCTCTGTTCCCATCAAAATTTTATCCTCTTATCACAGAAAGAAACTAAGACTGATGAAAACTTTGTGACTTCTCATACTGACACTCCACAGAGAGTGGCTATAAAAAGAGAGATCCTCTAAAAATTCAATAGCATATTTCAAGATCCTTATTCATCCTTAATATCTCCATTAAAAGGATAACTAATAAATAACACAGAGTTACAGGAGTTTGGGTTAAATCAGCCATCTTCCCTGGTTTAGAGATGACATTTAGCAACTGGGACGTTTTCAACACTCTACTGCTCTGAAGGACTCCACAGCTCAAAATAATATCTTGGATGGACAGATAAGGATACCAACACGAGGAAAATCTTACAGGTAAATCTTACACAGTCAGGCAATTCCCCCCAGTCTTCAGCTACATCACTTGTTTTGTTCTATCTTGGCTATGCACAGACAAGAGGAACAATAAGGAGTATACAGAACAGCCAGGTTGACTTTCTTACTTTCTGTCTCACATTGCTGCTGCTTCCACTCTATAAATCATTCTTTCTTCCTTGTCTGTGTGTGCACACGTGTGAGTGTTAAAAGATCTCTCCTCTGCATTCTAAGAAACAGATCTTTTACGTCCATGTTTCAGGATGATTGGCCCATTCACTGCTGATCACAGTGTGAGACCACTCTCTTCTATTCCTAACCTCTTCTTTTTATCATTCAAAGCCTTTATTTAAATCTGAAACTATTGCTGATTTAAATAATCCCATTGACATAAATGAAGCAACCCGAGCACAGTTAACTCCTGAAAACTGGAGGACATTTCCTAATCATCTAACACTAACATTAACAAATTCTGTGACTTCCTAATCTTTTGACAATGTATCAAATAGAAAGAAAATATAAAGGCAATTGAAAGTCCTCTAATATACCCTCTAAGTTATAATCACCTTTGAGCTGTTGGAGAATAATCTAGAAGCAATTAAGGTAAGTTACCCCATTTCACAAGTATCTCTAGGATTCGAGGTTTTCCACACCTTAGTTCACCAGCAGTTGAAGAGACAAAATAAGAATAACCTGATTTAAAGAAAAAAATGTTTTTAAATTTCAGGCCATTTTCAGAATCCTGAAGAGGATTTTGCTTTAGGATACAGAACAGTTTCTTCTACAGTTGGGATACAAGTTAACATTAAATTAGAGTGCCCAAAATAACGTCTGAGGGACCTACACCAGCTCCAACTCAGCCTAAAGCCATGTTCCACTCAATACCAGTGCCAGCCCACAGCATCCATGCAATCCTGGAATGCGCTTTTAGGTTATTTGAATTAATTGGGGAATTTTATTCTGATATAATGGGAAGACATGTGAATTCTGTTATTAACAAAAAACTAATATAGGCAAAATACTTCAACAAAAAACCACATGCTTTGCCTTTGAATAGATAACTTTTAAGTTATCCTATGCTAAACATACAAAAGAAAATTACAGCTAATGGTAATAAGAAAATAACTGTTTAAGACTTTATGCATGCTTGCCCTAAAGGGAAGCAGGCTTTAGGAAAAGCTTTCTTTTTTTGCTGTAATGCCATGAAAATATTTTTCTGACATTCCTAACCACTCATTTAAGAAAACCAGAAATTTATTTGTGACAAGGAATATAAACCAGAAAAGTTGCGTGCAAGGACAGAAGTTTTAATTCGGTCCAGGCTGATCACAATAAGGTGTATTAAATAGTTTTCAACTCTTTAATACCAGTTCTTAATTAAACACTTCTGGCTGTAACTGTGTATTTTGCAGGATGAATGCCTTGCATTTTTGTTGGTATAAATCGAACAGCATCATCAAGTTAAGTTGCTGTATTTGGTGGATGTAATGATGGGTCAGACTGGATGATGAGGGCCCAAACTGCAGATGACATCTCCATTAAAATGATTCATGTTATCACAGGATTAGGTCAGAATAGCAGGGCTGCAAATGCCACAGTGCTTGTCAGAATCATCTCTTGCTACATCCTCTCTGAGTGGTGCCAGTGACACATTCTAGACTTGTTCTGTGATACTCCAAGTGTTTAAGGACTAGAAAATGACACACGGAATAAATGGACATCCCAGGGGACCATTAACAGGCTATCAGGCTTTCACTTTTCATTTTGAGCTGACATCCAGGATAGGTTAATGACAATTGAAAGCCCTTTCTATCTGGTCTTGGGGGAACAACACTGATGGGTTACCCAAAGTACAAAAAGACACTTTAAATGGGAGCTACAGTAGAATCTAAATCCTAAATAAGCCAGTTCACGCTCCAGAATTTCAGCTATGAAAACTTGTGTCATGAGTTGTTTACTGCCAGCTGTAGGAGATTCTGAGGGAGCCTAGGGACTACAAGAATATCAGTCACCAAATGAGAAATTGCAGGAGTATCAGTCACCAAGATGAGATCAAGTGGCCTGATCCTGTGATGGTGTCTGATTTGTCCCTTGCACATGCTGTCCTCAGTACTCTCCAACTTTGATAGGAAGGAAGTTCTGCTCTCTAACAAAGCACAGCTCTGTCTCCAGGTTTATCCAATGCACGGGGCAGATGTGTAGGGTCATAGCTGCCATCTACAGGATGCTACATGATAAATTAGTAAAGGTAAGAAGACAGCAAAAGAAGTCTCCAAGAACCACCTTTTGCTTTTCTACCAACAATATTAATATCATCTGAATCCTTCCCTTCCCCAGCTGTACTATGAAACTGAACAACTTTTAAGGAACATAAATGAAAATTAGAAAGAAGCACAGAGGTACTGAGTTTTGTCCCTTCCCGAGGCCCATATGCATTCAGAGCAGAATATTTCTTTTGCAACATTTACACCACTGGTTGGGCTGCCTTCCTTTATTGAATCTATGGATTATTTTATGTAACCCTTAAAGTCAGATATACATTGCACCATGGATTTACACAATGGGTTTAAATGCAGACATATTTTCTGCCTTGAATACAGTTACAGACTGAAAATAAGCACTCCAAGCAAACACAACATAAATGCAAAGTCAAAAAATACTAATCAAGAAATTAAGACAAAATTGTTGGCAGAGACGGTAATTTTAAGTTAAAATCAGTGGACAAGAGCAAACAGATGAGCAGAAATTATATCTTTCAAGAGCAGGGACACCTGTGATGGGAGATGAAACTGATGGGAGGCTGTGCAAAGCAGACATAGGCATGGAAGAATAAAAAGTGGCATGAGAGGTCAAGAGAAGGACTAGTCCAGAAGTTACATGAAAAAGATAACACTCAATAAAAGAAATTTGCAAGCCAGACAGCAGTGTAGTTATAAGCTATACAAAGTGACACATATATGCACTGGAAAACCAGCCCAGGAAAATCCACAATTGTAAAGCCATGACTCTCATTCGCACACTCTCATATGTGCCCCACAAAAAAAATTCAGGTAAAGATAGCCCTCAATATCAGACACAGAATCACAGGGACACAACAGTCATCCACGTTAATTGAACAATCTATACATAACCTGGAAAAGAAAGAACCAGTAAAGTAATCTCTCAAGGATGAAGTTACTTGATCTCTGTGACCTACAGCAGAAGCTGTTATTGCATCTCCATAACACAAGCTGCCGGTGACAAGGTGAAACATCAATAATTCAGACAGTTTGCCCACACAAAGAAATTTAAAATCATTACATGACAGCTTTCTTCTGCTACTGTCTCTGGTGAGGAACATGGGAATGTGCTCTTGCCCATACACCAGCACTTCACCTGGCCTAAGGAAGTTGTTTCTTCTCTCATTCAAATACTCTGCAATCCTACACACGATGTTTTATGAACTGTAGCCTCCATAATATGTCTGAATATTTTATTCTCTACACATTGTCGTCTCTCTGGAAATCGTCTGTTACTCTGTCCATGCTTTGAAGCACTTGAAGAGCTCTCCTCCAAAGACAGGAAAGGCTCCTTTTTTATCATTCAAGTAGCTTTAACAACTTGATATTTGGTATCAGGCCACCTTTCAGGGTAAGCTGCCCCCCAGCAAGATCTACTGGGAAGGTATTAAGTCATGCAGCAACAGGAGATGGCAAGGTATGAATAAATGATGCAAAAAAAAGAAGGCACACCTTCCAGGGTATTTTCTTTGACTTTAGGCGCTCCTAAATTCCAAGAGAATAAGAAGCAAACAGGAATAAAGCAAGGAATGCAGAGAAATGGTGACAAGTAGATGTTGGTGTAGCTGCAGTGAGGCTGTTGGGGAGGACTACTTGTTTTTTAAAGTAGCATAATCCATCACTCTTCCTCAATCACTTTACATTATTATTCCTCTGATTTTACCTTCACTCAAGTCACCAGGGAAAATATTCCTGACTGACTAAATTGTAAGAAAGAAGAACAGCAGCACACAAGCAAGGCAGACTACTGTGGCATTAACCAGCCATTAGGATGGGCTCAGCAAGCCTCTTCACAGAACGGATCACATGTGAATGAAAATGAGACTTACAAACAAAATACAGCAATAGTAATTCAAGCAAACTTAAAAACACAGAACTGGTGACAGAGAGAGAATGTAATTTAGAGTCCAAGTCTTGATCCAGAAGAACTAGCTGAACTTCTGTCTTTTTCTCATATTCTGACAAAATACCTGAACAATTCAGATACCAAATATGAACTAATTGGGTATCAAGCAATACTTTGACATATTAAGTTTGTTTTTCACTGGCTTTTACTGCAATTATCTGGAAATAAAAATACTTTGTTATAAATGAAACATTAAACTGAAGTCAAATTAAAATATTTCTAGTTCTAGTTTGGGGGGGAATCCAAAATAAAAGTTACCTCAACCCAATATTGTGCTTAATGAGACCTAGGATTTGGAAAAAGTGTAAATCAGTAGGCCAATTTCTATACGCCCCTTCTTAGAAACTACAAATTTACTTAGGTTTATTACTGAAGAACCACACACAGCCCACAGCACTAGAGATATGATGAGCAGGCTACACTATTTTGGCTTCTTGTGATCCTTGTAACTCACAAGTTACGCAGGCACCTCTGGAAGGAATCCAACTAAGTGACCAAGAGTAACATGGGGGGAAAAAAGATGTTCAATCTCATATTTCTTCTGCTACTGCTGTAACCAAGCATTTTTTGAGCAGGGGTTACACTTCAGTCAGCTTGCATATTGAGTGTCTCATTCAGTGCCCCCACACATGTGTAATAAAGAATCACTAAGTTGGAAGGGATCTTAAAGACCGAGTCCAACCCAGCCCTAGCACCTCAACTAAACCATGGCACCAAGTGCCACATCCAGGCTTTTTTTAAACACATCCAGGGATGGTGACTCCACCACCTCCCTGGGCAGATCATTCCAGTACTTTATCACCTTTTCTGTAAAAAACTTTTCTTAATATCCAACCTATATTTCCCTTGGCAAAGGGGAAATTATTTGTGGACATTATTTATTATTTATGGACTAGTTCACAGCTGAGAGGGTAATTAGTGCTACCCACCACATTTGCACACTAAGTTGCCAAGAAGCAGATACCACTGACTGCTAACTTCTACTTGCTACTCACTGGGGACATAATTTGTAATCAGTCTTGGTTTCTCACAGTAGAAGCACTGCACTTTCTAAAAACCTCTGGCTGACAATCACGAAACATGAGAAGGTGCTGGGAGAGGCATTGTGTCATTGGTATATACAGTTGCCAAAAGCACTACCATAAGTAGTGATAGTGCTTTTGGTAGTGGATAGAACAGAGATGTGATGGGAGCATCCTGCTGTGGCACAGTCAAGGACACAATCTGCCTGCATACAGGCAGGTGGCCTCTGCCACCCAAGGCTCCACAAAAGTCAGTGAAATTCAAAATGCTGTAAAAGACCCCATAGACCATCTTCAGTAATTCCAAGAAAAACAACACACCAAGCTGGTGATTTTTGGTCCTAGCAAAAATAGAATGGCAGGGAAAAAAGACAGAAGCACGAAGGCTCAGGAATGCACTGATCTTTGGCATCAGCAGGATTTGGCTTCCATTCTGCTGCCACCTGGAATGAAGAGAAATTGCTTCCACTTCACCTCAGGATTTTCCATAAACAAGATACAATTATATATGAAACAGGCTAGAAAAAACAAAGACAGCACTAATGGGGCTCTAAAAGGGATTGGTTAGAGCAGAGAGCATGAGCTTAGCTCTTAATGTCAAAGCCACTGGAAACAAAATGTCAGCAGATTCACACCTGTCATTTGCTCTCCCATCCCATGTCCCCCAGCCCTGATCCCTTGGAGGCACAGAGTCAGCAAAACTAACACAGGCACCGTGCTTAATTCACCCAGGCAGCTGGGACCATACACTTCCCAAGTCCTTCTCTCTCTACCCCATTTTCTCCACTAAGCAATGATCCTGCTGGTGAATGGTACACGCTTCCGCAGGAGAAAAGCTCTTCTCTACTTCTCTCCCAGTGAGAAGGGGAGAGCCTGAACACTGAGAGCTGTCAGCTCCTATCTTTCTTTGCCACTCAGCTTATTTCCTGATTCCTAAAATGAAGCTGCAGCTGCACTGGATGGATGTGCTTAAATGCAAGCCTCCGGAGATGGGAAAGTGCTGACTGCTGAATTGCCCTCTTTCACCTTATTCTCATGCCATTCTCTCCTCTCTCTACTTTTCTCCCTGTCTCCACCCCGTCCTGTTCAAAGAGGAACCAGCAGCCTGTCTCCTTTGAATTTTTTGTACAAGTTGTCCTTGGTGAATCCTCCCTTATATGCTCCTCCAAAACTATATCTACTTTAACTTCCTCCAGCTTAAGGGATATGAAAGTCCAAGAATTACAACCTTGTATGCAAGCAGTTAATTGTTCCCACCATTCCCACCCCACACCAAAGAAACACATATGTGTTTCATGTATTTTATTCATGGTCTAATTATTTCATGTTAGCCAAAGAAAGCCTTTGTACTGCAGCCACAGTCCTACATGGCACAAGCCTTGAGACCAGACCCAGGTTCCTGGCTGTATCTGAAACACTAGAGAATTCCAGGCTGACATCAATCCTCACGAGTGATATGACTTAAATCTTTGTCTGTAGTTTTACAACCATGCAGCAAAGTGAAAATATTAGGCAACTATTTTTAAAGAAAACTTGAACATTTTTCAAAGCTTGCTGGAAAACAATTATAAAATTAGCTATGAAAAAGAAGCAACTTTTTTTTTTTTCCCCCATAACTTAAGAGAAAAAGAACAAAGAGAAATCTGGTCAAATTTACAATCTTTAAATGAAGCCACATGAAAGTTAGGGGTTTTACAAAACCTCCTCTCCTGCCACTTTCCTACATGATTAAAATCTTACATTTAAACAATCTGTTCTTCTTTCTTCCCTCCCCTCTGCCAGAAGATATAATTTAAAGATTTTGACTCCTGGCTGTCCAAACAAAATGTTGCACAGCAACAGCCACTACTGCCAGCACTGCAGCAAAATAGATTTGAGCCCTCAAATATCAAATTTGAATGTTTCCCTGTTTTCACATTGTGTGGGTGAGAAATTCAGAGTCCACAGGTCAGACCCAGCTTACGACTGCGTTTTAGATAGACATGGTGTCAATCTGGTAAAAGTGAGCCCAGTGATTTCTTGGATTCTAATGACATCAACTCAGGCTGTTATGTGTGTTATGTTTACGTATCTGAAAGGTCTGTGGGTACTACAGTAAGAGGTAATATACCATCCCTCTCAAATAATCAGTCCCCTGTCCTTATCAAATACACACACCAAAATACAATTTACAGTTCCCCATCCTAGAAACCAGTTCAGACTCCAAAAAGCAAATCTTGTTGTCAAAAAGCTGTTCTTGTTCCAGCACCAAGTTATCCTAATCCAAAGAAACAGTGAGTGCACCAAATGCACCAGCCAACAAAATGGGTGAAGTAGCCAATGAGCACAGCCTGGGCATCCCATGCTCCCTCCCAAGCATGAGTCCAAGGCCTCTCTGAACCAGCCTCCCCATCAGTCACGTGCTGGGCCAACACCAGAGTGGGCTGGCCACAATGTCCTGTCAAACCATGAAGTCATGTCTGACTGCACTTTTGGGGGGTGCCAGTCTCTTTTCCTTAGAGCACTGAGAGGGACATTAATTAATTCTGTGAGTCGCACATTAATGTGATGCCATTAGTTATGGCATCCTAAACCCCAAAAAGAGAGAATAATTCATGCAGGAAATAGGAAATAAGTGGGTGAGAGAAACAAAGATGGCAGTAAAACTGAGCCTTGTGATCACAAAGCAGTACTGGGACAGAAGGGTGCTCCTGGCATTACACACTGTGAACCATTCAGCTACAGCAGACACAATTCCCGTGTCCTTCCTTGAGGATTTGGAGTGTGCAGACCTCCTCAGAAACATCCCAGAACTCCTCTCTTTTCCCAAACAGAGTTAAAATCTCCCATCCTGCTTCTAGCCAAGTCAGCCCCTGCCTCGTACTCGTACAGGTACACACATGCAGACCCCATGGCTCCTACACAGCTTTGCTCACTTCTATGAGTTGAAGTTTAGAACCAACCTGTAATGTTAAGTGCACAGTGGAAGGGCAACATTTTCTGGTTTTCCTCTTTTCCTACAAATCTTTTCAACTGTAAGATTATACTAGGATTTTAAACATAGCTAAAGTTACCTTTTTACTCTAAGTGTGAAAATCTGAAAAAAGTTAATTTACACATTAGAAACAATTCTATGATGGAGAAACAAAAAGTCATACTCATTCAAATTTTCTTCAGCTTGGGTTCACTTCATAATGAAACTGAAGGTCCTGGCTTGGCAAAAATAACACAGGTAGAAGCACCAAAATACAAAAAAGAAAAAAGCCTTACACTTCAAAATTCTTGTGTAAGGCTTATATAAGAGGTACAGCAGTTGACATGTGATATGTCCTAAATAGCCTTCTAGAAGGGAGAATACTGTACCAGCTCTTAGATACATGTATCCAACAGAGTAAAACAGAATGGAAGAGGCTTGCCTTGGGAACCAAGTCTCTATCAAAACTTGATTGCATTAACCAAATCCAAATTCTTAGAAAGCCATTTTGAAGTCAGTGTAACTGCTGGTGACCCTGGAAAAGTTACATGATTGTGCCTTCAAGTCAAAATTCAGAGAGCTTTTCTCCTCCAACTCTTGTGCTAGCCAATATTAATCCCACTGTAGCAACACCAAAGGAGTATCTGACAAAAGCATTATGTAGATGACTACACAACTACTTTGAAGAAAATTACTGGGAAAATATATTTGATTGCTACTAATATGAACTGAACTTCTCAGAATTTCCAGTCACCTTACAAAGAGATTGATAGAAAATATTGATGCATCCAACCCTCATAATTGTGACCAGACTTCTCAAAAAACCAGACATCCCATATTCATATACTCCACCATCAACACACAAGTACAGCTGATGGCCAAAGCCTAAGAATCTATAGAATATACATTAAAAACCCCAATGCATTAATATTTGGGGAGGGAAAACTGCTCTTAATGCTTGCAGAGCTCACATTTCAGTTCTGTTAAGAAAATGGGAGTTTCAAAGTTAAACTAATGGAAAATGAACACTGAATACAATGTCTAGGGAAAAAAAAAGAGGTGGTGTTATCTAAAAAAAAAAAAAAAAGTTTTAAAAAAGGGATTTTTGTACAGTCAGACCCAGCTTCAGATAAAGCAAAAATTCATAGAAACCACAATTGCAGGAACCTGGGACTGAAAAGAGTTTTGGGTGTTAATGGAGTTATCATTCCAAGAGCCATGCCACTATGAGAAGAGCTTAAAACTCATTTAATGCCCAGAGACAACCTAAAATGGCTTCAGAAGTAAGAGAAGCTGTCATTATACACAGAATAGATTTTGTGTTTTATGTGACAGTAACAGAAAAAAAGGTAAATCTGGTAAACAGAAGCACCACTTGACTTAAAAGACCTCAGAGTCTGACCAAAGCAGGCCAACCTGGTACTTACATCACACATTATCAGTAGGAAATTCTCTGAATCTCATTTCCGAGGCCTTTCTCTAAGAAAGTCGTTAAGCTCTAATTAATGGCTCAGTGAGGTGGAGGGATCCGCTTTGGCATCCATTAGGATGGAGGCTCAAATGTCAGACCAGCAAAGGCATTAGGCAGACTCTGGCATTCTGCCCAAGGCAGGATTAGCATTGACGCATTCAGCATCCTTTGAAATCTTCAGCCCTGTAAGAAAATCTGCAGGTTTTCTCTTTGTCTGTGTGATGGATAACATCCCTAAGTAACCTGTTGGTCCATTACCAGAAAACACATCTTCACCCCAGCTGAGAGGAAGGAAAGATTAGTGTGGTCCAGTTGCAGAGTCCCTCTCCAAAACAAAGTTAAAAACAGCCAGAACCTGAACCCTCGAGACTCAAAGAGAAAGATCTTTACAGGAAGCACTGCCTGAAGTTTGGGAACAGGCTAAGACTCCTGGTCCAACAGAGGACGGGGCAAGAAATGGCTTAAAGAGCTGGGACTGAAGTACTGCACTGTCAGTGGGCACCAGCAGTAAAAAGTCAGGAAGCACCTGACTGCAAGCAAGGTAGGGAAGCAAGGAGGAACCACAACACTCCTTGTACTCCATCTGGAAACAAGCAGGCTGTTTTTAAGGCACTGTCTCTGAATCACCAATTTGATGTTCATTTTCACTGAAACCTGACAGCCTGCCAGAAATCACTGTTAGGCAAGGTCCTAAGCCAGACACCAGGATGCTGACAGGCTGCCCTTTTCCACACCAATCATGCTCCCTCACTTCCTAGCAGCCTTGGCCTCCAGCTCCTGTGATCCATCCTTCTTCCTAACTTGTACAACGTCATTACTAAGTCACTCACTTCTTATGAGAGAGCCCATGCAGGGTTGCATATTGGACTAATCTAAATAAAAAGTTCACTTCTGCTCTCTTGAATAGCAAGCCATAGGGGTGTGGAATGCATTTGCCCCTACAACCAAGACACATCACTATGAGTTGTTCAAAATAACTTTTTGTAACCTCTGTCCAGCCATGTTTTGCTCCTGGGTCTGTCCCATCCCCCTGCTGGTACAAGCATAGGTGTACAGAATTAAGTAGCACATCCAGGTTCTGGAGACAGGGGAAGGAAAGCTGCTGAAACATCATACTGCTGATTCAGCTGGATTGTTATTAACTAAACACAACAGGAGTTCTATACAATCATCCCCGGGGAGCGATAAAACAAAAACTAACCCTTGTGAAAGTTAAAATGCACAACTTTGCATCTTTCTCCCTTTGGTAACTCTCTCCTTTCAATGATGTCAAAATACTCCCCAAAGACCATCACAAAGCAATGCTGAAAAACCACAGAAATATGTAGTTACATGTAAGGCTTCTCCACGGAATTGAGGCATGGGATGAGTGCAGTTCTTTTCTCCAGGTAAAGCATGCAAGTAGTATTTCTAAAGCAAATTCTAGACAGAGTTGTATATAAACCCTTTTTTTCAATGATGACCAAAGCAGGAGCAGAACTCCTACCTCCTGACCCCAAGCCTTAGCTTTTAAGTCCTAAAATACCCTCACACCTAAAAATAATAATAATAATAAAAAATTTTTAAAAAATGTTAGTCTACAATTAACATCAATGGAAACTTTTGACAGTCTGGAAATTTTATTTGCTTTCAGGTTTCTGATTTAATTTCATTTTGTGATCCTCTTGCGATCTTTGAAAGAAAGCTCTCTTTGTCCTTTTGTTTTCTTGCTTGTAAAATGTACCCTCACCTGTGCTTCAAAGGAAAAAGCACCTTAATTCACATTTGAGGAATCACTGAGGGGGATGTCTATGGCAACAACTATCAACCTCTTCTAAACTAATTTCTTTCTTGGAGAAGCTGTATGCTTGTCTATCCATGATAGACACCAGCTTGTCTATCCATGATAGAGTACTTGACAAATTAAAGGACTTGCTGTCAGAAGGATAGAAAAGAATCATCTTTTCACCATCAGCAGAAAATATCAAAGTAACTGCATGGACATTTTGAAATTCACTTTGCTTTGCGAAGCGTAATAGAACCAGAGATGCACAAAAAATTGTTACCTAGCTGTATATTGTGAAAAATATTTGCTATTACCTTGAGCAGCCACTCCTCTTGTGATAGTATGTACATATTGACATGCATAGGAGGAAAGCAGTGTAATCAAGGGCAGTGGGGTGCAAAGCCAGAAAGAACACAATAAGGTAACTGTATTTCAGTTTAACTGAGAGAATCAGCTTAAAAGGCATCAGCTAAACAAGCAGAACAGGCACAGGATGGAGGGCATGGAAACAGTAGCTTCGTTGCACAGCTTTACAAGGCAGGCGGAGTTTGCATGACATGTCAGAGACTGCACAGGCAGCAGCAAGGCTGGGAACTCGTGTATCTGCACCAGTCCCAGCATTCTGACAGCATTTCACCTCGGCAATCAGCACTTTAGACGTTTCCCACAGAAACTGGGTTTCAGAGCTGAAGTAGCAAACGCAAGAGAAGCCATTTAGGGAACCCGTGCTCTCAAGTTCATTCTGTTACACAGGGACAGTGTTACAACGTCTCACCTTCAGTAGTCAGGAAAAGAATTAAAAAGAAAACAACCCACCAAACCTATTTTAGCTGATTTTCAGAGCTGTTAACAATGCATGTCTTTACCTAGAGTCTTGGCAAGAAGTCACATTTTCTTATTACAGCAATGCAAGCAAGTGAATGCCATCAGCATTACCACTGGAAGCTGTGGCATAACTGGTTCTGTACAGGGTGGACGGACAGCTCATGAGCTGAAGTTGCCCACTGGCTTGAGGCTGTGTAAAGACTGATTTAGGCTGGACTGACTGACTGGCTTGTAAATAGATCTGAATTAGCAAATCCAAGATTGGATTCAGTTTCCTGCAATGAACACCTTCCACTTAAGAACATCTTCCACTTAAAACCATCATGAATGTACCTTTAAGTAAGCAATCCTACAGATGCTGCTACATGAGAAAATTGAACTTCCTTTAAGCTAGCACAGGGCTTTCTTTCACAAACCTTCACTGATCTAGAGATAAGGGGATAAGGACAGGAGTTCTTGGGGTCCCACCTGTGATTATCTTTTCCACAGGAGATTCCACAAAATGTTTAGTGTATCCCTCTGTTCTCACTCGTGAGCAGAACAAGGGCAGCCCTGTCAAGAAATACTTGGGGCTGCTGGTGGATGAGCAGCTGAACAATTTACCTTGCAATGACCTGGTAACTTACACTTGCAGCTCAGAAAACCAAACCTATTCTGGGTTGCATCGAAGGCAGAGTGGCCAGCAGGAAAGGGAGGGAGGGAATTCTACCTCTCTACTCCTCTCTCATGAGACCCCATCTGCAGTGCTGCATCCAGCTCTGGAGTCCTCAGCACAGGAAGGACAGGGACCTGTTGGAGTGAGTCCAAAGGAGAGTCACTAAGGTGTTTAGAGGGCTGGAGCACCTCTCCTACAACAAAAGGTTGAGAGAAATTGGATTGTTCATCCTGGAGAGGACAAGGCTTCAAGCTATCCATATTGCAGCCTTCCAGTACCTGAAAGGAATCTACAAGAAAGATGGTGAGAGACTTTCACAAGATCATATAGTGACAGGATGAGGGGGAATGGCTTTAAACAGAGGGGTGTGTTTAGATTAGATATTAGAATGGAATTTTTTATTATGAGGGTGGTGAGGCACTGGAACAGGTTGCCCAGAGAAGCTGTGGATGCCCCAATCCTGGAGGGTTCAAGGCCAAGCTGGATGGGGCTCTGAGCAATCTGGTCTAATGAAAGGACAGGGTAGGGCAGTTGGAATGATCTATATAAGGTCCCTTTCCATCCAGGCCATTCTACATTTCTATGATTCTAATCACTCCAGTTCACAGGTCAGCCATCAAAATCACCAACTTCCCACAGGCAAATAGTAGCAATGGTAACTGGGGACAGGTTTGGCAAACTTACCAGAAGGCAGTAGACCACAGCATGGGTAGGGCAGACTGTAAAGGAAATGTCCTCATAACTTTGAGACCTTAAGCTGGGGCAAATCCCTCAATGATTTATTCTTGTCTTTATATTGGATACTATACTTAGTACTTGTGAAGTCAGTAAAGAGAAGCTCATCACTGCCTGCAAAAACAATACAAAGAAGCTGTCTGTAATTTCTAAAAGTCAGTCCAGATTGATTAGCAGTGCTAATGCTCATGTGAGACACATGAGTGTGTCAGGATGAAGGAAGCTCTGAAAGTTTTTGAAAGTGGGCTAGCAGACTAAATAAATACACAGTCCTCTTACCTTTTAAATAAATGTTCAACTTCAATGCACATTTTACATGCTTTCTCCACAGTCGACATTTAACAGACATTTAGAGCAGAAGAGCTAAAGGATGGTGAAGACTGCCCCAGAGGTTGCCACTTGTTCAAGAAAATAAAGGACTCATGCATTGTCCCACTTGCTACAGCTTAATTAAAACTCACATAAAGGACTGGAGCAGGAAATATCACACAGAGGCAGACAAATCTGCAGCCAGCCAGAGAAAAGTATTGCTTGAACAAAAGTCATGTAGGGAGGTTACCATCAGTTTCCCTTCTCACAGTGCACAATAAAGAAAAGATTTGAAATTCAGTCATATCCTGCTTAAAAAGGTCCTCAAGAATCTATAATTTTCCTTGATGGAAAAAAAGATGGGGGTGGGGAGAGGAAACCAGTGTGTGGTTGCGTATGATAAGGCAAACATAGCATTTCAATGCTCCTGTGGGCCCTGTTCTCTCTACCTCACAGTCTGCCTTGCATTTCCAGCTCCACTGTTCTTCCAGGCTCTGCTGTCTACCAGTGTGCAAATGCTGGGAGGCAACAGAATTCATGAAGTGTCTCCTTTGCCAAGCCTATCCACCTGGGTGTGTAGACCACTAACTGATGTACTCATTCCAGTCTTCATAAGGATCATACTGTTATCCAATACCTGAACTTCCCCAGGAAACTACAGTGGAGCTTCCCCAACAGAAGCTGCAGAGGTGGGCATAAGGCAGCCATTCTCTACCGTGAGACAATCACTCAATGGGTCATTGTTCAGAACTTCAAAATCTTAAGCAACTGGATTAACATGCTAGTAAACCTTCGGTGGTTGTACATCAGTAAGAAAGAACCAGACCATCACAGAAATCATGGGGCTGTCCAGGAAATGAGCCAGTTGCCACACCAGAGACAGGCCGGGAGACCAGTGCAAGGCACAACACACAGGACACCAGACAACTCGACTTTCTTTTTGAAGCAACAAGCAAAGATAGGGTACTACTGCTTCAGCCAGCTCCATGAAACAGCTTTTTAGAAACAAAAGTCATTTTCACAAATGTTTCAAGCTTCTCTATCTATAAGCTAAACATGAAGATCAGCCTATCACACATTTTGTCTCTTGACCTTGAAGCTATTCATACATTATCTCACTCTGACTCATGACACAGTCTACTGTGCCATATCCTGCTATAAATTTAATCTCTGTATTTACATTTGAATGGGAGACACTTAGCTGTCCACCAACACAGCAATATACATCTTCTTGTTCTGGGATCAGCTTCAAGTAATTAAATGGAAAAAGTTGCTGCAAAGCACAATGATCATCATAGAGTTGTCATAGTTGCCTGACCTGCTGCAGATACAAACAAGTGAATGCCATCACATTTCTTATACCTGCAAGTAGACATGCTTTATTCATAGTTTCCACTGCCATGCTCTCTCTATACTGGCAAAGTTACCAAATCTTTTAAACAACTTTGAATTAATTTGAACCTGCCCATTTTTACACAAATATTGTATACAGCTTCTGGATCATGATATTTAGAGAATGCTTGTTATAATTTCCTAATGGAGTTAGTTACATATTTTAAAAAGTATCAATTTAGCATACAATACAAAAGAGATAAACACTCAACATCTATTTATCTGTTGCTGTTCTATCAACTCCAAGCAAGATCATTATTTTCAGAAGTTCCTATCTATTTGGCAGTAGAAATTATAAAACCTTTTTCCTTAAAATTTTTGCAGCAAGAGCTTTGATAATCTTAGGCCATATAAAACAGATTCACAGGTTAACTGAAGGTGAAAGACAAGTCTGGA
The DNA here is from genome assembly GCA_013397195.1 of Hylia prasina. Lineage (NCBI taxonomy): Eukaryota > Metazoa > Chordata > Aves > Passeriformes > Sylviidae > Hylia > Hylia prasina. Next base: position 1,187,017 of record VYXD01004543.1, read on the forward strand.
GTCAACTCTTCCAGACTTCTCAAAGCAGAAATAACGCTGAAGCTAAATAAAATTGTACAGGGCCTTGCCCATTTTATTTGAAAACCACAAACACAAGACAGCCTCTCATGAGCAAGAATGCAAAGGTGAAGCTATGCTACAGAACAAAAAGACAGATGTTTCAATTTTTCACACATTCATTCCTACACACTATTCCCCTTTACATCCCTGTCTAGCACAGATTCATTGGAGAACTTCCACCTAATACATCCCCTCACATGATGTAGGATTGTTATCCAAAAATCACCATAAACAGATTTTTGTCTCACCAATACTTAAAAACTTCAGATTTCATAATCTTTCAAGGTAGGTCTTCTTACAGTGCTATCTTCCTAAGGGTACAAGCAGCTTTCCCTTAAAATCTAATCTTAAACTCTCCTTGCAAATAAAACTCACCATATTCTTACCTTGCTAGATAGTAATACCTAATCTTCACTGCAACTACCTGCCATACATTAACAATCATATTCATATATTTTATTAATTATATTACTATATTCTTATGTAATATTATGTGATAATTATTATATTAAATACATTAAATACAATAAATGTTATATTTATCATATTCTTTTCCATGTAGTTCCTTTCATCTTTCTACTCAGGCTGTATTTTCTAGAACTCTGATCTTTCTCACATTTGTCTATCGCTCTCAAAGCATGCTGCCAAAACTGGATACTTCTGCATTTGTATATTTGATTTTTCCTTTTTCTAACACTTGTCTTTACTGAATTTCATCTCATTGGATTTTACATAGTTTCTTCGGCCTACAAAGATCATTATCAATTTTAATTCTGTCCTCCAAAAGGCTGACAATCCTTTTTGGCTTGATATTATGTGCAAATCCCATAAGCATTCTGGTCCTCCCATTGTCAAAATAACAAATTAAAATATTGAATAGTTCTGGACCCAGGACAGATTTCTGATGACCACACTTGAATGTTCTCTCAGCTTGACAAGGAGCTATTGATAGATTATTCAGTCTAGTTTTTCCACTGGTTGTGCCAACCTTGTGTGGGTTTTTCTTCCTGAGTTTGCGTACAAGAGTGCCACACAGCACTGTGTCAAGCCTTACTTAAAATCAAGACATAGCAGCTGCCACGTCTACTTGTCCTCTAGGCTGACAGCATGAACGCTGCTGGTTCAAGCTTTGGTAGTAATTAAATTGTATCAGAAATCAGTTTGAATATCCAGCCGATCAGAAATGGTCAATCACACAGGTACCCATGGTTCAGCTGCTCAGCATCATGCACTGCAACATTTCTGCTGGAATTTCAGCCTGTGCCCATCAGGGAGGAATCCAGCCTCAGACCTGCTTGCCTCCTCCCTATGCTGGACACTCACTAGCTGTTGCATCCCACATACTTCAGTTTGCTAGTAATGGGCAAACTCTAGGCTCCCACTTTGAAGCATGGGAGTTAGGAGTTATGTGCCCATGAAGCTTGTTTGCTGTAATGTCACTGAATATCATCTGCCTTGCAGGTGTAATTTCAACAAATACGGCACCACACAAAGAAGAGCAGCTGAAATCAAAGATATTTAGGGGGCTAACAAACAAGGTTCTCCACAAATACATATAGTCCCTCTTGAAAGAAAAAAAAAAAAAAAGTTATTCCTTTCACTGTACACCTTGTACTTCACTGTGGAATAACCTCAAAATCATAACCTTAAGTATCACTTTTACATATACATTTGTATTTACCCACTTCAAAGCACAGCTAAATGAATTCAGTGATTTCTAAATACAAGCCATATGCTCAACCTTTCTGACCTCCACCAGATTCTCCCTGGATTTTGCTTCAAAATAGTATGCAGATACTATTTGCATATAAATTATGGCACAACACCCTAAAATAGGACAACATTGAAAACTGGGTCTAGGACTCTCCAGAGATTACTGAAATTTAAGTGAACATTCAGATGCACTTTACAGATGGCTTAAAAAAATGTCAAGTGTCTTAAACATATCAAGTAATATTTGCAGTTAAACACCATCAGTATCTGTTCGATTTGTGCTATTTCCTATTGCAATTCTGCAAACATGGCTGTAACCTGACATTTTTGTACTGGCAAGTTTAACTGGTAATTTAAATTGTAACGGAATATAAAGCTAGCTGAACTGGTTCAGGGTTCAAATTTCTCTGTAAATATCGCCTGTGTCCAGTTAAAGCTTAAGTCACAATGCGAGGACAGTCATGTGGCATCACCTGCACGTTGTCACCTGCACAGGCTCCCTGGACAGAGCCAGTGGGTGAGCCACATGCCCAGCCTTTGTATCTCATACTTGGTTCCCATGGAAACTGCTATAAAGCCACAGATTTTGCATCAAAAAATTTTTCCCCCTCCAAAATTAATTGTGTGGTGCGTCTCAAAACAAGAGAAAAACACAAGTGAGAGATTTTGTTCAGGACATGATGTATTTGAATACTTTTTTAACCTTAAATGTGGAAAACAGTAATGATGGCATCGTTTTGAAAGAAATCTAAGATCTAAAATAATAAATGGCTTAACTTAGCTAGATCTTAACTGACAGTTGCTGCCCCAGGATATACTTTAGAACAGCAATTTGCCAGCACTGTAAAGTGACTAATTCTTGGAAGAGCAAGTTGTGAAGATCCTGTATTTGCACCCTTGTCTAAATGTTTAGGTTCTAAAGGACAGAAAGAAACCAGTTAAGACTGCAACAGGTGTTGATGCACTAATCAACATTAAACTTGAAAATCACATTTGTGACCAAATCTGAGTGTACTAAAATTGTGCTTTTTTTGTACAGGTATTAATCAAGGGTGAAAAAGCCTTTCAAAAGAAAATTGTTAGTACATCAAAAGGCCTGGCAAAAGCATCCAAGACTGAAATAAAGAAGCACATTGATGCCAGTTAATAGAACTACCCTATTTCTCAAAAAAAGATGTGCAGACTCCTACCCTGATGCATCTAAACCTGTTCAGGGAACATCTTGGTTTCCAAGCACTAGACCGCCCCATGCAACAGCCTTCCCTGTCCTAACTCTCTCCAAATTTTTTTCCTTAAACACCTTTTCACTCATCTCTCCTCAGTCTTGTGGTTTCCAAGCCACCCTTCTAGAAAGCCTCTGAGTCTTTAGCTGTCTTACTCAGAGACTGCTCCTCCTTTTCACCTCTTTGAACTTTCCAAGGCATTCAAGTAGATGATTCTCAAAACTGGCTCATATCTGAGTGTTTCTCTACCTTGTCTCTGACTAACGTCTAGAGTATTTTCCAGTCTGCATAGACAAGACCTTCTCTTTGGACTTAACCCTTCCTTCTGCAAAGCTTCTTCCTGCCATTGGCAGTCAGTGTTGTTTTCAACAGCTGGCTGTTGCAGCAGTCAGCCAAGCTCTCCTCACCCCTCTCCTGCAGGCTCCTACCTGGAAAATGCTTCATCTTCCCATATGGGTTACACACCTTGAAAAAAATCACACACAACACCTGACCACCTCAAATCCTGGAAACTTGAAATTAACAAACAGATAAAGTAAATACTAAAAAAGAAGCCTTAAAAATCTTTGCAGTATATATAAGTAACAAAGCATTTATTAACTAAGGAGAAGGAGGGAAAGAAAGGATCCTCCGGCTTGAGATGGAATGAGGGTAGACATTTGCAGCTTTTAAACTTCCTACTTTTTAAACTTTCTACTGATTGCCAGTGTGACATTCTTACTCTCCATAAATCCCTATGAAAATGTTTCCAGTCAGCCTAACGAAGCTTGCCATGTTTCCCCTTCACCCTTGGTCTTCAGCTGCTGCCTGTAATGGGAGCTAATGAGAAACTCTTTCCTGTGCACATTACATTGGAAATCTCAAGCACCTAAAGCCAGTGCATACGGATGCTCTGCTGGAGCTGCTTTCATGGGCCTTTGCAGTCCCTCCTCTCTAAACTTCCACAGGACAGAGTACAATAAAGGGTGCATTACTCCCAAGCACACAGCTTGAGGGATTGTTGCTAGTCAGCACATCTCATAAAATAAGGGTCTTCATTTCTATGACCCTTCCCTCTTCCTGGTAGGCACAGACCAGGTAGGAAGGCAGGAGAAGCTTTGTAAAACAGCTGGGAAGAACCCAGGGAAGAACAGTAGAATTTCTGCTTGTTAATGCTCTAAGTCTCCTTTTGCATCTCCAGAGAGACTCCTTGGGAAATTACTTCATGGACATGACTGTGTTTGTTTGAAAACTCTCCCAGTGAGAGATAATTATTTCCGCAGCCTGATAAAGGCAATGTAAATTAATCAGATTTATCACTACTTAATCCTTAATAGATGCTAGTGCAGAAGAAAGAGAAAAAAACCCAAACTAAACAAAACCTCTTAAGTCACAGTACTCAGGATACAAGATTACAGAAGTGCTCCATACTGCAGCTAATTAAATATGACACTGGATCAGTGCTAATGAATTTAATTTCTTCCTTCTTCCAAATGAAAATGTGAAGTAAAAACAAGAAGCCAGGGGAGGAGAAAGAAGAGAGGGCTGGCAGAGGAGAAGATGAATTTACAGCTACTATTTACTGTAGTCCTCCAACACCAGGATAAAATTATTTATTACGCTTACTTACAATACTTTTCAGCAATACTTTCAGCAATGCCTTTAAATGCTTCTAATTTTTTACAGAAACGGGCACGTTGTGAGTTCAACTTGAGGGCATTGCAATTGAGCCAATAATTATTTCAAGTCCCAAACCTCATCTGCCCACACTGAAGAGTAGGACCTACATGGATCTGAAGACACAGTCCTATGTGAAATTCCTCTACAAAGTGCAAACACAACTTGCATTCATCACACTGGCAATTCTAACTGGAATTCTGATAGCAAACCTTCTGAACATGACCAGGATAATAATAAGATTTTTGATTAGGCCCTTCCTGTGCTGAGTGGATGCTCTTGAATGATCCATATAAATGGGGTGCATCCAGTAACAGAAGACAGAAGTGAACACCAAGAACACACTGTATTATTTCTATCTTGTTCATTCAGATGGAGATCATGCCAAAAGCAAATAGCTAATCCTGAATCATAGGCAGACTAAAAGCTTCCCTCACAATTAAAAGAGAAAAGGATTTTCTTTTCATTAAGCTGGACATTGCACTGATCAACAAGAGCTTATAATTTACGTCCCCTTTTGCTCGATAATTGTTAAGCAAATTAGGAGACAAAAAACGCTGCTACTTGGATAGACATTTACATTTTAGCAAATGATCTATGCTTGGGATCCATCTTCTCCAATTTTTCTCCACCAAGATGCCATGCTTACTGTTGACCATCTGAGTTCCTAATGAGGAACAGCAGCATTCTGTCTTCTGGAAGAAAAAATTGCAAGTATAGCCCTGAAGAGAAGTGTCATTCACAGCCATGTGTGAGTGATAATCAAGCCTGGAGAAAAAGTGAAAGAGAGTAAGAGGGTAAAGCGAAAACTCTTTAATATTCTTCACTTAGGTTACTTGGACAATAATGAGAACCATTCCAAATTTATCTTCCCTTTCTCCCTTTCCTTAATTCCATAGTACTGACCTAGCCTAATGACCCTTTCCAAGACCTGGGTCTATCATCTCAATCCCTTTCTTGCTTCATTTTTTTAATGGGGAAATCTCACTTTAAACGTGACCAAGATAACTGAAGTGTCAGAGGCTCATGAAGGTATGTGCCAGGAAATCCTGTTTTCCCCAGAGAAAGCAGGGCTTTGGTCAGCATCTGCATATGCCTTCAAATTGTACTGTATAGGAAAACATAAGGTTTATGTTGGGGCAATCTTCATTTTCAGTCTACCACATCAGTTTGGAGCCAGAGGTTTTGGCTTTTTTGTTTTCTTTCCCCTGCTTTTAGCATGAATAGGTCAGTGATTTTAACAGCTTGAAACCCTGACTGGACCATCTGTTCTTCATTAAAAGCCATTAATGACAATGATAATGGTGCTAATTAGGCTGCATGCAAACATGCACACACTTCAAGGGCTCCAGGGCCACAGGCAATCAAAGATCCAAATTGAACCAGCTGCTGTACACTATTGATGAGCACTAGGAACCCCCACCCCATCTTGTCCCAAAGTACAGCCACAAGCAGTCAGCATCCCAATGGACATGTGGACAGGGTTATTCTGATACACACATGGGTCAGGGTTTTTTTGCCTTTATTCCCATTGTCCTTCCACCATTTCCTCTTCACTGTGTGTTAAGAACAGTTGGGAAACACCATCACAGCCTGGAAGTGTGTGTTCTCCATCACCATCTACCAGTTTTAGTTCTCTGGTGCCTAGAGATGTATGTGTATGCAGGGCTTGAAGAAGCACATCATTGTACTACACCTGTAAATCATTCCCAACAAATCCACTGACCTGCTACTTCCTCCACACCTGACTTCTGGAAGTCACTTTGTTGTTCCCTGCCTTGGTTTCTGAGTCTCTCAAAGCAAAGACAGAGCCACTGCACAGCCACGTGTCACAGCTGCATCAGAAGGGTTAGAGCTATGAAATCCTTGATGTGAACAACATCTAGAACTTGGTGCTATACTAATAAGAGTTTCCTTTTAATGTGACAGTTCCATCACAACAACAGAATGATCCCCAAAAACCTGCTCTATAGAAACACTATCCATTGCAGCCAGGACCAAGTGGCATTCTTGCACATGGAAAACTGGAAATCTAGGCCTGCTTCTGCTCCCAGTTTCCTCTAACCATAAGTCTTTTTCCTGCTTCTACCTTTGGGAACTGACATCTGTAAAAGAGGGATGATAAAACTGACCTTCTCTGTAAAATGCTTTGAATTACATTTGAAACCACTGTTTTATAATAAAGGACCAATAACAGTACTCCTGGGAAATACATCCAGGCACACTCTCCTGGCAGATGCATAGTGTTGTTCATGTGTCTATACTAAAGGAATAAGGTAGGTAGAGTGATCAGGTATGCACAGCAGCAAATGAGGAACACACAGTAGCTGCATCCACTCAGCACATGATGCATTCAGAACCAGTGCAGCTGCTGAGACCCTTCAGACCGCAGTTACTGTGGATGCAGAGCTGGCAGTGAGAGTACACCACAGCAGTGCTGCTATGCAACTGGTGGGAAACCTGGTATTTTAAATGGGCCTAAGCCAAGGCAATCAATGCCAGGCTTTAAAATGAGTTCAAAATGTGAAACAATCAAGTATTTTGATGAGGTTTTGAACCAGAACTGAGAGAAGAGAGACCCGCTCACTCTCCTGTAGCATGTCTTTCTCAGAGGTGACCATTTCAGTCTTGTGTCACTAATCTTTACTAATACCAAAAGCCTGAGCAAGGTCCCAATACTTACAGGCCTCTGAGACAAATCAGGTTCCACTTTCTCCTCTGTCAAGGGAACAGCAGCACATTGTTCATAATGAACTAAGATGGGAATGGAAACCAATGGCCAGGACTTCCTAACTCCAGTGAACCTTTAGCATAAGGGACAGAGACTTCTTGGGAAAAAAATGAAGATTCTGAGAACAAATCTGATAATGTCCCAGCTATGAAGACAAAAACCACGTAGTCACCTGTTTTAAAATATTAGAAAGGTATTTCCACTTCTTGTATTACCATATATATCTTACAGTCTGGGGATTAACATCGCACCTGTACCACCTTTCTGACAGAGGTCATTTCTTCAGCTTTTTTACTGCTTATTCTGTAGTTTCACAGCCTTGCAACAGAAAGTCTTAAATAGACTAATTCACTCCTACCACTCTTGTGCAATCACAGTGTCATATCAGCCAGTCTTACAAACCCCTCTTTTCAATTTCAGAGAATTCATTATTGCATAATAATTGGTTTCTTAATATTACAGTATCTGATAAGCATTGTTACAAAGCTGTAAAAGAAGACCACCAAGCTGCTTTGCAGAAATACCCAGTAATGGGATGTCTCTCCTGTAATAACAGGCTGGTGTACAAAATCCACCAACTGTGGAAAACCTGCCTTAGTGCAGCTATAAAAAAAACAAAGTAGCTATGCAATTTCAAAAGCAATACACAGCTACATTATTGCTTGCTTCATGGAAAATAAAGTTTTGTTTTTACATTTGTCTCTTTTTTTTTTAAACACAAAGTGCATCGTAAACCACCTGAAAACTCAGCATGCACTGACAAGTGGTCTTAGAGGACAGCACTGCATGTATTTTTCACACATCTGAGTACAATATGTTGGCCAGAATCATTTCTTGTTAAATACGAAGCTCAAATAAAACTGATAACTCGGTTTGAAAATCTTCATGTTCTGACCTCTGGGCAACGCAAAATAGAATTTTTCTTCTAAACCAATTCTTTTAGAAAACAAAAGACAGGCAGTGTCACTGTATCTATGTTTTAACAGCTTGGGTTTCCCAAAATGTATCAGTGTCATTTATTCCAGTGGTAATTTCATATGCCATGTCCTTCTTTAAAGATACATCCATAAGCCTGCTGAATCTGTTGTCACCACACACCATTGCCACTGCTCCCTCTCAGCCCTGCCCCAACCCACAGCAATATTTTATAGTTGGATGTTAATAAAAAGGTGTCCCTCTCTAGAAGCAACTCATTACCCAAGCAGGTTGAAGGAGGTTATCAGGAATCAGGTAATACTGCACAGTGACCTGTGAAGGTTATTAATCCAAGAGGAGCAATCATGAGGAGTGAGTGCATGAGGAGGTGCCTGTGGCAGAGCAGAACCCTGTTGTCACTGCGCAGCCTACACCAGCTTTTGTATATTTTGTTCCCCAATTCCCTTCCTTCCCCAGAGGGTCAGGGTGCAGTTACCCCCTGGCCTCTGAGGGGTGTCTCCCAGCACACAGTAGCAGGGTACAAAAGGACTAATTCCCCACAGGCAGCAAAAGGCAAGGTGCCAGAAGGACTGACAGCCCTTGCTGACAACAGCAAGGATGCAGGAGCAGGAGGGAACACCTCTGTGCCAGGTGAAGGGCTAAGCAAAGAGAGCTCTGTGAGCAGACCACAATCCACTGTGATACCTTGTGCTGAAAGGAAATTACCTCAGTTCTGTCCCTGTGGGGCTGGGGTCCCAGCTGTGAAGGGGTTGGGCTAGCTTAGGAGGACCCTGGTGAGTTGGTGTGTCAAAGGATGGTGATTCTGGGCCTGGGGGCTGACACAGGACAGGCTACACATGGATTGTGGTGATGAGCTTTTCCTCTGGGTCCTGAGCTCTGGTTTTGAGAGCACAAACATAAACAGCTGGGGAACAGAACTTACTGCTGTCACAGGACAACCAGCAACCAAGCTACCAGACAGCAGAGTGCTGAGGAACAAGCTCGCCATCTCATCACTGTAGGTTATTTGTGAATTTAGGGCTTTCAAACAGCAAATCTAGTCAAAACACATCAGAAAATTCAAACTGACTAATGAAGATATATATATATTTTATTTTTTTTTCTATTGACTCATTATTTACAGGAAGATTCCACATGGCTGAACTCAGGGCTTGCTTTCTCCTATTCCTTTTCTTTTCTGTTTGCCTAGACCACAAGCACTTCAGAGCAAGTTTCCTTTTTCCTGCCTTCTCTGTAGAACTACATGCACTCAACACACTTAATCTGGAGAACTCTTGATTCTGACAAAAGTCTCCAGCCACCTCTGTAACCAAAGTATTTTTATCAAGCAGCAGAAATTAAATAGGAAAAAAAAAATCATACCCATTAATCTTGCAGAGATTTGAACACATTGAAAGTATAGACCAGAAGGATCAGGCGTTAAAATTCCTGTGGCAGGACAGACTCAGTGATAGTCTCCTACAATTTGTGTGTGAATTTAATATTTAACAGGAAAAGTATGGCTAAGAATCACTGCATAAGCATAGGATTTCTTTCAAGCATGTAGGAAAGGGACTATCCTGTAACACTGGCCAGGGCTGCCACAAGCTCAGGTGGCATTTGAAAACAGCTCATCCAGGGATGCCTCCACTGAGTACAGCTGTCAGACATTGAGCTCATTTTCGCCTGTACTCTGAGACATTCCAACAATCTGGCAACTGCATTGGCATAGCACTAAGCTTGAGTTAATTACCATAATACTGGCTTTTAATTCAGATTTTGGTTGGCAATACAGGAAACCTGAATTTGGGGTCCCTCATAGCAGGTTAGCAGTGACACAAAAGCAAGTGCAAAATACTAAAGTGGTGTGATATGACTCTGCTGGTTCACATTTTATACTGCTGAGACCCAGCAAGGTAAGAGACATAAACCACTTGAAGGGGAACCACAGATCCAGGCTCAGAGCTGGCTAACAGAGACATAATTCATTCAACTTAGAGTACTGATAGTGTGTACTCATTTTAGTCTGAGCACTGTACTGATGTTCCCCAAAGTAGCAAAATGCTTATCCTGCTTGCATTGGAAAACTTTCCTCCTCCTGGAGGGACAGTGTAACCATCTACACAGAGTCTAATGAAACTTAAAAGGGAAGGCTCCTGTCAGGAGGAAGGATTCCAAGGTCTAATCTGCTGTAATGGTTAATGCTGTCCTAAAAAAAATCCCCTGGGCTGAGCTTTCAAACCCTCTCCTCTCAAATATCTAGGGCAGTGTTGAAAAATGCATGTGCCACCATCACTGAGAAATGGACAGCTTCTTTCCATTCCTCTTCCTTTTGCTGGGTAAACAGGCCAATCGCAAAGTCAGCAGCCATGGCAATTTCTAAATCAATATTTATCAAGCCCTTCTCCAACTGCTATTTCATGCCTCATTGGTCAGAGAGCATCCTCTCCAAGTGAGCCAGAAAATCCTGACCTTGCAAATGACAGAGGAGCTGCTTGAGGATTACAAAGTAGAGCAACTCCTCTAGCTAAAAAAAAAAAAAAAAAAGAATTCACGTGAATATCCTCATGGCATTACACATTCTTCTGCCCTTTTCCTTTCTCTCCTCTTTCAGTAGCAGCCCTTGAAGCTGAAGGTTCATTTAAGAGCCCTAAACAAACAGCTTGTTCATTAGCAAAAATCAAGCTACATGTAAATGACATTAAAAGCCACAGATACCCTCAAGGGAATCTGGTTTGGATTAGGGTTTTTTGTCTGTACTTTTAATGACATAAAAGATGGATTTCTTCCTGCCTTCCCCCCAGGCATAGTAAGTGAGTTTACAATTATTCCATCGAACAAACCCAATGGCACCAACAAGGTGGAATAGAAGGACAGAAAGGTGTTTGGGGCACAAGGATACAATCCCTCCATCCTAGCACACCACAGAGGAGGCTGTAAAGAACAGAGGAACTGGAAGAGGCCAAATGCTGTAAGATCACCTCTGGAAAAACAGACACTAAAATTCCACCAAAAGCTCAGGGACATTTGAAAGCAAAGGAGCATTGCCCTTCCTAGTCAGAGAAAACTTGTTAAGAAAACAAATATGTCCATGATCCTTTGAAGAGATGAAGTGATGTTATTTACCAGCACAGCCTCTGAAGTGTATGGACTGCCTCCGGGAACCACTCAGGCAAGTCAACATGAACTGTGCACTCCAGTGCAGAGGATTCACAGTGCCACAGAATCTGGTACCACAACATGTCCCTTTGCTGCAGCTTGACATGCCTGAGGTTTTCTGGGAAGATACATTTGTACCTGAACACCCCATCAAAATATACACTGAAGGGGAGGTATTGTTCCAGCAAGAAAAGAATGAAAACAAACTCAATCAAAGTGCAGATGGAAAGGATCCAAGAGGAGTCCCTGCTCTTTGAGGTTTTTTATTCTCAAGCAGAAGACAAGAATGCCTCCGAGCACATTCCACACAAGGAAACTGCATCTTCAAGTTTATTCCTAGTCTCAAGCTAATCAGAGAATCTCTGGAATTTTGACTACTGTAGTGTAAGATGCCTTAGGCCTTCTCTGCACAAGTACTTTATTCAAAACAAAACAACAAATGATAGGGACGATTTCTACGCAGATTTTCCTCCCATCAATGCTCACTACTCTTCTGGGAACACTTTTTCCTAAACAGTTTCTGTCTTTACTATTTCTCTTTTTCTTCTGATTACAAGATATTATAAAATTGTTCATTTTATTTTCATGATTTGTGTACCGTCTAGCGATGGCCTACTTTGTTCTTTTCAGCATTCCCAAATTGGTCCTCATGGTTCTTCAGTCTCTCTGACTCTTTTCTGAGCTCTATTCAAAAGTTCAGACACATCACCACACTTGAAATATTGCACCGGACTCTGTATTTAAAACTCTCTCTACTCATTTAGAGAGCAATTTTGTTTAGGGCAGCTTTGTCATGGAATGTTACTTGGATCACAGCTCCAAATAACGCATCTTACTGGCACCTCAATCCCTGGGAAGAGGCCACCGTGCACACCCAAGCCCAAAGACTTCAACCGGCTCTTTGTTCCTAAGGAGGCCAGGCTGACCACTCTCAATCTGTTTTTGTACAGGTTTATTGTTTCAGTTAAGCCATGTTTCATGTGATCTCCCCTGTTTGAATCCTGTTGTATTGACTTCTGCCCAGATTCCAGCATTTTAGTTGCCTTTGTATTTACATGGTATTCAACAGCACTTTCCACATTAGCAGCATCAGTGAACTAATGGGCTATTTGTTGTTTCCCCAGTCATTAGTCAAGGCCTTGCATAGAACAAGCCCTTCAGCAATACTTGTGCCTGCCCAGGACTCTTCTCCTCAGCCTCATTGCTGCTATTTACCATTTCTCTATATAGACATCCCAACTTGGCAATTTCAGGCTCCCATGCCTTTCCCTGTTTCATGGAGGGGCACATCAGAAGAGCAGGATGCTCCATGGCCAGCAGTGATGTGTAACTGGCAAGCTGGGCGTAACCAGACTGAGCAGATATGGCAGAAATAGCAGAGCTGTTCTCTCAGCAGAGACACAAATAGATGGCCACTTCTCTTCTACTCACTCCCCAGTTCCCATGGAACACACAGGCACTACATGCATTTGTTTTCTGTGTTGTCACATGGTTTCAAAATGTCTGGATTGCAGGATTCCCCAGAACTCCTTCCTGAAGGAACTAGTCTGTCAACATACTGGAGCTGGAATGCGCTTGTGTGTACTTGCAACAGCAACTTGGGAGTCAGTCATGGTGTTGGATGCACCAGGATCCCAAAGGCTGAGCAAGACCAGTCCCTGCAGTCAAGCTCTGTACAAGGCCAGGGACTTAAGTTTGAAAATACTTATTGAATTCTCATTGACCAGAAAATATGCTTGAAAAAGTGAATTTTTCTTGACGTGAGTATCAAAAGACCTTATTTGGGTGTCCCAGCCTAAGAGTCACCAGAAAGCTCAAAATCTGTGAAGTCTGAGCTTCCACAAAAGCAATGAAGGGGCATTTGGTTAAGGGGAAAAAAAAAAGATAAAAGCTTGCACAGGGACTACTCTCCCTCTGTCAATTGCTTCAGTGAGACCTTAGGTACTACCTTAGCAGTTTGTTACTGTATTTTCTCATCAGTCAAACAAGAGAAGAAGCAAACCATTTCAACCAGGCATGGATTTACTCATTGCATTAGTGCTTATGGACTGCCTTGAGATATACTGGGCACAGGGGGAAACAAAAACTTGGGGAGGGTGGGCAAGCCATGGATCAAATTTTGAGGCATCAATTTTAAAGATGTTCCTCAGGGTTCAATTCCAAGCCCCCTTCTGTTCAATATATTTATCAAGAATGTGAATGAAGGAGTTGAATGCACCATTAGCAGGCTTGCTAATGCTGCTAGACTTGGAGGTGCTGCTGACTCCTGAAGGACAAGAGACCTTGCAGAGGAATGTATACAGATACCCTGCTGTATTCAGCACTGGTGCAGCCTCACCTTGAATATTGTGCATAGTTCTGGGCTTCATAATTTAAGGAGATGAAGGCCCTTGAATGGGTCCAAGGCATGGCAGCACAGTTGCTGAAGGGAATAGAATGTCCTGAGGAGCAGCTGAGGAGTTTAGGCTTATCTAGTTTGGAGAAGAGGAGGCTGAAGGGTGACTGCATTGCTCTCTACAGCTTCCTGAGAACAGAGGGGGAGGTACTGAGCACTTCTTCCTGTGATGCAGAGACAGGGACATGTGGGAATGGCTCAAAGGTGTACTAAAGGAGGTCTAGAAAACATTGATTTACCAAGAGAGTTTGGTCAAACCCTGGAACAGACTTCCTAGATAGGTGTTCAATTCCACAGTCTGACAGTGTTCAAAAGGCCTTTGGACAATGCCCTTAATAACTTGCTTTAGTTTGGTCAGCCCTGAATTGATCAGGAAGTTGGATTACTCTGTTTTGTTCAAAACAGCAGAATGCACAGGTTACAAAAGCTTGAATCAAGCCTTTCAAGTTTCCTATGCCACCTCAGCTCCGCGACAAGAAGTTTCCTCTAGATAATAGGCCTGGCTGGCATAATTTCCCCAGATGATTCAGAAACTCTGACTAATGTACAATACCACCAGTTATATTTTCATTTTGTGTACTTGGCTTCCTTCTCCACCCACTTCTTCAGAAAGGACAGATTTGCTGCTGCATTTCACTATGAACTCCTGTACCCCTTTTCACTGCTGGTGCCAACCAAGTTCCTCAAACAAGGTTGTTGCATTTGACCTTCAGAATCCATGAGTCAAACAGTATGGTGTGACCAACTCATAGTCTGCCATTCAAGGTCACATCAGTGATGAGGTTACCCAGACTACCAGCCAGCCATATAAATGCAGCATCCCAAACAGCTTCCAAATCAAATCAAGAGTTGTAATATATTGGTGACTCAAGAGAGAAAAGCCTTTTGTTTCTGAACAAATATATTTCTCTTTGAAATTAAGACCTTCTGATTTCAATTTCACCTCCTCCTCTGCTACTAAAATGAAGCTGCTAAAAGCAAAGATGACGCCGAGTAATGTCCTTTTTGGGCTAGGCAAAACTTCATAGTATATAGATGGAAAAACTTGGCACAGCTCATTCATTGGACACTCTGAAATAGTAGAGCATTTTCTTCTGTTCATTTTCTCCCATCTCAGATAACATCTGGCACAGAGGTTTCCTTGCTGCAGGCCAAACAGGCTCTCGACAGGAATACGCCCTTCAGGGCTGTCCAGCAGCTCTACAGCCAGTGTGCAATGAGGGCAATGTGGAATAGTGGAGGCACATGTAAAGGTGGATGGAAAAGGGTGGGAATCAGATGGCCACACCACATGAACAACAAAGTTATTATGAGCTGGGTCCTGACTCTACCTCTGCTATAAAGGAAAAACAGGCTAAGTTATATATAATATGCTGAGAATAGTTGGGAAGGAGAGCTTCTTTAACCTCCTCACGTATGCCTTTTCAGAGTGTAGCTACTGTGCAGAAAGATTTTGCGTCTATGATTACTAGAGGGTTTTTTAACATGGGTACACACGCACACACAAACCAGTTACCTGTGACACACTTAAAGCAGGACTGGCATGGTCTACATATTCCTGCTACATTTACCGTTTGCTATGGCTGCAGTTTTACAGTAAGGGGGAATGAGGGGCCTCAGAGAGGTGGCCATGTAGGCAGAAAAATGACCTTACCCAGAAGAAGTGTTGAGAACTGGATACCCTCCTGAAGAACCCAGAAATTAACTAATTTTCAGGCACGGATCAGTAAGCAATTCTCTGTGCAGCACAGCAAATGACAGACATACAAACTGCAAAATATTATTTGCAGCCTCATTTTGGCCTGCCATGAAAAGGGAAAAACAATCCAAGACAATATTTCATAACAAAAACTTGTTAGAAACCTCCTCAGGCAAAGAACAGAGCAAGGACTAAAAGCTTTGATGGCATATAGACTCCTGGCTACACAAATCTCTTCTAAAATAAAGCAGTCTCTAGAACAGATAGTCAGATCAGACAGTGACAGATCAGTAGTTTTAAGTTCATGGTCTTTCAGATAAGACATAAAACCGGGTCCTGACCTTGTATGATCATTAAAGATCTCATAACGCTTTCTGCAAAAAGCAGGTTCTTAATACCACTGGCCCAGAGACAATCCAATTTAGGTAACTACTTAAATCAATCTTACAGATTTATCTAAATACAGCACTCTGTTCTCCAGGCTAAAATAGTTTGTGGCATTTCTGTGTGCTGTAATACACTAAGAGAGTCCTCCCTCTCTCAGCATTAGGTGAAGTGATGTTTTTATGTGCACTAACTGCCACTCTTACAAGGGGGTTATGAACCTTAGTATGTGTTAAGGAACTTGGACATGCAAAGTGCAGTGGTGTCCTAGTTTCAGTCAGAACAGGGTTAAATTTTTACAGTAGCCAGGAGCATGGTGTGGTCAGACCCTAATGTTATTTGATACCACCTCACATCATTAGCAGGGTGGAGAAAGGGACCCTGGGTAGTATGGAAGAGCCAGTTGGTATTTGTCATTTCTTTCTCCTATACTTTTTGTTATTAATATTGCTGTGGCTCCTGTTTGTTTTCTTATCTCATGGCTGCTTCTAGCATTACTCTTATCTCAAACCATGATCTTTGCTTTTTGTGTTTTCAATCAGAGTGGGGAGGAAGGGGAACAAGCAGCATCTGGTTTGGGAGAGTCTCAGTGGGAGCACTAAATGTCAGAGTACCATTCCTAAACCACAAGAAATGGAAAAGGCATTTATTACCATGTTCAGCATGACTCCATTTCCATGAAACCCTTTTCACACTAGAGCAGCTAAAAATTAGATGTTCCCAAATTTTGAGAGCTAACAAATAAATGAAAAAGCAGAAGAGCAGAATGTTTATACCTGTGCCACTGAATAACCTGTGGAACAGGATTCAAAGAGAGATGGGGCAAGACTAGGACAGTTGGATATTATCTGAATTATGGTCACTGAACACATCAATGGTGAGCAGGTGAAACTAGAGGAGATCCAGACCACTAAATTTTCAGAACATCAGGATAGAGTTCTTTGACAGGCATTTAAGGGAAACACAAGTCCTTCCCAAGCAGAGCTTCCAGCTTCCACCCAGAAGGATTCATAATATGTCCTGTTTTTGAAAGCTCTTTACAAGTAGCATCCATCGCAAGATGTCCCAAAATTCCTTGGAATGCATTCCATATGGAAATCCATAAGAGTGGATGAGAGAGCAGAAAAAAAAACCCCAAATACACACGCAATCAACTGTGCCATTCAGTCAGGAGTTAGCCACCCAAAACATTATCTCTTGGAGGAATAAAGCAGCAATAAAATCCTGAAGGCACTCAGCTCAAGCTACAGAAGACTTGAAATATAGATGTAGTAAAACAGGTGGATTTTTACTGTAATAAAAATATAAGAGGACAATCACATCTGCCACCAGAAAGGTTAAGCTTTGAGAGACATGATGTCTTAACACGAGCATGCCTGCACACACACAGGAGGGTGCCTGTGTCAGGGTGGGCCTCTGGGCACTAACACCAAGGTTTTGAATTGAGGTCTCTGTTCACATCTGTCTGTCAAGGCAACGATGTTATTATTTTACAAATGAAAAGGAAACTTGTTATCAAAGCATCACTAAATTACAGTTACTTATAGCAGGTACCTCTCACCATCCTTTGGTTTACTAAACAGAGGTCATGATTCCATTCCCACTAAGATCTAAGAATGAATTCCCTGGGAAAAAGATCAAGGCTAACATGCAGATGATTACAGAGATGTTCTTGCCTGTATCTTGTAAAAAAAAAAAAATATATATATATATATATATCTCCAAGTTTTTTTCACCAGAAATGCCAACTGGGTTATCATTTTCCTGATCTTCCCTATCTATTTTCCTCAGCAGTCTGACTATGTAACCAAAAGCCAAATGAAACTTCTGCAAAAGGATCCAAGAACAGTCATTTCTCATGGTGGCACTTGCTTCTTTGATGAGCCTACAGAACAGGAGCACACAACAGCTTTTTTAATTCTTTAATGTTTTTTCTGGTAAAACATTTTGCACTGGAGCCAAGAGAACACAACCCCAACAGGACTCTCATGCTCACTCTTTCTTGTTCGTCTCACGCTGGGGAAAAGCTTGCAAGCCAAAAAGGCACTAGTAAAGTTTAGCTTATAGCATGCAGTATATGAAATTGTGGGAATATTCTCCAGTTACTGATTTAGCACAGTTTGTGGGAAGAGTATGTGGTTAACAAAAAAGAAGCCTGAACTAAGCCACAAAATAAGTTTATCACACTCTGAGAATATTTTTCCTATAACAATTAATTTTTCATAAACAGTCTGTTGAGGATGAACCAGAAAATAAGAATTCCATTTTGGATACAATTTTGTCAGTTACATGAAAACTGGAAATCTCAGAAAATCCACAAAAACTTTCACATTAGAAGAGCTGTTAACACAGTAATTGGGGTCTCCCACACAATGAAAAAGTACCTTAACCTCAGGCTATTTGTCTTTCTGGAGTGTATAATACTTTCTCCATGACCATCCAGGCAATTCCTTATCCACTAAATGGCCCATCCATCAAATCCATGTCTCTCCAGTTTAGAGACAAGGATGTCATGTGGGGAAGTGTCAAATGCTTTGCACAAGTCCAAGTGGGTGATGTCAGTGCTCTTCCCTTAATCCACCAATGCTGTAAGCACATCTTAGACCTCCAAATTCATCAGGCACATCTGCCTTTAGTGAAGATGTGTTGGCTCTCACTGATCACCTACTTATATCCCATGTACCTTGTTCCCAGGAGGATTTGTTCACGGCAAGGGTTTAGTCTGACTACAAAATTGCATTTTCTGTTTAAATAGAGGCCAAGAATCCCATGCTAGCTGTAGACTTATTGCTTCTTTCTTCCATTTGCAGCTAGTGTAGGAATCACCAAAATAAGTTAACTACAGAAAGCAGTAAGCAAAAGTTGCTTGTTAAAAGGGTAAGTTGAGTTGCAAAAGTGAAAAGTTTCATAATCACATGAGTATATTGGTGGCAGAAGAGACTCATACAAGAAGAAAATTTATAGTCCCTAAAATAACATACTAACTCTAGAGGAGCTCTGCAAGATGCAGGGCACCTGCTAACTTTTCCAACAAAGCAATGGTTGGTCCTCATGGCACAAGTGCACACTGAGCATGAAAATCCATGACTCACATCACACAGGAGCAGTTATTTTCACTGCTGAATACAAGTACTCAAAGTTCTGCATCTTAATTTTAACTTACAAATTGTACTGCTACAAAAAATATAAGCCCAGAGAAGGCTATAAAATATAAAACTTGCTGTAAGAGCTCACTGCAAGGAAGCATGGTCAGCAAGCCCACACTCTCCTCCATAAATATTTTAAGTGTTAATAAAACAGTAACAGAGAGAGAAAGACACTAAAAAGTATATTATACATTCACTTTCCTCCCACTTCTTTTAACAGTGGACAGACAGGAGGAGAGCAATGGCAGCTCCTGCCCAAATAATTTCGTCAATCCAAACATGATCAATCTTAGAGCAGACAAGAGGAAAAAAATGAGCCACCATCTGTGGTGTCTTCTGGGTGGCAGCACAACTAGCATTTTCTGAGTGAGCTGACACTCATGTCAGAGACAAGAGATACATGCTGGATTTAAGAAACTTTTGTATCGTTCTAAATTTATTTTTTATCATCTATATTGAAACATATATTGATGCCAGGAGTAGCAAGCTGCTTTTTTGTGAAAGATGCTAACAACGTACCTTCACAGTGGCTGTCATTCACTGCCAGCAATGTGATACCTGAATTTAATTCAGAGCTCTTTGCACTTCCTGCTACTTGGAAGATATTAAAGAAACTCCCTGAACATGCATTGCGCTGAAAGCTGCTAAAATAGTTCACATGCACTGAGGAAACCTGGAATACCATTTTGGAGAAATTTTTTGAGGCAAAAGTTTACCATGGTTGAAGCAGTAACAGTAAATAGTCACTTGATACACAGGCATCAGTCTCCCTTTCAGAAGACAGATCCAATATATTAATTGCTAAAGTGTCATCAAATATCTGGCAGATCAGACCCAAATGGTGTGGTGTGCTTACACCAGACAGCAATCTGAGTCTTAAAAGTAAAGTTACAGACTTCTTTGCTGTAAGGTTTCCAAATGGGCATGTTGTGCAAGTTATTTATGGACATCTGCCCAGACCTTCAGATGAACAACTCAAGAGATGTGAGCTTCCACCTCAAACTCAGTGACAACATCTCAGTTCACCAGTTTAACTCTTGAAATACTGAGTGCTTCTGCAAAAAGCCAAAAGAATGAGAAAAGCCAAGAGGGCTAGAAGTTAACACAGTGGTGGAAAATTAAAAATAAAAAGGCAAACAGAGGGAAGGAGAGTTGAGTGAAGGACAAGAAAGACACAGAACACATAGAGTACTGAAGGAAAGGGACACTGAAGAGAGAAGAGGAACTACAAAACTCCTCTCAAACTGAGAGACACAGAAGGAAAAGCCAAGCCACCCTCCAAGCCCACTAGCTCACTCAATCCTTCTCTTTGCCCCTTCCCAAAGCTTCAGATTGGCCACTATAGCCAGGGAACAAGGTTATGCCATGGCAGGACCTCCAGCACCTACACTCCTGCTCTGCTGTCTCCTCACCACAAGGATTGGGCTTCTCCTGCCTCTTGTTTCCATAGCAAACAATCCTGCCAGAGCCCCCTCATTGCACCCAGGGCCCCACAACCCACCCCAAAGAGAGCCCTTGCTGAGGGCAGGTTGGCCATGAGACTCAGGACTTGCGCAGCCCTCCCTCCCTCCTTGGGGGAAACATGAGGCAGCGCAGTCAGCACAGACCCAAATCAGCCCCAGCACAAAACACAGGTAGTTTAACTTCACCAACCTTCTCTGTGTCCTCCACAGCCCTTAGCCAGGCACCCACACTCCAGAGAAGCAGATAAAAGGCACCAAGCACGTTATTTACCTCCCATCAATGCTGCTGGCCCCTCCCTGTGCTCCATGAGGGC
This sequence comes from Hylia prasina, assembly GCA_013397195.1. Lineage (NCBI taxonomy): Eukaryota > Metazoa > Chordata > Aves > Passeriformes > Sylviidae > Hylia > Hylia prasina. The sequence goes on from VYXD01004543.1 coordinate 1,207,875, forward strand.
CGGTGCTGGGCCCAGGTGTTGCCTGTTACCTGCCCAGCCCCACAGATGCTGCCCCTCAGGATGGGCTCCCAGCACCCAGATTGTTCCACAAAACTTTCCTCCAGCCTCAGTCATTAACTAATACCTCAGATTTTGGCATACACTGTCATGTATGTGGCTGTGCTTTGACATCAGTGGTACTTCTACATTGCACAACCCGTTTTTGTTGTGGCCAGTAATTTTGTTGTAATGAGAAGTAACATCCCTGGTCTGGTTTGTCATCCATGCTGGATAAGGGCAGGGGGATGCAGAGGGTGTGTGCATCAAGCCCTTCCCCTGTGCCTCAGATTTAGTCCTAATGTCCATACACAGTAATTCCAGGGAATATCCATCACCCTGACTGGGCTTATGAGCTGGTTGCTCAACAGGCAACAATATACTTCAAAGGACATTCATCTGCCTACTGGAGGTGTAGGTGTCTACTAATTACAGTACACAGGTGTCAGATGATAAGAGCCCACCTACAAATAAAGAACTGGACCCGAAGATGGGCAGCGTTACACTCTGTCTGAAATGTGTCTGGCCATTTAACTTGCAAGTTGCAGTCCTTGGCACTGCCCATCATTTCACCTCCATCCATTAGCATGTAATCACTCCAATGTCACATTTCCTCAGGAAGAATTTCATCTAAGGAAAGGGAACGAAATCTTGTGACCTGAATGAACAAAGTGGAAGAAAGTCTCTGGAAAGGAGCTATGACCAAAAAACCATGCAAGCGGAAAAAAAAAAATACCAAATGAGAAAATGTGGCAATGGAGTGATTACGTGCAAATGCACGGAGATGAAATGAGGGGCAGTGCCAAGGACGACAACTTGCCAAAATAACTGCAATGGAAATTGCCAAAGCAGGGAAGAAATGCACATAAAGAGACAGGAGAAGGATGAGAGGGAATGACATCTGAAAAAAAAGAAAGGAAAAATTCCGAAACAAAGTGAAAACCATAAAAGTGAACGGCACAACAAGAGGCGGTGGGAAATGGACCGAAGCTTGCCCTGCTAATGCTCATTGAAACTGCAAGATTTCGTTCCCCTTCCTGAGAGGAAATTCTTCCTCGCATTCCCTTCGCATTCCCTTCCTGCAGCTTTTGCTGCAGCCAGGAATGGATGGAAGTTCACAATACAGTCGGTGCTGTGCCTGGTCCTTTAGGACAGTCCTCAGGTTGAGCTGGAGCTCTTCATTCTGCAGCTGGCCAGAAACCTAAACATAGCATTGCTTAGGTGTTTTGAGACTCAAGATTATCACAATAAAGGCAGGGAAGGGAGCACACTGTGGCAAACTCATCTCTGCTTACAACCACCATTTACCATGCAAAACACAGCAGTTCTGTGAGCAGGGCTTCCCTGCACATTCTCCATTCAAAGCGAGACGGAAAGCCAGTTTTTAAAAACTAGTGCAAAGGCCAGTAAATCACCACAAAATTATTTAAACAAGGAAACCAGAAAGGCAGCCTTGTGAATGTAAAGCTTATATTTGTTTCTGTAAGCGAGGGGAATAAACATGTTTTGCCTCCCAAATACGACCATCAGCTGGAGGCAGCACCACCTCATCAGTGAGAACTTTGCAGATCTAGGAAGAAGTAAAAGCAATGATTAACATGACTGTCTGCTCTGCTCTATGTCTGACACCAAAAGTAACGTGCTTGTCTGACCCACAGTGTATTTATACATCCACATCTTATGGCTTGCTCTGTCCATGACTTCATCAGCAAAAGGTGTTTAGGGTTTGCCTGGCATTAAGTGGCCAGACAGAATGCATTAGTCTAGAAATGGATTATTAAATCCCATTGTCAAACTTAAGTAGTCAATAAATCCAGAGGAACAGAAGTCCTTCAAGTACATAATGCTTTATGTGTACTGTTGAAAAGCTCCCATACAGTTTGGTTTCAGTCCTGTTTTGATTTCTTCCTTGCCTAACCCTTTACTTTCTTCTGTCAGGACTTGTCCTACCTCAGTGTGTAGTACTGCCAGCTACTGAGTTGTTTACATCTTTTTGGGAACCATCCCTACTCAGCAAAGTGAGCCAAGTCACCACATATGGATTCTAAACTCCAGGACTTCAAACTACTCATGCAGTTGAAGGATCACAAATCAACTCCATTTCTTCTAGGCAGAAAAGGACATACTTCCAAGCTGATGGGAGAATACTCTCTTCCCTTTCAAAATGCAGTAGAATGCCACTGAAGTCATAGGATGCAAAGCCGTCACAGCCCCACCCTCTCACCTGCCTACTCAACAGCAACACTGAAAGGATTATCATCAACTCATCTTCAGTCCAATCAACCATTTCTTTTTAAAACCACAACCATTTGTCGTTTTTGGGGTTTTTTTTGTTGCTGCCTTCCAGCACAGCCCATGCTAAATTTCTACCAATAGACATTCCACTGTTATCCACATGGGACATCATCAGTAACTCGGATGAAATCAAGCACATTCTAGCCACAAAGGACCAGAAAATGGAGTGCCCTTTTTAAGAACTAAAAGACAGGCAGGAATTTTTATAGTTGTTGTTGCTGGTTTTGTTGACTTCCGGTGAGACTTACCAGATAACATATGTTCTTCTGAGTTAGAACCACTTTAGCATCAGAAACTTATTTGTGGGTCCTATTTCAGCAGAATTATTTTCTTCTCAAAGAAATCTTAAGACTTCAGTAAGGAGTCAAGAATTCACATCCATTTTTTCAGACAGTTTTAATTTTCTTCATCTCTTCACTTACCCTGACCAGGATTAAACTGGATTAACAGAATAGGCATGTTTTGGTCCTGTCTCAGACTGCATTCATCTTAAGTTTAAATCTTACTTTCAATGTAACATGATTTTTCAAAAATGCTGGCAAAGCACTGTATGGCTCTTAGCAACCCATCACATAAAATATTTAATTCTCCACACTTGGCCCAAAAGTATATGCAAAAATAAAAAATGCAAAAAATTCGAGCAATGTATAAGGGCGGCTGTTTTTTCTTCAGGTCCCAGTAGCACTGAGGCTGAGAAATCTTGCATTTAAACTAGATAAAGCAATGCCCTCTAGCGTTCTGTGGAGAAATCCCATACAAGATTTCCAAAAGCCTTAAAAAATTCACGTACCATCTCAAGTGACAGTCAACATTTTTAAAGTTTGCAGCTCATATGCAGCATCCTTGGAATTTTCTGTGTATGACTGTGGCCTGCAGAACTATTTGGGACCTGTTCTTTTCCCACTCTCCACTGCTGATACTTGCATCATAATTTCAAATACCATCTATGGACAGTCTTCCCACCTGGGGCATGTGTGAAATCACATCATGCCACCCTGCACCTTCCCCCAGTACACACAGCATTTGGTACTCTGTTATTGACCCATCACACAAGCAGGATGTAATTTTTGGCATGAGGCACTTTCTTACAGAGCTCTGAAGTTCAGTAGAATTCATTAAGGCAGCAGCTGTCCCAAGATACTGATAAACTGCAAAGAGAACTATACAAATTCAAGAAAGACTCAAACAAAGCATTCTCATAGTTCAAAAAAACTCCTGCAGAGCTATCAAAATATTTATTTACATCCTGTACACATTACAAAATTCAACTTTGTATTCCACAAAGGACTGGAAGAGACTTTATAACTGGAGGTCTGAAAAGCAAAAGGTGAAGTCCATGATGAAGGCTGCTCTTAAATGGGAAGCTAGGAGTCCTTAAATTTTACCATCCATTGCTCTGAAAGACAGCTGCTGGGTTCTCATCTAGACAGATTAAAACTTGAATGACTTTGATTAAACTTTTAATCACACCAAATAATTTAAAAATAATTAACAACAATAAAAAAATCCTGTCAGAGCACTGTGCTTTAGTTATTTTACATCACACTGATCGGCTGCAGATAGAAACCACAGATCAAAAGGGAAGCAAGGAAAAAAAAAAGAGAGAGATTGTAAGGAAACACCAGTTCTGCCTATTTCCTCTCTGAAATAAGGGAAGAAAAGATGAAACTGACTATTTTCTGGCAACCTAAGGGGAAGGGGACTGGTACACTTGGAAAACTTCCAATACAAAGACAGCATCAGTCAGAAATGCCCTAAGCTCTGCGTGATCATGCAGGTGTTTGATGGGGCAGCAACACTTCACTGTGAGGTGGAAGAAATAAACTGTACTATGGTTGGACACAAGCTCTTTTCTTTTCCAAACGCAATGATTCTTCTATTCTATTAAGTTGCTGTCTGGAATTTGTTTCTTGTATGAACAATTGCAATCATTGCAAGTGAGCCTATTAACAGTGATTCGCACTCCTGTTGGGACATTCACTGGAGCAAGGTTAATTACAGGTGTGGTTTCTTCAGAGGAAAGCTAGCTTGGCCTCTTTGATAGGTAAAAACAGAGACTGAGCTCTTCAAACCAGGCATCAGCCTGCACCTTCTAGAGGAATTTATTCATAAAAAACAAAACATCAGAAATCTCTTTAAAAAGTTTTGTTCGTATAACTCAAGTTCTCCGAACAAAAGCCTGCCAGAGTGACCATGCAAAAGTATAAAGAAAACATCCAGTGAGATCGTATACTTTGAGTAAATTCTGGACTTGATGTGGCACTTGGGGTGAGCCTTTTAGGGTTCTGTATTTGCAGCCCTTGTGTCTAAGGCTGCAATTCAGAATTTGGATATAGAAGTGGGATCAAATTAGACATTTTTAAAATTAGGTTTGAGCTAGGAAACTCCACTTCAAAATTTAAATTGCATTCTCCTCAGAGGGCAACCAATACATATCCTAATTAAACAAGCAGATACTTTTTTTTTTTTCCTCTAATGAGGGGTGGTTACTGCCAAGCATTCTGGCCTGCAAAGAAATGATTTTTGATCTTGTTATACATGTAACCAAATTAAGGGAGAAAAGAAAGCAGTTTAGAGACCATCCAAGACAGCCAAGAAAGGGTATTCAGTGTTTGTACCACTGCGGTAGGAACTCAAATTTCTTACAGGTCTAACACAATACATCTGTGTTACTGAGTGTATGCACAGAACACGATCTTGGAGAAACTGCTTGCATGAATATTCCTCCCTGTCATTCTGTTAGCAGGGTATCGTGTGTGGAAAGGACCATTCAAAATCCAGGGTACAAAAAACAAGCAATGGAAGGATCTGGAGAAAACAGCATTATCTTGAGAGCCCAGTTTCCAGCCTGACCAAACAAAACAGCTTTTCCAGTTCCTTCGTTTTGTTCAACAGTCCAGTCCCTTTCAGACATATTCTCACCTCCTCCGGGAAGAAGCAGAACAACTTGAAGGAGAATGGAGGAAAATGCTCCAACATCTATCACAGAGAGGCCACACACATACATGCTGTCTTTTCTTGACAACATGTATGTCGTTCTGCAGGGCTGGGAGCATTCTACTGGTGCTTCACCAGGCAAAGATGCCAAGAGTGTCCAGGTAAGACACTATAACCATCTGAACTGCAAGTAGTTTCACCAGTGAAGTATAAACTGAGCTTTTCCATTCTTCACCTTGGCCCTCTTCTTGCACAAGTGCTTTGCTATGAGTCTGTTGCTGGTGCATCCTCTGTAATTTCTTTCTGTGTCACTACCTGTAGGTACTTCAGTCGCATGGGAGGAAGCTGTTCATAAAGGTCAAATCCCAAAGGACTCTCTGCATTCAGCAGTCTGTAGTACAGCAGGTGCTTTTTCAAGTTCTGAAGAAAGAAAGAGAAAGGTATCTAATCTTTTCCATCGTCTCCAATACAACACAGTAAATCTGCAAATTGTACAATTCCATCATGTCCAAGATATTTAATTACACCATCTTCAATAGAAGAGCTATAAAAGGCAAAATTCTTCCAATAAAATTCACTTCTTTTTGCATGAGAATTCCTCTTCTAAACACAACTCCATTGTCTCCTCAACAACCCCTCACAATGACTTCTTGCCAGAAACCCAAGTGGATTTTTGAGTGTGATCTAATAATTTACCCTGGACACTAATCACAGAGGGCCAAATGACCCAGCTCTGTCCCACAAAGGACAGATTTTGGCAAACTCCTTGAAACAAAGAGAAACCTTACAAGAAAAAAAAACTTTTCTTTTCTGGAGAAGCATCCAGCTAAGAAATAAGACAGATTACTGCTGGCCACCTATCCAAAACTATGCTACAATCATTCGTCTAGCATCTCTAGCTATCCAGATATAAAACTGCTTGGACAAGAAGCATGGAAATACAGTACAGGAGATTCATTCAGGTTCCAATGGGCTCGGTTTTGAGGTCAATTACTACAAGAACTGGTTAAGTGTATTTACAAATATTGCAGGCCAAAATCTTGCTGCTAATCTCCTCTCATTCTCAAATTAGCAACATAATTAAACACAAATTTCAAAAGCCAAATACAAGTCTGTAACAGTTTCCATGTACGGAAAACTTAATTCCCAGCAGCACAAGCTGAATCTTACAAATCCTACCTCATCCACCAACAGCCACGTCTTCCGCAGCATGCTCTTCCGAGCAGCATCTGTCTCCTGGGAACAAAACACATACTTTCCTTAATATGGTGCAGTAATACCTTTGCCCAGGGGCACACAGCACTCCAGGATGATTTGTTCATTATAATGATGAGCAGCTTGTTCCAGCAGAAAGTGCTGGAGATGTCTTATCACTTAAATCCTGCCTCTCTGCTCCTTTCCCTGATCTGAATCTCAGCTGACTTCTCAACCTGCAGGTAGAACTGCAGATCAGAGGTGAAGTGTTGTTAGCACAACTATTCACTGACAGAGGCCTCAAGGCCATAGGAGGACTTCTGCTTGGTTACTCAAGCAAAGTCAAAGAGAAGAGTACTTTGCACTTTAAGATTGTTATGGCAGAGGCCAAATCTATTACAAGCACTCTCTGATCACCTGATCACCTTCCGTATTCTTTCTGCTTATTCTTTGCCCCACACCACAGAACACATAATTGCTGACCTCAAAGATTTAGGTAGGACTGGCTACCATTAATGCAAGTGCATTAGGGTATAATGAAAAAAGCTGCTGCCTCGTATGTGGATTCTCAAACAGCTGACCAGTTCTCAACACATTTGCTTACAATTTTTGTTTTCAAGTCCCAAAGGTCTGTGATTCATCGCAAGGCACACTGGACTTACAGGGAGAGCAGATGCAAAACCCAAAGACTGCAGACCTGAAGCTCTGCTATCCATTACCCACCTGTGTTGTGCTTTCCTGGGAGAAAATAAAACTGTTCACGTGAGCCACGGCCACCACATAGAGAACAGGGCACCAGGTGTGGCGCAGTGCACCAGTGACCAGCGTTCGGAAGTAGAGTCGCAGGAGGTTCAGGTTATCCTCAGGAGGGGAAGTGTAGCACTCAAGAGGCACAGGAAACTGCAACAAACCCATCCAGGCAACATTACAATTTTTGTCAGGGTCTAAGTATTGAGAGGAAGTTCATGACTTCTAGGGTGCCCTTCCTTGTGCACGCCATCCTATAATGAGATGTACCCCAGTGGCATGACCCCCATCTGCAGCAGAGCTGCTACGGCCCACCCTGACTGATGTGAGCAGTGCTGTCAAGGCCTCTGCAGCTTTATGGAGAGATGTTTTACTGGTCCTATCACTGCAGCTGATTCTTGGCACAGATAAAATGTGCATTTATAAAGTAAGAAGATAGAGTATTTTTGACAGCATCACTAAATTTTATCTCTTGTGCTCTGCTCACTCAAAAGAAATGCAGTCCTACACTTGACAGACCGAACTTTCTTAATGTTACTCAGCAGAGCACACTCCAGTATAATTATATGTGGAAGGATGCTTGAGAGGGAAAATGACTATTTGTCTATGCATGGGCAAGTAAGAAGTTCTCACCAAGGTGTGAAAACACTTATTAAAGGGAAAAGTAGTTGCTAGCAGAACACAGGATACCACCAGCCCTTCACAGATACAATCTATAAATTACAAGTTCTCAATGGTTAAACCAAGCAAGGTTTGGGACAGTTTCCACTGAAAACTGACCAATTTCACAGCTCCTGCCCTCCACACAGACACACCAATCAAGGTTAGAGAATCACAGGCAAGAGCCCAGTAACACAGAAATACAGAGTGACAGGCAATTTACCGTAAGCCAGGATTACCTGCTGTAACGGCACTCCCAGCGCCCGCAGGATATTTGTGTGCTCCCCAAAAACAGAGAGACGCAGATGAACACTGAAACGCTTCTGTAGAGGCAGAAGAACAAAGACTCCAAAGAGTGGATCTCCAAAGGAGACGCCCTCAAATTGCTCCAGGAGATTTATATAGAGATCGTGGAAGGACGCTAAACCAGGGAGAGGAGCGTCCAAGTTCAGGGAGTCCAGGACCTTGGGTTGGCAATACACAGAGAGAAGGGCAGCTGTGTAGCGGTGGATTGGTGCCTCTAGAAAGAGGTCACTGCCAGTGAGGAAGACACACATAAGCCGTGCAAGCTTGGCAGCAGTTGGGATGCTCTGAAGGATTTTACAACGCCAGGTTTCCAGCAACAAGACCCACTGCAGGTTCCAGGTCACAGTGTTGATAAGATCAAGTGGCAGAGAGTTCAGTATAGCCCCACGTGTCTCTGCATTAGTCACTTTGTTGTATAGGCTGATAAGTGGAAAGAATGGCCAGTCTGAAGGCAGGATGGGCCCTTTGACCTCAGGAAGCAGCATTGACTGGATGAGGTAATTCCGCCCTTGGTAGGACACCTGAGAACGCATAAGGGTGGGCTGCAAGTGGACAAAATGAGACAGGTAGCAGGAACGAATGGAAGGCAGATTCTGGTATGATTCTCTCAGCAGGGCACCACGAGTAATCTTTGGAAGAAATGCTGCTGCAGAGCCAGGCTGTGCCAGTTTGGCACTGGTGCCCAGATGCAGAATATCAGAGAAGTCAGCTGCTTCTGGCCCTCCAGCTTTCCCTTCACTGTAAGGTAAAGACAAGCAACAGTTTAAGAAACAAACAAACAAAACAAAAACCTGAAATGTCAAACAAACATCATATAAATTCATCTCTACAGTCTTCCTGGAACAGAGCACTGAACACTTTCTACATCTTTGAGCAATTTTAATACAGAGGGCCTGTAAAGCATCAGCTGCCTTAGTATTTACAGCAAATTCACAGAACCACATTTGGTTGCTGACTAGCAACACTCAGGCTGTGCCACGAAAACACCATGCCAGTCTAGTGTGGAGGCTGAAGCCTCTTGTCCAGAGAGGCAGCCTACTTACCAACACAGACTGAGAGTGCTGAGATGAAACACTGCATATCAGATAAGGCCTAGACAAACCAGTAACACAATTCTCAAAACAGTAGCTTTGCAGCTGGCAGTGGCAAGCTCAGAGGAACCACACAGACCAATAGAAACTGTGCACGTGGAGGGTGTTTGTCAAATCCATATGCCACAATCTCAGACCAAAGACTCACCATTTTGTTGACCCAACAAAAGAACCAAAACACCACCACACAAACAAATCCACTAACAAATTTTCTTTCTTCCTGAAAAAAACATAGTATCTTTATACACCACTTTGGGTCAACCCCCTACAGAGATGCACCATGCCTAATTTGAAATGGATTGAGATGAACAAAATAAACTGCTACCATCTTCTTGTCCACATATGAGAGGATTCATATTTGAGATGCTCATGATTTCTTCCAGTGTAAGGTGGAAGACATGGCATTTGTCAAATCAGCAAATATTCGTGTAAGTACTTGATTAATAAGGGTTTGAGGAAGATTCATTAAGCTTTTCAGGCAATGTCAAATTCTCATTTATTTTCTAGACTTCCCTACCCTCAGGATGGCAGATGCTAGGCCTTAGGGACATTCAGTTCTATCAGGAGTCACGAAAGCCTTGTCACAGAGGAAATCAAAAGAAACTGGTCACATTTCTCAACTTTGGTACATCAGAGAAAAATATGCAACCACATTGTTTGCCTGACTAGACGGCTCCATGCCTGGGAAATATGCCAATGAGTAAGTAAAATGTAACTACAGACCCTGTTAAAGGCCAAAAATTATGACAAAGCTGCACTGCCAAAGTGTTTTTCCATTTTCCCCACGTTTTCCCACACACCAGACTAGAGAAAGGAAGAAATGCAAAGCTTACAGAAGAAACTCTGGATTAAAGGCAAGATCCAGCAGGACCTCGTGAACCAGATGCTCACTCCCTGGCAACAGACGGCTTAGCAATGCCATGGCAACACAGTGATGGAGTGAGGCATGCTGGGTGTAATCCGGACAAGTGCCTGCCTGTACAGGAAGGAAAACAACAGATAAAAGCACTCTACCATTTGTCAACAAGACAATCAACAAGGACAGGAGGGTCAAACAAGACACAGATCTCGCTGCGAAGTGAAAGGCTGAGGCAGACTGCAAGAGCTGTCAGCATTCATACCAAGAGATATTTCTGCTTCCCCTGACTGCCTTAGATAGTCAGGTATTTTTTTAGCAACACAGTTGAAAACTTTGTTCTTACTCTATCCCAAAGAAAGGCAAAAATATCCCAAAGAAAGGCAAAAATATAATTTTTCCATCCAAAGTATCTTGGAACTAAATCCCCACATCAGCAACTGAAAAGATGTTTTTGCTAATAGGTCATAAAAGTCAGCAGAAGAGTTACCTGACCTAAGTCAGGTACAAGAAAGAACAGGGAGATGAAGACCTAAGTCAGGTACAAGAAAGAACAGGGAGATGAAGACCAGCTGCCAGTGAAGTCAGTTCCTTGGGGGAAAGAAATGAAAGGACTAATAATGATACCATTCTCCGAGCCAACGCTAACACAAAGTACTGCAGGTGATACTCATGGCGTAGGATCCACGCAGATGAGGGAGTCACAGAGGGAGGTCTAGTCTGCCAGCTTTGATGCAGGTAATCCTTCAAGCCCCTGAAGCCCAGCACAGAGCTGTACTGTAATGGAATCACAAGTGGAGAGAAATATTATTATGACAGTTTGTGTTTGGAGGAAAGTAAAACACAGCCCTCTCCAGGGCCCACCCCCTACCTTCTCTCACGTGAGAATTCCTGTTGGCTACTCCAAAAGCCGTATTTAAGAATAGCCTTATAAATATCTGCTTTTCTTCTCAGGGCTCACCTGCATCCATCATGACCATCCCCATCACAGATAACCAACAGTCACTGCCTACAATTTCCACAGTGTTCTTTAAGGCAGATATCTGGACAGTGGCTTTAAATGTTTTTCCCTCATCTGGCCAGATGTTTCCCTTAGCAGCCAATCAGCTAATTCAACACAAGGTGACACAGGAAGGTTTTGAGAAACCTTATGCTAGGTATTCCATCTTTCTAGGGCTCAGACATTTGCTCTTTATGGTCTGCAATCTTCCATGACTCACTCATTCTAAAAATTCAGAACAAACCAAAGTAGAGGGGACCCTCTTCAGAAGCACTATAGCACACATTCTCCTCTTTAATATTACCCCATTTTTCTTTGTTATATATGCTTCAACCATGCCTTTCCTCCAATGACACTGAAGTTTTATATTTTGCTTAGCCAAACAACAGTTATTCAACTCTTCTCAACATTCTTTATAAATCCATCCTTTAAGCCTCACTTGCTCTGCAATTCCAGCTTTCTGGTGTCAACAGAATACTGGAATTCAAAGACAAGCTATTTTTCAGACCCTCATCCCACTTTTTCTGAAAGTCAGGCGGTTTCTCTCCATAATACTTCAATATTTTTAAAATAAAAATGCACAATAATTTGTTTTTAACAGTCCTTCTAACATCTCTTTTATGCCTGGGAAGGTACAAATACTAACCTCCCTCACAAGTATATCATCATTCACCCAGAATTTGCAGTGAAAAGGTTTATTCTCACCTTGTTGGTCAGGCCCTTGTGAATGTGAGTGATGTTATTGATGAGAAATAGGAGGGCAGTGAGGAAGGGAAAAGGTGACTTGGAGCCAACCAGGCTCAAAGGAGGTTTGCCTCCAGTGCAACTCAGAGATGCAATGCTGCCAACGGATTCTGGTGCTGGGGAACAGGACAGAGGGTTGCACAAAGCAGAACATGGCCTGTGTGAATAAATAAAGAGAGAGGGGTTAGGTCAAAAGCATTCATCGTGCTGAGGCATTATCTTGTTGAAATGTTGCTATCTATCTGAACTGTACCACACATTACAGTAAAATGGAGGCCCTGAAGACAGTGAAAGCAAAAAGCCAGTCTCTCAGCTGGTACACCAAGCATTACTGCCATACAAGCTAATGCCAGTGAGCTGTCAGGAACTTTTCAGTTAAATTGGTTGTGATGAGCAGAAATACTGATGCAGTGATGCATCTCTGATGTCAAATTCTTGAAAGCATTGGACTTTTGACCTAAAAAAATTACACCGTTCCCCACATACATACGCACACCAGGCTAATAAGGCTGCCCACCCACTCAAGACATTTCAGTAATAAACTTGTAGGCAAAACCAAAAAGACAGATTATATCTAAAATCGACATTACAAAAATGCTGCCCTTTATGCACTAATGAAATGCATATTTTTAAACTGCATTCAGAAAGGACGTAGCTTTACTGTACATGAATATGACTGCAGACCACTCTTGGCCTGTGTGTTCTCTGCAGGTGAGAACACAAATTCCCACACCAGCAGTGCTTGCAGAGCCCAGAGCAGATACATCATGTCTGTGTAGGTAAGACCACCACAAAGAAGCATGACCACAAGCAAACTGCTCAACGGTAATGGGGTAATAGGGCAAACCCTGTCAAAGATCCATATCATTATTCTATGGCAAAGAACTAATTGCTTAAATGCTCTTGCTACCACTGGCATTACATGATGCATAAACACATGGGGGCTCACGAAGTACCCTGAATTCCTGGACCTAAACTGCCCAGAGAGTTCAGACAAAATTGTAAAAACATTAGGGCAGAGATCAGCTGACTCTGGTTTTTACCAGCCAGTGTTAAGAACAGCGAAAATTTTTGTGGATGAGCTTTTATAGCCTGACCAAATCCATTGTCTTCACATCACAAGGACAGGCAGAAAAGGGTCTAATGAGTGCTCTTGTGTTGGAAGCTTTGGTGCCAAGAGCTTCAGATCTCAGTTTCAGTCATGAAAGAACATGGGCCAAACAGTTTGGTGACCATTCAAATACCACTTGAAAACAAAAATTTCAAGTGCCCTTTAGATCAGATGTTCTCAGAGGTGGATGAATGCCTCTCTGACTGCAAGTCAGTCCTTTTAGATTCCCAGCTTCAGAAGATTAATCACAGCCTAGTAAGGAGGCTCCCTCTACAGCAGAAAGAGAGAATATCTGCAGCACTTAACTGTTCCAGAGCCAGAGCTTATGTTATCCAAATGACTAGAAGAACAGTTTGGTATCTGTTCTTGCACTTCTCTGCAGGGGTTTTCAAAGCCCTGGTGAAGCTCTGCAGGAGTTTAAAGATGTGAATCTAGTTAAATTCTTTCATATAAGCAGCACCACACAGAGCAGATGAACAGTACATCAATTCACACACTCACCTCATCACATAACAGGGACTCACTAATGCTACATGTGCTATTTTTTCTAGACCAGTGAAACCAAAGAATCAAAGCCAAGAGTGACTAAAATAATCTGAAATGGATATGAAAACCCCAGCTACAAGGCAAAGCAGCGATGCAGCAGCACCAGTAGAAAAGGAGGAGCTGGAAACCTCTGCAGCCATCATGCCTTTTCTCTGAGGGGGGAGAGGACAAAGCAGGGTGTAGACACAGCCCTACTGCACTCCAATTCCCATACCTGGGACATATTGCATAGGGAAAAGAGGAGATAAGGGGGGAGAGCTGTCAGTATAGCACTGGGGCTCTCTCAGCTTCTGACAACAGCACCTTAGCAGTGGAATGGTTTTACCTGAGCAAGTCCCACATGCTGTCTATGGCTGGCTGGCTGAGAAGGGGCTGCAGCATCTCTGATGTCAAACCTTCCAGCTCCTCTAGGCAATCAACTGGATTGACTGATGGCTGTAGAAGACATGGAGAATGACAGAAGAGTGAATGATCATAGCATCCAGTGAGAGCAAAAAGACAGACTGGTTTATTTACTTCCTCTGTGTTTATTTTTGCCAGACCCCATCAACTACACAGTGGTACTGCTCTAGGTTAGAGCTGGCCTCACTGCTCATAGTGTGGAAGCTGAGAGCTGGCACCTCAAAGTGTTCTCACACTCGAGTATTGAAGTGCATCCCTGAGACTCTTAACTGGCTGGAAGCAAGATATGAGATCCTTGGAATAAAGATTCCTTAAATTAAAACTTGGCTAGACCCCCCTCCCCCTACCATCTACATGTTTCTATTTAAATTGAAGATGACACAAAGATGATCAGAACTACCTCGAGAAATCTGAGTTGCACCATGAGAGTCTCCAAAAAAACAAAACAAAACAAAACAAATCAGCTGCATAAAGTGTGATTGACCTACCCATCAAAGCATGACTGTGGATGAACACTGCACAGAGGAGGAACTGTGGCTTTTAGAGAATCATCCAAATTCTTCTGACCCTAGTAAGCAATATTCCAGGTTGAAGGAACATGCTGGCAAATTTTAACACTTTTTATCTTCATTAGAATGCTGCTTTGGGATACAGAAGTACTCATTTCCATTACATAAAATCTGATTTTCCCCCAGGTGAAATCCACCTCCAGATATCAGTAAAACCTTTGTGGAGAGATTAACCTTCGTTTTCAAGAGTCTAACAAAAATATTCCAAGAAGGTCCCAGTACACACTAATCTAATTACTGTACAAGTTAATTTTTTTGCACTAATCTATTCAAACATGCTATGTACAATTTTTTTTTTTTTAATCAGCTAACTACAGGATAACTGAGCTTCCTTTTAAGTGAAAATTCAAAAACCTAGCACAATTCAAGGACTTAAAAAATTGTTTCCTCAGTTACTCTTCTGGAATACCTGTAAAGGTTAAAAAGGAGTATTAACCTCTTGGCTGCCCTGGTTCTCTAATGCTCAGGACATAATCACAACGTGTGAAAAGGTACACCAATCTTTGGGGCCCTGAAGACATCTTTGAGAGATACTGGCAGTTTCCATCCCAGCTATAACTAATAAACTCAGAGGCAAGTTTCAGAGGAGTTGCACAAGTGTGAATAACTGCAGCCACTAAATTACCCCACACTTTCAACACAGCTCTCCCAAGCAGGAACTCAGACATGTCAGTTGGGCAGTAAAGAGGAAAATTGCCTTCATCTTTAGAACATGAATCTTTAAGGTAGCTAAAGTGTAAGACATTATTTTTCAACAGCATCACACTGACATGTCACCTTCAGAAAACTCACTTTAAAGACGATCACCTACTACAACAGTGTGTTACAGAATTTGACCTTGAATGTCAGTGGGGCAACAAATAATTTATTATTTCCTATCCAAAGTTCATACAGCATGATCCTTAATGCTCCATCTTCCACCCAGATGACTGCAGTGTAGGTGTCCACCTGTAAGCTCTCAGATCAAAGCAAATGCAAAAACACATTACTTAATTTATCCCACTAGGAAAAATGACTGCCAAATAAAATTACATTGTATTTGCTTCGTGCTTTGGAGCTCTGTAGTAAATCAGAACAATCACAGCACTACCACATACCCTAACTGAGATTCTGATCCCATAGGATGAAAGGACAGAAAAGGAAGACAGATACTTGGCACTGCTAACACATAGGGTTAGCAGACTTAAGTGACCCTGAAGGTCATGCAGCTTAGATATGAGCTGTGGTAACAAAATCAGTGCTCAGCTAGATGCCTTAATATATGTCTTATTCAGTACTGCCTGTAAGTTCCAGTTTTCAGAGGTAATACACAAGCTGATGCTGGTGAGATGAGAAGACAGCCTGTATTTTCAGGCCTTACCTGTTGGCTGTAAGCACTGTAATAAACTCCCAAGAAGACCACACAAGTTGTGGTCAGAGGCTGGAGAGTTTGCCAAGTTTCTGTCTGGGATATCTGCTGAAGGATTTTTTTCAGACTTGTCTCAAGGAAGGGCTGTAAGCCTGACACTTGACTCCATGCTACTGGAGGAGGTGGAATTGGCTCGCCATTTTCTGAGTTATTGCTGAAACACAATGGAAGAATGACACAGGATAGCTGATAAATATCAAACAACTGTCCCTCTAAATCATCAATTTTAATAGAAAGATGTCTAGACGATTATATCCAACAGCATAACTAGGGGGGAAGTCTGCACAGTCCCACAACCCAGACCATATAATTTAGGCAGAAAAGATAAATGTAGAATGTACCTACAAAAGCTGAAGTTTCTTCTCCTGCACTACTCTGCCCCTGAGTTATGCTCTAGCTTTACCAGAAATGCTGTCACAGTACTCAGATGTAGTTAAAGAGTTTTTTGCTTTCTACCAGAAAAAGTACCTGTGTCTGCAGCAAATCCTACTGCTTTGATGGCCATCAAAACCTAACCACCTCTTAATCCTGGACTCATCTTGGTTTCTGCAGAGAGGTTCTTTCCCCCAAACCTCAAGACATTTACTTTTTTTACTCCCAAGAGAAGTTCAAAGCAGCTTGCTAGCTCCTTTCAGCAGGGCACTTTACTAACAGTGCCCTTTATGTCCCCTAGCTTAATGTAGATTTTGACTCCTGCCTCTGACCATGCTAGCAGGCATACAGATGTCAGACCAGACATTACATCTCATCTTGTGTCAGAGGGAATATACCCCACCATGCAGGGGCTCACATGTGGGACAATAAACAACTGAAAATGAAGGAGGAATAAAAAGGTGACAGCCAGGTCTCCCAACCAAAGAAAGGGAGATGGGATGCCAACTACTGAGATGCACAGAATGGTGACTTAGAGAGCCTACCTGCTCAACTTGGCCTGCAGCTCTGCCGTGTATCCTGCTGTTTGTGTCACATGTGTCAACAGAGTAACCACTGCTGCAGCTCGCTGCACAGACAACTCAACCACAGGGCCCTCCTCGCTGAGCAACTCAGGCAGGGACTGCAGTATCCTCACCAGCACAGGGTAGAGATCACTGTAGTATGAATTACAGAATAGACGCAGTTGTAAAGGGTCTCTGGAGATCATTTGTACTTCAATTCCCAGTTCAATTCCCAGCAAGAGCAAGATTGCACAGGGATATGTCCAGTCAGATTTTGAATATCTTCAAGAATGGACAGTTCAGTATCTTGCTGTGCAACAATGTTCCAGTGTTTGTTGATTACCTTTACAGTAAAGTTAGTAAAGATTACAGTAAAAACACCTCAGTGGAATTTCCTATATTTCCATTTGTACCCATTGGCTCTTCACTTTCCACTGGAAGCATCTGGCTTTATCTTCTTTACACTCCCAAATAGTTTATTTATAAAGATTGCTAAAATGTGATTATGAAAACCATCACCACCACCACAATAACAAAAATAAACTGACATAGAAAAAGATGACAAAGGAAGACTACCGCTATTCCAATTTCATCTGAATGAGACCTAACTAATATTTTGCCTACAAGCACTCTGATTATCTCTTGAAAAAACCAGTTTGATTTTATTCTTGCTGGGGAATACTTCTGAGATTCTCAGCCACACTTAGAATCTTGCAACTTTAAGGAATCTTATGCTGTTTCTTTCCTCAACATTATTTACAGTGCTAAAATAGTACATACAGGTTTTATTCTTTTTAAATCATACATCAGACTGTGCCAAAGAACACAAAATGCTGCTGTGGATGAGAATCTCCCTTCTGAAACTCAATACTGGCCTCCCTTTTACTCCACTTCAGAGCAACTCCATAGCCATCTCTCTTCTTCCAATTCAATGCAATTACAGGAAGAAGATTTAATGCTTGAGCTAGGTCAGACCTACACCAGGTGCAGACCTTGGTGGTCAAGCACAAGAACTTGTCCTGACCTGGAAGTTGACACATCATGCAGTTTGTCTGCACCAGTCTGCCCCACTCAGTGTGGTGACTGCTGCCCACAGACTGCCCCCAGGTCAAGCAGATTCAGTCCTGGGTGCGCTGCAAACCACATGTTTTGATGTCATACAAGCACAGATTATTCATCCCTTCAAGGGGAAAAAGATGCAGCCCTAAAAGGCTACAGTGGCCTCCCACTGTAGGAGAAACAACAAAATAGCAGTGCTTAAACACAGGAGATAGTGAACAAACAGAAGAAGGCAATACAGAGTATGAATACCCTTGGAAACTGAGTTTTACTGCAGGAAGCAAGGAAAAGTGAGACACCCTGAAGGGAACAGAGATGGGCTTGGAGAGCCTTCTGTTTGCCCCTTTGGAACAGGCTGTCTGTCTGTTGCCTCTGTGGTGCCCTCCAGGCCCGTGCCTCCAGCTCTGAGCCGTACCTGTAGAGGTCGCAGGCCTGCCCGTAGCCAGCGGCCACGGCCCACAGCCGGAAGGCCTCGGTGCTCAGCCTCACGGCCTCCTCCCACGGCAGGGGCATGTCCAGAGGGTCCTCAGCAACAAAGCGACTTAACCGACTCTTCATTTCGAATTTGTTAAGCTGTAAAACAAATCAAGCAAAAAGAAAAGGATGAAGAACAAAAATTACAAAGGAACAAGGGGCATCAGCTGCATGCAGCGTTACCTCGTTGCTCTGACATGCACAAAGAGCTGCACAAAGAGATTTCAGTTCAGCTCGTTCTGAACTCTTCTTGCACTGCTGAAATCGGCTTTTATTTTCTGCAGTCTTAAAGAGCAGACTACAAAGGATCACTAAATGGTCAATGGCTATTAAAAGAGAAGTATTCCTGGAAGGGATGCCATGGGATACCTAATCCATTCCTAACACAAACTAACTACACCTAAATAATTTCTGATGGAGGTGTGTCTGCCCCCCACACACTCCTGTTTTGGATGCTCTCTGCAGCATTTAACTGATTTTTAAAAAAAAGATATAATTATCCTTCTTTAAATAGTCATAAATACAACTCTCTTAGTCAAGCTTACAGGTAAAGATATACCTTGTGAAAAAAGATGTCTACAAAAGTACTGAACTGATGCTGACATTCTCCTGGGGAAGTCACATTAGATGGGTTTCACAAGTTCTACAACCTAAGGCTTTCTATAATTCAGTGTTTATTTTATGCAAAGGGTACCTCCTGTCTATTATTTTCGTAAGGTTATAGAATTCTGATGCCTTGGAAATATTCTGAGGTTATTTTGGTATTGAATTAAGCACGACATGACTCATTAGCAGTTCTCTAGAAATAATTTTTATCCTCCCCTACATCTGGGTATTTTTACTTAACCAAAAAAAAGAGCTTCTCTTGCCTTCTCCCACACATACAAAAGCTTCTATATGCTCTGTCTAAACAAATGAGGCAACAATGTCTTTTTCACAGCACAAGGACATATTATAGGTAATTTAAATTTCAAATGCTTTAGAGATATCTTATAGGGAAATCAATGCACACCAGCAAGAAAGCAAAGGAGGTGATGAGTCAAAACTATAAATTCTGACACCTCTCCTACAGAACAGAGGACAAAGCCAAATTTACTTCCAGGAGGAATATGGAAGAACTTTGCTGTTAACTAAAATAAATTCCTACACTGATGGTTTTGATTTAGGTTTTTATTATCTTCCACACCCACATTTAAGTGCATGTAACAGAACATATGAGAGTGTAACAGTAGCAAAGCCAGAGTGTCAGGAACCTTCGAAGCAATTTTTGCATGCCTTGAAATACCTGGAGTACCCAAAGCCTGAAGTATTAAAATATCCGAATTTTACGCTGTTATATTCCTAGTACCACTAACAGTCTTTAAATATCCCACTATCCATCATTATTGTCTATATTTTACAGCACAGACTGGTGTTCTGTTGACAGTAGCAATTTCCTGGGTAGCAATTTGTTAGGTGCTGTTAACTGTAGTGAACCAAAAAGCCCAAGAAGTGCTCTTTGCACTGTCACGGGTGCTGTTCTTGGTAGATTTCACGCATTTATAGCACCAGCATCACAACCTATATGAGAGAATGCAAATATCTCTGAAGTGGAAAACCTGCCCAGAAGTTAAGAGGAGTTGAAAACGCTGATGAACTATCAGAGACTTATTAAGACAAATTAATGGCAGGAAAGTTCAACCAGGGTTGTAAAACACAAGGATAGTGATTATGTCTCTAGTTTATACAGTCTTATGCTGGCTATCCCTGACACACGGGAGTGTACACAGCATCACACATTAATGCATGTTCTAAACATTTGCTCCTGGTCAGTATCGCCCTGCTGGGCTCTGTGACTTTCACATGAGTGCACTACACAAACCATAAAAAAGCAAAGTAAAGCTTGAGACAGCTCATCTACCATTATGTAGGAGAAGCACCATTATTATAATTCTGTCAACAATTCCTTCAAAACACACTAATGCACCTTCCTCACCCTGGTTTCTTCAGATTCAGCTCACAGTCACCTCCAGTTAGTGTTCTTTATCTATTTAGGAAATAAGGCATAGAGAACAAAGGCACTTGCAACCAGAAAAACTCTTCCAGGAACCACTCACCAGCCTGGCTGTTGCATTTCGGCCTCCAGATGCCAACACCCTGATGAACTTCATAGCACTGGCACAAGCAACTCCGTGGAGACTGGTAAGTAAAAACCCTGGTTCAGCCACTTTGGGATCCCACTGAGTAGGGAGAAATTCCCTGACAATGGTCTCAATCAAACGAGGACAGTCAAGCAGCTGCAGAGAAATAGCAGGGAGCACAAATAACTAAAGGTATGCAGTCATGCAAACAAGCAGAAGACATGCAAAACAGACAAGTCTGTCTGATCTCCTTGCTGCAGCTTCACCTGATCTTTCTTCCCTTTTCCCAACCTTTCTCCATCGTTCCCAAGCTCTTATACAATGGAAGCTGTACCTGGCTGCATGCTTCAGAGGAGTGCCTTGCTATATGGGTGAGGATGTGCAGTATATCCAGGACTACTGTAGGAACAGGTTGCACCACCTCTAGGATGTACCTCAGCCGGTGCTGGATCCTTGTCTTCAAAAGTCCCTGAAAGGTGTTAAAAAAAAAATTTAAAAATCTGTTAGGGTTTAAATAAATGCTCTCTGTCCTTCAATTGCTGGAAGCCAAAAGGAGATTACGTCTTCTTCAGAGACTGTTTTAAATTTAGCAGTCATGAAACAATAAGTTTCTGTGTATTTGTAAGTATGCTGGCAAATGAACAAGAATTATCTGAACAGAGCAGAAACAACTTTAGTTCTGTTCTGAATCAGACTACTGGAGGGGTTTGGATATTTGTGTTTTCCAGTGTATAAAACTCTTAAGTGACAGGGAAATAACCTTCCCTATAAAAGACTGTTAAAACCGACTGTTGGGAAGAAGGTTCTCATGGACCTTAAATAATTTTGGCTAGACACCATCTCCAGATAATGCAGCACTCTGTCTGAGAGTGCCTGTCACATCAGAGAAAGTTGACAGAAACAGAACAGACACCAATTCCTATTTTGCAGTAAGAAAAGAGATAGGGATGATGTGATTTTTTTTTTTTTTTTGCACAGTGGCGGTGCCAGGAAACAAATCATCAGTTTACGTAACAGTGTGATGCATTCCTGGTTCTGATGAAAGGCAAATCCTCAATACCTGAATTCATATCACTGATACTTTTAAAAATTTGCAGCCAAGCAACTTGTAGCTCTAGGTTTGACCAAGTTCAGCAGCCAGTTTAAATACTCCTTTTCCAACTATGTGGAACAACTTGGGTAAGACAATAATAAGCAAGTGAGAAATGGAACTGCACAGCATTGGGAACAGAGGGGAATTTAATCACAAATACCTTCTGAGTTCAGGCCACTCAGAACAAGCTGAATTACGCTGAACCATGACACAGTTTACAGAATCACAAATTAATCTCCTGTCTATCTACCACTCTTTTCTACGTTTTTTAAACACTGCCACGCACTTAGCAGAACATGTCTGAAATCATGAAGCCTCTAAACAAGACCAAATGCCCAAATACAGTAATTCATTCACCCAATAATGCTTTTAGACCAAGTGTTATTTAAACACAAGTTCAAGGATTAAGTGATGTGATCACAGGTTTTACTGATTGCAGCAGGCAAGAAGGGTGCATTGGTTCCACCAAGGCTGAGTTTGAGATAAAACTTTGCAATTTTTAGACCTCATATCAAAAATACAGGATTAGATTTAAAATGTGGGAGGAATTCCTTCTGAATGCTGTAAAAATCTTAACGTGAGAAATGCAAACATGACATTTGGGGAAACAGTAAATAGCTACTTTATGTCAAATAAAAAAAAGTATCACTGTACAAATCTACTAGTTCTGAACTATCTAGCTGTAATATTCTTGTTTAACTTTAAAGAAATGTATATAGACATTTTAATAATGGTTGGGACCTTTTCATTTTTAATTCAAGTAAGTGAGCCTGGAACTCATGTCTGTATGCAGTCTTTGAGGAAGTCTTATCAGGTCATCAGTATGTTTGTTGTTGAATTCCCTAGAGGAAGTTAAGAGACATTAATGATACTGAAATTACGTAAGTCAAGTCTCAACATTTTTACAGACCAACAAAATTATCCTTCTGGTAATATATAACAGAAACACAACAACCAACAGCCAGGAAAGAGTTCTAATTCTTGTTCAGAATGTTCTTGTCCAGCATGTACAGGAGGGTGGATGTTTCAACAGCACACACGGCACTGTGCTGTGTCTATTTTCCTAAAAAGATTCTGTGTCTAACTCTGTGATTACCTTCACAACATCATATCGGGCCACATCTGGGTCTGGCTTATTTTCATCCTTTAACTTTTTATCTTGAGATTTCTCTGTTCCATTTAACTCTTCCTCTTCCTCCTCTTCTTCCTCCTCATTGTTAGGGACAAAGGGGAATGCAGCCATTCCTTGGTACCATGAGAAAGTCCAATCGAGATATTTCTATAATGAGTATTAAAGCATATAGAATAAAATTCTCATAAAGAAAGACAAAAAGACAAACATAAAAACTTTTTGGGGATGCTTTTAAATATGGAATGCTTTATTGCTTGCTATATAATCCCAAGAAAACATGAAGACAATAAAAGCTATTCTAAACATATACAAGTAGCATGCAATGCTTTTTCAGGGAAATTATTTTGGCCTGACACACACAGACTTGGAAAAACCATTAAAAAGAATTACTGTGATATGAGTTAAATTCACTACACAGCTAACAGAAATTTAGTTTAACTGGAAAAAATTAGGATTATGAATAAGTAAGTAAATAAATAAAACAACCACCAAAGCTCTAGGCATTAAACGGAAATTTGGTATTTATTGGCTTCCTGTTTTTGGACCTGTGTGGAACTTAGGTCACAAATAACACAGAAAGATCATGTAAAAATTGATATGATAAAATAAAGAGTGCTTGGTCTATTTGTTCATGTTTGCTTCACTTTTGTTTGAACATCCCTCAGCTTAAGCAAATAGAAAAACCTCTTTTTTTTGTTCACAGCTGATAACAGTGTCAGGTACTCTCAAGTTCTAGGGTAATAGCCCAACTAGGGTAATAGTTTCAATTCTTCAGAAAGGGGACTGCTCCCACAACAGACCTACTTCCCCCAAAATGTTTTAGAATATGAAAGACAGCCAAATCAAATGCTTGCACTGCCTAATAACTGCTAAAATATTCCATTTCCTGCACCCACAATCAGAAACAAACACCACATTAGTCAGAAAAGTAGTGGTAGACTTCAATAGCCAAGTACCAAGGAAGCACAAGTTATCATCAGACATTAAAAAAGCCCCTCAATGCAACATGAACTAAAGATGGTGAGTGAATGACACGGTCAGAAGAGGCCTGACTTGAGCAGATGAAGCCATGAGTCCATCTGGAATAGTGACTTTGGGACTATAGTCTTCCTTCCACCAAGAGAAGGAAAAGCATTAAGACAAGGTAGATGGGTCATCAACAGAAATGAAAAGAAAGTTGCTTCCTTCCCATAGCTATTGAAGGATGAACAAAATCTTCAAACAAAACAATTTTTATGTGTGCTGATCTTCTGTGTTTATAGTGTGGATAAATCCTGTTTGCCTTAGAAATCCTGGAGCAGAAAGCCAGGCCTCCAACCCTGTCCCTTTCTCCTTTTGAGAAAGGAGACTTTTTGAGACGTTTTGAAATTCAGCAACATGAGACTCTAGGAAGGACTCTGGGTTAGAAAATATACTGACACAGCATTCACAGTGCTGCTTCTGGCAGCAAGAGTCAGCAGTCCCTGCTTTCACAAGACATCACACCATAAGCTTCCATCTGAAAAATCACAGCAGTGCAGACACTTTATAAACCAGAGTAACACCAGAAGAGAGAAAAAGTACATTGAGAGGCTGATTCATGGTACTAATTACCTACGATGGGTGGGCAGGACTCATCTACCAGAACTCCATTAGGCTCATAGATAGAAAAGTAGCAAAATGTGGAGAAAGCTACCTACTCCTTCATTTCTCTTGCCTCCCATTAGAGAGAGCTCTACAGATCTGGTAGAAGTTGCAGGGAACTTCTACCCCATCTCTTCTATCAGAAAAACAGCTCTCGAGGGAATTTGTAACACAGCCTACAGCATGCTCTCCCTATAACAGACTGCTTCTGTCCAACCAGGAGTACATCTTAATCTGGCTGCTCTAGGCTGTCTAGTACCTCTGAAAATCTAAAAGAGGTGTCAACCTTCTAACAGGCAAAAGAGCATCAATGAGAAAATAAAAACATGACCAGGCAAAATTACGTACATATCAGCGTTACAAAAACACATGGGAACAGCAGGAAATGGACAATGAGAGAAAAAGAAAACAGCATTATTACAAGGCATAAGAGAATATTTATTCTGTTAAGAAGCAGAAAAGCTATGAAATAAGAAAACAACATAAGAGGACTTATTAAAAAGATAAATTCTACATATACATTAGTAGTGGCCTGATCTAGATTGCAAAGATATCAAAAGAAGAAATTCAGCAGTATGCACCGAATTTAATCAAAGGGCACAGCTAATTCAAAAAGGAGGAAAAAAAGATAACCTGAATCTCTCAAACTGGGATAACATTGTCTGTCTCAAGCACAGCAACGACGTTCTATTCACCATTAAGCTAACACATCCGGTAAACCTTTGTTCAAGCTCCTTACCACGTCTTCTCATTCTGATCCCTGTAAGCAGCTCAGCATAAAATCAAACCCATGCTCTGGATGATTATCTTACCTCATCATCAAGTGACACCAGCAGAGCCCGGAGAGCACCAACAGATGCTGCCATGACATTTTCCACTGCATCATCCAGCGAGAAGCGCAGCAGGAAGAGAAAGCCAGCATCAAGCAGCAGACGCAGAACGCTGCCCTTCAGTGAGGAAGCAAACTCTCCAGCCCTGGCCTGGAAAGTGCCAGACAGAGACAGGTTTAAGGTTGTCTCATCTCAGCTACATACATCTCTGGGCCGTCACATCTCAACATTTTGCATCTTTGCTTCTTTACCTCCACACAGTTCTTGCTGAACTGTGTGGAGGTAATTCTTCCTTTATTTTATCCTCTGTTCATTCTACAGAAGAAACCCTTCTTTCTAAAGTCTGCACTCATCTTTTGACTTCACCCTGTTCTGTCCCATTACCCTTCTCAAAACCACGTTTCTCCTTCTCTGTTCCGGTGCCATTAGGGGGAATGTTAGCACTTCCCCCAGAAGTTAGGTGGAAATGTGCACAGAAGCATTCATTTTGCTTTCTCCTCTTGGCACAC
Organism: Hylia prasina; assembly: GCA_013397195.1. NCBI lineage: Eukaryota > Metazoa > Chordata > Aves > Passeriformes > Sylviidae > Hylia > Hylia prasina. The sequence goes on from VYXD01004543.1 coordinate 1,233,552, forward strand.
TGCTCTATGAGTAGGCTCAGCTCTTTCTCACCTCCTACAGAAAATCCACATCATGAAGCTGGCTCAGATAACAGGAGTGAAAGGGTCAATGCCAAGAATAGGTTTGTCACAAAAGTAACATTAAAAAAAAAATCAATTTGCATCCAAATTAACAAGAGAACTGAAACTGCACCAGTGCCACTGAACAGCACTTGAAACAACCTGTTGGAAGAACAATACCCTGGAATCATCCAGAGAAACCTGCATCTCAGTTTGTTATATCCCAACACAGCTTATCTAACCGTAAGGATCCTCAGTGAAACAGAACGTCCTGCTGGTGACTTTGCTCATCTTCACTGAACAGCAGAAAATAAGCAACTAGTACCAGAGAATCTGGGTCATGATCCACCAGAAATTTGAATTATGGGGAGAAATTCCTTAAAGTGACTTACCCTTTGAACGATACGACCTAAGACCTGTAGAGCCAGTGTCCTCTGTTGTGTAACTTGGCTGCGAGACAGATGAAAGAGCTCTTGCAGAGAATAACCAGCTCTCTAAATGGCAGGGGGAAACAAAACAAAGAAACCAAAAAACATCCTCAGCTACAGCTAAAAACAGGCCCCTTAAAATAAGATTACTTGTAACATACTGCGTAACAGAAGATAAATTGCAAGCCAATGTTGTTTGCCACTTTGTGGCAATTGCAGAAGAGAGTCCTAATCTTAGATGTCACAGGAGAAAACTGAACTTCTTAAGCAAAGGAAGTATATGCACCTTTTTCCAACACCACAGAACTTTAACAGCATTAAAGAGAAAAACCATCAACAGTTTTCTGGAAGTAATGCAGTTCATGCATGCAGATGCAATTTCTCTTCAGGAGTTTGTTTCTAAAGAAAAATTACTGCACTTTTTAAAGGGGTTTTTTTGTCACTAAAAAGCTTGACACAAAAGGAATCTACCAAATCAAACACAGAAAACAGAAATGTGTGTACCTTTTCCATTATATCACATCCACCTACCTCTGCCTCTTCTCCATGGTGGTGCAAGCCTAAATGTGTTGGCAAATCAGCATCTGCGGGAATCAATTCTCCTTTTAAACTGAATCGAGCTTGCATTCCCTACAGCGAAAGGATGGAGGGAGAAAACTATTATTTCTATTGCTTCTATTGAACTGTCCACTCAGTTCTTCACTTTTTACATCACCTGCTGGAAGACAACAGTTTAAAAACTCCTCAGGCCTCAATTTCTTTTAAAAAAAACCAAACTCCTATCTTTCCCTTCTTCTCAGTTTTACACCTATTTCATCCCAGATTACAATGGCTACACTCTCACTTCCTACCTCTCTTGAGTGCTACAGACTGAACTGATCCTCTATCATCCCATCATGTGAAAGAAAATGGGGAATCTTTCAACCTCATGAAATCCCACGGACTGAGTAGCCAGAGGACTCACATTTGAAGCCTTCAAAACTGTTACTGCTGAGAAGCACAATCCAGACACAAACATGCAAAGTATCAGTTTCTGCTTTCAAACCTTTTTGGTTTTTTTCTGCCGAGGTGAGGGCAAATCTTTCATCCATTCCAACTTCTCAAACTCTACATTGTCCATGTGAATCCACTCCTTCTTGGGCTTCACAGGCAGATCATCATCTTTGTGTGGGGAGAAAGAAATGTCAATCTTATTTTCCAAGGCAGTGATGAAGGAAATACTATTCCTCCTTTGCCAAGCTACTTGTTATAAAGACTGTATTAAATAGAAGATTATGTAAAATAAAAAGAAAACAATTTTCAAACTGACTGTTGTCTGATGCATAAACATCAAAGGTTTAAAGCTATTTTCATCTTTCATGAGAGCAAGAAGAGGAAGTAAACAGCACTGTAATGAAAATCAGACAAGGCTAATTTAGGAGAAGTTGAACAGAAGTCAGGACACAAGTAAGGCAAAATTATCAGAAGCAGTGAAGAAAAAATAATATCAGCCCTATGTTTGAGAAAGCAAACTAGTATCATCCATGGAAGAGAGTGTTGGGGGGGACACAAAATTGAAAAGTATTAATGCAGAGTCCTAGCAAATTATCAGAGCCCAGTAAGATTTTAGCCTAGATACTGTCTCGGGTTATGGAAGCAAAAAAATGTATTCTATTTTCATCTGCTGAAAGCAGGGGAAATGTTTTTTCTTTATCTCTTGTTACTCTGGGGGGAGGGGGCGGATGCCTTTCTGATAATGGCTCAGCTATTAAAACCAGGTGGGGTATTGTTTCTTATCTCTTTCACCACCCATCCTCCCTCCAGGGGGATATTTTCTGCTAATGGGCCACTAAGGCTCACCAATGACATTACACATTTACATCATCCCACTGTGAGATGCTCCACCCACTGGGTGGGTCCCTGCCTAGATAAAAACAGAGACTCAGAGCCCCAGACAATCCTGTTTTCCACTGGACCCCAGAGGAAGATCAGTCTCATCTCAGCATCACTGGACCCTTCTTCAATGGGATCACCTACTCCAACAGATCATCTGTTTCTCCAGGAGGACTGCTTCCAAACACCCTGACCAACAGGGTGTCAGGTTGTGTCCCTGACTCTGTCAGGGTTTTTCTCGGTTTCTTGTTTGTTTGTTGTTTACTTGTCTTTTTTGTACTATTACATTTGTACTTTTAACATTCCTAGTACAAGAACTGTTATTCCTATATCTTTGCCTGAAAGCCCTTAATTGTAAAATTATAATAATTCAAAGGGAGGGGGGTTTACATTCTCCATTCTAAGGAAACTCCAGCTTTCCCTAGCGGATACCTGTCTTCTAAACCAAGACAATACACTGAAGACAGCATAGTATTTGTGCTTTGGTTGCATTTCTGATGCTGCTCTTCAGTATCCCTCCCCTAAAGGCTTGAGGAGATCAGCTTGAGAAGAAAAGATCAAAACAGCTGAAAATTTGCACAGCTTTCCAGAGACAGCTCAGTGGGAAAACTGGACAGTTGAACAAGAATTTCAAAGGTGCAAGTATTAAAGGAAGAAATTACTAATTTAACTTTATAAAGAGCTTTGACTACAAGAATTTGAGAAACAAGACATTGGTGCCTGAATCACAGGAGCTGCCCTAGGAAAGAGAGAGATCAGCATGCGGAAGAATCTCAAAAGTGAAGAGACCAGAGATATATAACCAGGAAAGGTAAGGCTTTGCTACTAGGATACTATCCCAAATCAGAATGAGATGAGCTAAGAAGCTTTTGCTATCTCAAAAAAAAGCACATATAAGGACAGTAACAGGCAGTCTAAGGCCATGGAAAGCATTAACGTCACTCCTGCTGGAGCAGCCCAGAACTCATCTGCACTGCAGCTATTCATCCCAGTACTCCAGTCTTCTCTTGCAAGGAACAACAAGTCCCACTGAGATGCTCTTCTTTCATCTGATCTTTTCCTGCTGATAATTGGCCTGAAACCTAACCTTCTACTTTCTTCCAATTAGCAGACAAACTTTCAAGAAGGGCACTCATTCCCTCCAGAATGAAGCTTCACCCTTATGATCAATGTGGTATTGAATCAGGCAAGGAAGCAAGCACAGTTATCTTGCTCAGCCAGAAAGCTGTTCCACAGAATTTCAGCCAAAGGCTCAGCATGCATTTTAATTGAAGTGAAGGAAAAAGCATCTGAAATGTACCAAAGTGGAATGTTTGTGGGTGGTAGATGCAACATGAGAGGAAATAAAATCAGCAGAAAAACAAAATATAACGACATTTGTAATTTAACAAAGTGTTTTCTCCATTAATCACTAAATTGACAGGGTTGAGGTAATCATTCCATTAAGTAAGATTATGCATGTTACTAGCAGCCCTTAATACAATGATCTTGTCAACAAGAAAAGGTGGATATATATTTCAAGGCATCACCAGACTGTTACTGAGAAGTTCCTTTACAGAAGCACAAGCTGGCAGTGTGAATGCAACATTTGCACTGAATTTTTCCAGACTTGGGTTACGTTAAAGGCTACCACTCAACCTCTTCACTTTTTACTTTGCTTCCCGTTTTCTCTCAGTGACAGAATTAACTTTTTCATTTGATAAGGTTACAAGTTGGATAAAGGTTTTACCATCTTGTTTCTAATAAGCAGTACCCTTTTATGTCATTAGAGAGGCAGGTTTGACTCTTGAGCAATCTTACTGCTTTGTGTCACCACTGGAAATTCAGCCTGACCATTTCTGCTGGGCTATTGATGATGCATTTACTTCAGAGTATAAACAGATGATAGAATTCCAATAATAAGTGCTAATGGCAAATTAATTTTTACATCTCCTATTGGCCAAGATGAGCTGCAGGCATAAACTAAGGTAATGGAAAGGCTTCCCTTGCTTTTTTAACTGTGTTGCAGTTCATCCTTTCTTTGTTGTTTCAAATATACCAGGAAAATTCCTCTTTTTTTCTGTGCTGTCTTCTACAGGAGGCAAAAGATGTCAGCACACAATGTTTCAAACTGAGCTATTCCCAAGAGCATTACTATTATTACCATTACAGGCTGAACAACATGCTTCTATTGCTCCCAGGAGATGAAAGTATGTCACTTGACCTGGTGGTACTTGTGCACTCAGTTGTTCTGGGACTAAAAATAGTTCCTTTGATTAAGATGGATTTGTGGAAAAGTAAAACTTGGGGGAGAAACAGCAAAAGAGCTGTTCAGTGATGAAATGTGTTCCTCAAAAAGAGGCTGAGCTTTATTTCTCCTTTATTTTATTTATTTCCTTTATTTCACATGTGTGTACATGTGCACATGTACACACACACACACACACATACACTGACAGACTCATCCCTCTCAGCAGGAAAATGGTAAATGCTTGTTATCTCTTGCAAACACCAAGCTGAAATCCCAAAGTGATTCAGAGACTTCTTTAATCAGTCAGCAGGTTACATTGGAACACAAAGGATGCATTAGAAGAGAGGATCAAGAGATGGAGAAAGGCAAAGATTGACATGAAATTGTGAGATAAGTATGTTAGGAACAGAAGTGTGGGGAAAATGGTAACAGAAGCTTGAAAATCACAACAGAGAAAAAGAAATTGCTAAAGAAAATATGCAGCGAGGAAAGCAACAATAAGAGCAGAAGCCTAAAGGGAAAACTCTTCCTTTCTCCTCCATGAGAATGTATGGGGCTCCTCTAGCTACTGGAGATAAAGCAGCTTTCTCCTCATACAGGCATATATTGAGCATTAAAGGGTTCTGTCATAAGAGGCAGTAGCTCTGTAGCACTCCACAAAAAGCAGGACATTCCACACCTTAATACTTCCCCCTCCACCCATAGCACAAAGAAAGTAACTCAGTCCTGTGAAAATCACTGGGTGGCTCTTGAAATACAAGACACAGAGTGGGGCCATCAGGAGCAGTGTCACACTAAGACATAAATGCTCTCTACATGAGCAATTTCCCTGAAGTGAGATGACTGTCATCTCTGTGCTTTCCTGTGAACAAATTGTTAACCCTTACCTACCCAACACTATTGTCCCCAACCAATACCAGTTAAAAGAAATTATTCAGGAACCAGCTCAATCTCACTACACTCTTCTGTGCCTTTGTTCACATGACTGAACAGAAGAGCAATGACGCCTAGTTTAACACACATTTTCCCTTCAGAGCCCTTAGAATAAATTTCAAAAAGCAAGACCTCCCAATGAATTCGTCGCTTCCCTTCCATTATCTTTCTGATCTGTAGAGCCCATCATGTAAAGACGTTCTTTTTTGAACCCAAAATATATATATTTTAAAATATCATGATAAAATTCAGATTTGGATCACTACCAAGTAGTACAACAATCCAATGTAGACTGATGTAAACACCATACAAATCTTCTATTTCTGTTCAGAAAATTAACAATATGCACTTTGTTTCTTACCCATGATTTCTACCTTCACATTTTCATCCTTCCTTAAATGTTCTTCCAGACCTGACTCCTGCATGGAAAGAGATGATCTTACACCATGCTGTGCCACGGGCAGAGATTCCACAAACTCCTCCGGTCTGTTCAATTCCATTTTTAATTCCTTTTTCTGGCCTTCATTGTTACCACGTTGTGATTTCAAGAAAGCAACTAAACTGGGATCTGCAAGTATTGACAAAGAGACAGACAGAGATGTGACAGAAACTCTCAAAATACTTCATATGCCTATAGCTCCTACTATTTATGTTTCAGTCTTTTCTACATGTCCTCTTTCTCTTACCAGCTGTCACTTCTCTTCAAACTGAGGCACTCCACTGCTTTATGACCTCTTAGGCACATGAAGTGGGAGTAACTGACTGGTGAGGAGACACCAGAGACAGAACTGACAAATGTCTTTCAGGGTAAAGCAACCACAAAAATTCTATTTTCCCCGCTTACAAATAAAGATAATTGCATCTTTTCCCCTCACTGCCACTCGAATGGGACATCTAAACAAGACTATTAACTGTGGAGAGAATTCTGGTCTGTGGTCCCTGCCCTGTGGACCACTCAGTGGCATCAGTCTGAACACTAGAATACGCAGGACAGACACCACAAAAAGAATTACCTGGTCTTTATTGAATTGCAGTAGAACTGCAAGTCATAGCTCACACACTATGTTACAAGGTGACCTTTGTTTGTTTTGAACTGACTCCCCCTTCCAATTATGGTCTGACAACACCCAGTAAGAAGACACAACCATTCTCTTCATGCTTTGAAAAGAAACATTTGGGAGCCAGACGTGTTTTGAAGGATAGATTATGTTCATATGGCTCTAGGATCATCATTTTACTTTCAGATCTGCTACAGATATTCCACATCATTTTGGAAGGAGTGTGCTGTCTCTGAATACTCTTCTCTAGAAGATGGTGTTGGGATGCTTACACCAGAGGTGAACAGTGAGAGATTTTGCACTGTGCCTCAACAAGGTACACAGTAAGCAGTGTCAGATATATAAAGCAGAACATAACACCTACAGTGGTTATTCGTTCTTTGGAGGACAAAGGACAAGGAGTTGAGTAGTGCTCTGTACCTGAGATAAGTCATCTCAAAAATTACTCCCATGTCTCTGAAACATCTATCCCACACTCACGATTGCTGCATGTTCTCCTCAATGATGCAGTTTAAACCATCCTTGGTGAAGGACAGGCATTCAGCCCAGTCTCATTAAAGTATTCCTATTTTTTCTGAATGCAAGCAGAGCTCTCACTGTCTTACACTTCACTGTACAAAGTAAGGAAAGACTGTATTCATTATTTCATCATTTCACACAGTAACAAAAAAGTCACTGATGTCAATTTGTGCATAGTATGTCGGAAACTAAGCCTGCTTCTGTCCAGAGTCTCCATGAACAAAACCAGCACAGTACCAACAATAAGACACTGCTCAGCACAGAACTGTGTACCCATTCTCATACTTCACAGCACGGAGTATCATCTGCTTCATAACTAAGAAGTTAATTCAGGGACTGGACAGCATTTAAGATGCACAAATCATTCACACCCCCAAATATGGAGAAAAGTTTCCTTAATTCACAGCTCTGTGCCTGTCCAGTTCCTAAATCCACCTGTAAGTCAGCAATTCGGTTTAGCAGTTGTTTCATCATGTATAGTTATCTACCCATAGATATTCTGGGAATTCCAAAATTACTCCTAATTTCTTTAAGGCCTCAAAAGATTAAAATATCTACAATTGTAATCTACAAGCCATATAAAAAATATATTGCTTCAGAAAATATTGTTCAAAAATACTTTAAATACATGTCATCCTTTTTAAACTCCTTAAGTATTCACTTCACTAATATCCCAAAGGATGCCGTGGAGGGGACAGGGAGCAAAGATCACAAATCACTCACAAGAAGCAGGTCAGAAATCAGGGTATTTTTCATACACATGCCATTGTTATAAGCAGAGAAGCTTATAACAGAGAAGCAGAAAATACTCTGGTCTCTGAATGAAGGATGTACCTAAACTATCTGGCTGCAATTATTTTGTGTAGTTCCTTTGCCACCTTTCCAGTTAGACCCATATTGCTTGCAATGAAGTCAGGATAATTAATATGATCTTTAAGCTGAGCCCACAAGAGACTTATGCATCTAAAATGTCGCTCACATCTAAATTCGAGGCTAGAGGACCTGAAATCATGAGCATTTAAAAAATCCTTGTCTGCCACCTACATCTGTACATCTGTTCCTCCTGAGCATATAAATTCATCAAATCAACGCCAACAAGTGTTGCGGTGCCCCAGATCACACAAAGTCTTATCAAACATACCACATTCAGTGCTCTCCTCTACCTTGTCATCAGCTGCCAGAGATAGGCATTCCCAGAGCACCACTGTGGACAGGGCTCCAAACCAGAGACCAGACCCCTGCCAGAATATGCTTGTACTCAACAGCCTGATAATTAAAACACTTTTTCAAAAAGCCAAGGCTAATTGCAAGTTTTTCTGCTCTGCAAGTATAGGTTTGAACTGAAATCTCCCACATGCACATATGTTCTCCCTATCTGTGTACTGACAATTCTGGCCCGAGTTTTAGGTATTTTGGAGGGGAAGACCAAGGGTTCTCTCTCACCTCACCTTGGTATGACACTGCTTTCTTATCAGCTTCAGAGAATTACATTTTAGGACCTTAAACATTTATGTGCAACCATGTATTTAGAGTGCAAGGCAATAAAAATGCAAGAATCATCCTAAGCCACAGCAGAGGGGTGACGAGAAAGACAAACCAACCCTCACTGAAAAATAAACACTCTTTAATTTCTTCACACTTAATTCTTACTCAAAAGCTACTGACATAACACGGAAGCAAGATTATCCACATATGGAATGAGCAGGAATTCCAAGTTCCCATCATTTATCTGTGAATTTGCTAAGACTTCAAGATACCTACACATTCAGTAACTGCCTCAGCTCTAGAGCTGACCCTGGGAAGTACATACCCAGCTGAGCCAGAAGCCTCGCCTGCTCCTGCAGGATCTCTTCCTCAGACATGGACTGCAGCTTCTCCAAGTTCTCTCTGTGAATAGCTTGAGCTTCCTGCTCACTCTTTAGGCTTCCAAGACCCTCTCCCGTTATGAGACAGGGTCGCTGAGAGGTCAAAAAGTCATCACCTTTATCTATAAAAAGCAGCAGAGAAAGCAGTTAGTGATCTGCATCTACAGCATCATGAATCAATCTCAATTCTGTCATTAACAGGCTTGAACAATTTCTCCTTTTGTTTTTTTTTTTAACCTTGGTAGTAAAGTTAGAATAGGAGTAAAGAAGTTTAGTTTAGCTTCAAACAAAACTAAAACATTTGTGCTTTCATCCCATGTCACAACAAACATGTTGACATCATTTCCAGCTTGTTTCTTTGGGAGCTTGAGGTGGGATGGGAGAGGAAAGGAATTATGTTTCTTTAAAGCAAAGCAACAGCACAAAAATGTAAATTGGAGCACAATTCACAACTGATGCATGAGAGCATTCTTCCAAGCTAGTGAATACTAGATTCTTTCTCTGCCTGAGAATGCCTGAACCCACATTCGTATGTCAGCTGAACCATGACCTAGTAAATATCTGCTGAGTAAGATAGAAAATTAGATTAGGTAAACTAGCTTTCAGAGTGATACAGGATCAATACTCAACACAGGCGTGTTTGCTTCTAACAATGTCCTGTACTCACCTTCAAGGATTAAATATATTAGAAGTTACTGTGAACAAAATTGAGTCCCTTTTATCATCTGATCTAAATGCATTTTAAATGTCCATTTTATTTAACCATAGCACCAGATAACATGCTCCTTTGGTCAGTGTGTGACCCACCAGCTCTCCTGTAACCCACTATACAAGGACCTGACTTGGCAACTTTACTGCTTATGTTTTATTCATATGCTCCATATACTGACTTGGATCATCCCTATGCCACTAAACCAGACAGCCCTGAGAGCATCAAATCCCTGTTCAAACAGCAGCAATGACTCTCAATATAACACCAGGAAGATTTGATGCCATTTCCACAGCTGTTTTGCATATTGAGCAGAAAGAGGTGACCTGGCAAAAGCTTCAGTAAGCTTCCCATACCGGCAATTAAACTAAGGGTTACAATGGACAACCACATTGTTACTACAAGAAATTAAGCTCCCCCTCTTGTTTTGCTTCTAGTGATCCTGCCACAACAGTCTGGCTGAAGAGGCCAAGCCATTTTGAAATCTCTCTGTCATGCTATTACATTTTAGAAGCATTCATGTTCAAGAGCATGACTGCTATAAGGCTGCTCTATTTCCCTTTCAGCTTTCTCAGACAGAATTATACTCTATATTGCAATACAGGTATTGCAATAGGACATACAGTAAGCACAGTACAGTGACCCGGATGGTGGATTTGTGCACACACAGCACAGCACACCTGGCAGTTCTCTTACCAATTCTCTGACAGGGGCCAGGGCTGATACAAACCTTAACCAAATGGTGACAATCTTCAAATGACATCTGGCCTCTATTTTGATGTGAAAAAGAGGGTGCCAGGGTAAAACCCAGATACAGCCAGGTCCTAAGCACACTGGACTGTCCCAGACAACACAAACGAAAAAAAGCCTGGAGATGCTGGTAACAGTTGAACTGTCTTCATCCTTTCTTGTCACGTTGCTGTCAGACAAGTAACTGCTAGAGATGGCACTGACTCATCTGCACTGCCTCACAGCACTCCTTATGGAGCAAAGCCACAGTCTCATGGCAGCAGATCTGGTGATGGAAAACTGAGCTTTCAAACATTTCAGTGGGAGTGACAACCCACATCACAGTGGTCTCAAAATGCTTTCAATACAGAACCACCCTCTTCCTAAAATTGTGGAAATCGGTGATGAAACAAGAAAAACTTTACATATAACAAACAGAAAGGAAATGGAGGACAAGAACCTTGAAAAATAAATCTACTTCCCTGTGTGAAGCAAAAAGGAAACCAGTGAGAAAGCTAACCCAATCTCAGAATTCTCTCCTTAGAATTTTTAGTTTGCTTCTCAGACCATTTCAAATTATTGTCACAATACAGACGTTCCAACTGACCTTGAGATTCCTAAACTGAGGACAACAATGCTACCCTAATTTAAAAATGTGGTGCGCTGACGTTATGGTTACTAAGGCTATGTAAATACGGTCGGCCGGATAAGCAGAACTTTCTCTACTTACCACCCCTGCTGCTGGGGAGAGGCGCCTCTCCCGCGGATCCCACAGGATCCAAGGCACCCGGAGCAGCTGATCTTACTTGCATGCACTCGGCAGCAGAGGGAGCCGTCGCTGCCTGTTCAGCAGCTCTTTTCGCTGCCATCTTCTGTGCAAAGATGCTTTTTCTTCCAGATCCCAGCTGCACCTGCAAACAGGGAAGCCGCTCGTCCATTTTTCTCTCCAGAGTCTCCCTGCACACCTGCCACTAACAAAGGTATAGATCTGATCCTAAAGACACCCTCAGATCAGACTTTGGGACATGATACAGAGAGGCTGCTGGCAGTCACCTGCCCTTTTCTGTGCATGTGTGATTCTTAACACACAGTTTTACTGCTATGACAGAGACACAAAGACATGGATGTTTTTGGCACCTAGAGAAGGAAGATGATTAATTTTAAGTGAATTCAAGCATGGAAAATACACCTAAAATGTCACCAAACAAAATAGTTCCAGCTTTCCTGCTGTTTGGAAGCTCTGCATAGCTGAATACCTTGCATTTCTGAGTATAAATGAGGCTGTACTTCACTGTGCTCACCACATGCTTGGAACAGGCTTCTTGTAAGGTGATTAGTGAGCAGCAGGGTGAAGAGATTTACATAGTAAGAAGTGGGCAAGTAGTGCTAAAATAATCCTGGCTAAATTATTGTGTTGCTTGCCTAGGTAATGGAAGGACATGGCTCTGAACAGCCTTGCACAGGCGATGCACAGGAAATCCAAAGGAGACTAAGCAAAAGATCTCTTGCACGTCCCCAGCCCAGAGAAAAAACTTAAAAGGCAGTCTGAACATTTGGTAGCTGCTTTGTGCACTTCTGCATGAGATACACAAAAGCTGGTAGTTTAAAAAGTATTACCCTTGCCTTTCAAAATAGCTGTCCTTCAAAATAAGCTACCTCCTCAAAGCAACCACAGCTGTCAATCATATATCAATTCCCACCATCTGACTCCCACTCAGCTAGCAGTCCTTGCTACTACAGCAACAACTGATAATAGCAACCACGGCTTCCAGTTTTATAGCCTCAGAAAAAGATTATGTCAAAATCAAAAACGTTGCAAAAGATAACCTGAGCAACCATACTCAAATGTTATGCCAGGAGAAATCAGGTGCAACTTCAATAAAAGCCTGCTGGACAAATTAACAGAGATTGCTCCTCAGAGAAAAACAAGCAGAACAGGATTAATTCTGTTACAGCACTGCAGATTTGACCCACCTTACTGAAGTTAGCTGAAGAAGGCTAAACCAAGAAGATTCCAATGTTACTTAACTGCAGGGTATGGAGTGGCTACTCGATGGCAGCTTGGTAGAAGAACTCTCCTTCACTCAGGTGGCAATGCCACAGATGCACTGAGCTAGTTAATAGTCTCCAGCATACCAAGTTGGTTATTTTGAGCACTACCAAGCCTCACTAAACATTAGGCTTTAATGGGAGAAAGTTCAATTGTTAATGAAGGTAGCATAAAACATACGCTCTGAATCTTACCTCACTTTTTATCTCAGAGCGGTGAAATGTCCGTGGAAATGGGTCTCCTGTGGGCACTGGCATGGTCACTGCTACTGCACTTGTGTCTCGTTCCTGAAGAAAAAATTCAGACTCTGTAAAACCATTGCAACAGCCAGACATGCTTGTATCATTTAACTGAGAGTAGGCTCAAAATCTCTCAGCTCTGCAGCTCACATATTCATTAGGCTCAGAACACCTTGTGCTTATTTAGAGACAACGTGAGGCTGTTTTCAAAGAGACTTGGCTGCCAAACTCCACATATCACTCAAAGAATCAGATAAAGGAAAACCTAGGCCAGTGCAAAGCAAGGAGAACATCCCCAGCAGAGTCCAGAAACTCATCCAAATCCACACTACAGCAGATGTCCGCATGCAATCAGTGTGACCTGCAGGCAGTCAGGGCTGAAAGGCAGATCTGAATCTAAATTTAACTGAGAGCAAAAATACACCCAAAGAGCTTTTTTCTTTCAAGGTTCTCCAAGACACTGGTCCACAGTGCTGCTTCATTACACTGTAGAAATAAAAAGCAGCCACAGAGCCCTTCATCCCTGCTTAGTTCACAGCATTCAAATAAACAAACATAAGATCATCACACAAAAAACAGACATACAATAATTTTGCTGAAGACTGCTGTAATGTGTCGATCATGACTCTCCAATCTTTCCTCTGGATCTTCATCCTCAAAGTGGACACTAGTACTTTTGGACTTTTTTGGAGGAGCTGGAGTTAGAGCTGGGAGAGTATCAGGAAAACCTAAAGAGGGGAATTGATAAGAAAAAAAAAAAAAAAAAAGTCAAGTTTTTGCTGTATAACCACTGTGCAATAGGTACCAGATCAAGACTTCTTAACAGCACCTTTTATTCCTCTGATAAGAAATAAAGATAAGGAGGCAACAAGATAATTAAGAGTCCCCTGTCTTTAACTTGAAGTGTGTAATGGAGAGAAACATGCTTGAAAATTTTATTTATGTATTGGCACAAGATCTTTACAAAGAGCTCCATAAGCAGGAAAGCGTACCGAGGTCTGACTGCAAGTATAAAGGGAAGAAGCAAGGCTGTACAGAAACAAATATTGTCCTTGCAGGTCATGTTGAGGAATAAAAAACCCACATTTCTGCTGCTAACTGTTTAAAGTGAGGGATTTGTATGATCATGAACAAACTCCCTTCCACCTGCTACAAACAGATCATATTTCCTTTACCTGGAAAAAAGTACTGCAAGATTTATATTGTTGCTTTTAAAAAAGCACCTTGTGCTTCTGAAATCAAACACATGACAAAAGTATTACAGCTACTCTTGATGGAGAAAACAAAAGCAAGCCAGATATGCTGGCTGAAAACTGGAGTTGCAAGAAGAGGTAATCTCAAAAGACATTGGGTCTGGACAGCTGACAAAATAAGCAGTGAGTGTCCAAACAGTACAAATTACAAAAAACACCTCTTGCTGGCAAGGTACCACAGACAGCTGATAAATGTGGACTAAGGCACCTAAGGTGGTTCTACTGGATGCTAGTAGCATTGGACAAGCCAATTTCCAAGCCTAAGGAATAAATAATACTGAAATAAGGGCACAAATGCAAGGGAAAAGCAACGTTGGTTTGAGAGAGAGAATCTTAGTAATTCAAAGAAACAAAGGAATTTACCATCCAACATGACTACATCTTTGCTGTCCTGTAGTGGGGGTCTCTCAGCATCTGTGCTCCCTTCCTTCCCTTTCCTCTTGTCTGCTTTCTTCACAATCTTCACTGCAGGTGAAGCTCTGGCTGCCAGGAACTGGTTCTGAAAGCGCAGCAGGTCTGCCTCGGACTCCCCAGGCTTCGGTCTCGACAGCATCCTGCCTTCCTGCTCTTGCAACCCAGCCACACGTGCTTTTCACATAGGACTCAAAAACATGGAAAACTGGTAACAGAACCGGATTTCCTGGAGATAGGATGAGACAGCATGGGAAAACTACTCATTTTTGTCCCGCTCTTATCTTGCTGTACATACTACAGATCCTACACGAGGATCACCCAGATACAAAAACTTAAACGGGACTACCACACAAATGAAACCCTGTTCTTCATCACTGAACAAAAGACTACTCAACAAGCCTGCACGAGGTCTGACTGGCAGAAAGGAGCAGAATGGCATCCAGCCAGCAAAAAGCCAGACAAAAGGTGCATCACTGCCAGAAGGCCAACATGGCCTGCGATTTGTAGAGTTGGAGTAACATCTTGTCTAAGACAACAGATTTGACTTGCTCAATTATCAATGCCAACCAAGAATCTCTGAGGCAACTCCCCCCTCCAGCATCTCATCTTCTCCAGATCCCAGCATTAACATCCCTGGCAGGATGCAAGAGCTTGTCCACATAGATCTGGACAATGCACTCCCTGACTCTCTTGGCTCTCCTTCTCACTCACATCTCCCAAGTGAAAAATGTCTTTCTTCCTGATGTGCACCTCCTGCTTTAGTTCTCTTTCACTGGGCCCGGCTTGGCAGAAGCTGTGCTGTTTCCAAGTATCTTCATTGGCTGTCCAAGGTGAGATTTATGCAGACTGGTTTATTCTGTGCACATGACAACTCACCAGGAAGGCAACTACTCCACCTCCCATCCACCAGGCAGGAAAATCTAGGTGACTATTGCTCCTCGCCTCTGATTCCCAGAGGCTGGGACCAGCAATCCACTTCTCACAGGCAGCAAGTAAACTGTTTGCCATTGTACATGCCATTGTACTCCTAGCATAAGCACACACCTACTTGCTGTTTATTTATGGAGCTTGCTGCCACAACAGGGCTCCCACAGGCAGACTTCACTTGCTTGGACCCTCTTGCATATCCGTAAGGAGCAGAACACGCATCCCAAGCCAAGTGTTCCTTGCCCTGTCATCACAGGCTTCAAAGCCCAAAAGAGGAGGATGCCTGCTTTCACAGGCACAAAACACACAGTTGCAAGCAAAGGGTGCTGCTTAGCTCTCTGCAAGAAGCCTCCTCCACACAGAGCTCTACACAAACTTGTCCGAGTCTCGCCCTACCAAAGCACTTAATCAAGAGATACAGCGCCTCTTCAAACTGCCTTTGCTTCTCTGGGGAACTGTCAGCACAAGAAGACAACTAAGCAGCCATTGTTAATGAGGCTGGATGTTCTTCCAGGAACCCTTTCCTCCAAGCCTTGGCTTCAATACATGTGGGACCTGCAGGCACAATGAGTGTAGGGAAAACACGTTGCTTTCTTCTTAGGGCACCTTTTCCCATGTCCCAAGGAAGCCATTGCAGCACGTTAGCAACACCCCCTTGGCTGGCAGGAACCGTCATTCCTACCCACCAGAGCTCAGGGAAAACATGCAGGACAACTAACAAACTCCTCAGGATCAGCACTAACCCCAACATCCTGCAGCCTGGTTACCTCCAGCCTTGCAATTGGCTACTTGAAAGCTCACCATGCTCCATCTGTTTGCCCAGAGGGATCACCAGCCAGCCAGCATAAGCAACAGATTGAGATATTGTCCTCAGAACACAGGTAAGGGATCAGAAATGCTGTCCATGGACTGTGAGCACCTTTGCACTCCACAACATAGTGACTGCTATGTGGACACACTATCATCTTACTTGATAACATCCAACTCTGCTAGGATTTTTAATTTCTTCTGGTTCATCTGCATTTACAGTGCATTTTTCTTCCATAGCAGCAGAGCCCAACATGCAAAGGGAGACAATAACATCTATGAACCAGACATAGTGAAAAGAGAAAATATGTATATGTTGAAGCAAAATATGTTCTCTGACTGCTACTGTAATTTGTGAACCTTGTGAGCCTTTTTACCCATTTTCAAGTCTACGACTTTGCTTTATTTTGATAAAGTTATCAGATTTGGGCAAAAGAGGAATACAAGGTCCTGCTGTCACAATTAGTGCCTCAAATTAACCTCTTTCTTCAGACCTTGTTGGTTGTAGTGAGAATTTAAAGGAGAAGAAGCGAATCAGTCTCTCCTGGGCAGCCCAGCAGCCAGAGGAAAAGTACAATTTCCCCACTTGAGATCAGCAGGCAATGAAAGCCTCACTCAGGATTACTGGGTCCTTTGCAAAATGGTGATTTGCATTCTCCACTGTCACAAAAATGTTTTCTGCACACAATGCTATAATGACCAACAGTGTTCCTGTTACTTTTACTTGCGACAGAGAAAGTAGACACTGGATAGACACTCTGCCCAGATGAAAAAGTCCAGCCATAAGAGTCAATAGTTGCAAGAAATTCTGAAAGAGGCTCCACATCTCATGCTGGTCACAGAAGACTCCGTGACTGTGACTCTGTCTGTCAGGTACACACCGTGTGCATGCACACAGCACCCTGCCAACAGAAACTACTGTCCCAGCTTGTCTCGAGAATCTCTGCAATAAACAGGCATCTCTGCGGTAACAGCGCAAAATAAAATGAAAAAAAAAAACCCCAAGCTGCTATTAACACACTGAAGAGCTGAGCTGTCCCAGCGTTCCCAGCGCGCTCACAGCCCTCATGGACTTTCACAAACGACTCTGAATTAAAGCTTAAACAGGCGACGAAGACTCGGCCTGGCAAGGCCTCTCCTGGGGGGAGGGAAGGGGAGAGAGGCACACAGCGGCACAGATCCCGCATCTCCCAGCACGGCGGGCACGGCTACTGGACCGGGGGCCGCGCGGCGCCCGTAGCAGGGTAAAAGGCGAA
>VYXD01004543.1:1251034-1270963 GCA_013397195.1 Hylia prasina
GTTTTGGGAGAGCAGATACATAAAGCTCAGTGAACGTGGCTGTAATTTATTATCCGTGACTGATCGCTTGTTTGTAATACGTGCCAAGCTTTCTTAGAAACTATCGGGAGAGCTGTCAGAACTTGCAGGAGCTTTGATTTTAATGTTGGTTATTGATTTTACTGCTTGGTCAACTTTCAGCCTTTTTACAGAACGAGTCAGGTTGGAAGGGACCACAGCTGGTCATCTGGTCCAACCTCCTTGCTCAAGCAGGGTCATCCTAGAGCACAGGATTGCATCCACGTTCTTGAATGTCTCCAGTGAGGGAGACTCCACAACCTCTCTGGAATGCCTGTTCCAGTCCTCAGTCACCGATGCAATAAAGACATTCTCCTTCGTGTGCAGGTGGAACTTCCTGTGCATCACTTTCTGCCCCTTATTTGTCCTATTTCTTGGCACTATCAAGAAGAGCCTGGCTCCATCCTCCAATACCCTCCCTTGAGATACCAATACACACCAGTGAGATGCATAAAGATGATAGACCTGGGAAAAAAATTCTCTGAGCATGAGAACAGACACAAATTCTCGCTGGGGCTTGGATTGGACCTGGTAGGCTCACTGTTTAGGAAGGACTCACCACAGCCCTGATGCTGTAAAAAAATCAAGCACTTTTTCAATGTTTGGGGGGTTTTTTTGTACCTTTAGAAAGCTGAAATACTACTGAAAAATTACAGCCAGAAACAAATTTTATCCATTATGATCACTAAAAGCACTTAAATCTCTAGATTTCTGTTCATCTTCAGGCCAGACATCAGAGCACCACTGGTTTTACAAAAGGGTGAGACACATGCAGGGCTGTGAGTAGAAGACTTCTCTCTCCCACTTCAAGGCTTTCCTGGGGCTGAACTTGGGCATGGTTTCCCATCCACTCCATGTACACAGTTCACTTCTCCCACCTGGGCAGTAAGGCAGGGAGGCCGTGGCAGTGGTTGTGCTGGAACGTGTTTGGGCAAAGAGCTGGGACTGCTTAGTCTCTCTGACAACTGCTTGTGGTTCTGATTCAAGACAGCCACAAGCATTTTCCCTCCCTGACTCTTCTCACACTGGCTGCACAGCTCCTGTGGCCACACAGTGTCTCTCAGCATGCAGGAGAAAAGAGGAAATAATCAGTTTTGCCAGAAATACATTACAAATAGAATATATCCAGTTTTAATTACCGCAAGACAGGAATGCTTCCCATCAAAACTGCCAGAGCTGTATGTATCTTTCCTTCATTCCATTAATTATTTACCTTCAGTTTTAATAATACAGTTAAGGGCACTATATATAGCTTCTGCTCTATCAATAAATCATGCTTGTGTGTCTTCATATTTATCCTATAAAATTATAAGTACCAACATGCTTGCATGGATTTGCTAAGCCATTCTGGCAACAAAATTCCCAGCAGTGCATCTCTTGGAGCCTTTGATGGTGAACTCAAATATTCCTCACTCAATGAGAGCTATTTGATGAGACTTTTTATGAGATTTTTTTTAATGGGGTCACCAGTCTTTTCACAAGTCCCAGCAATCTCCTTCATCCCCTTCTTACAGCTCTGTGCTGATTCAAAACCCAGTCGGAATATTAAACCTACTTGAGCTGCTCCCTTTCCCCTGCCCCCTTCCAGTAGTATAGGAGACACTAGGAGATATTATAAATTGGAATCACAGTTTACTGAAAAATTGTAATAACCACAACAATATTAATAAAAGAGTGTACAAAAGAGAGAATCTTTTACCCACAAAAGGGTGTTCACCACCAAACAAATACACTTCCCAAAGACCACACCCAGTGTGGTTTTCCAAGACAAAGGCAAAATGATAACTGGCCCTGTGCTGGGGCAGCATGCCATATGGGAAAACAAAAGCAGAATGTTGGAAAAGCTTGCAATTTAACTTTCCCCCTTCAGAACAAAATCAATGGAAGAACAGGGACAAGGCAAAGCTTGGTGGGACCTGACAGGGCTCTGAAGCAGGTCAGAGGACGCTCCTCCTGGGCCTGACTTTGTGGAAGCGGGACTGGAGAGCTTGGCAGTTCCAGTGGCAGCTCCAGTGGCTACTGCAGTCACAGCAGCTGTGGCCTGGGCTCCACATGGCTCAGCTGGGCTCTGCCATGCTGCTGCTTTCTCTCTTTTCTTTGTCTCGGAGCAGCTCACCAGCTCTTGGGCTCACTGGCGCTGTCTTTGAGCACCAAACCAGAAAAGCCACATCTCCAAGAATAGCAAAAGATGGCCACCCTTCCACTTCCAGCCCCTGACTTCCTCCTGCTCCAACCACATTCTCACCATGACAGAATAGTATAGAATTATACAGTGCTAGAAACTCTATCCCTTTCCTCTACAATCATAATGAACTCATCACAGTTTGATGTGACTTCTTGACCTATCATTAAACCCAAGAATCCACACAGTATCATAAGGGCAATGCACACAAGCCACCTTCCCCATCCCATAAATCCAAGGCACTTTAGTGCATGTGATCCACAATCCAGGCTCAGTCCATCAAACTAGTCCTTCGGTTCCATTGCTTGAAACAGTTCTCCCATTTGTTCAGCAATCTCCTTCATCTTCTGACGTGCCTCTTCTATGGTGGTGGTGGCGTTATGGACAGTGATACAGCATTCTCCATCCATTAGGTTTAGCATCCCACACACTCCACTCTCTTTCAACAACAACATATCTAGGGCTAATTGTTTCTGCAACGCCATTTTCGATGCCTGCTGGGCCTGCACATTTGGTTCCCTGAGTGAACGTCCGGTCCAGTTGCTTAGGACATGGACTTGCTTAGTTAAGTTCTCCAAGACATACTTGTGCTGTTGGGTAACTCCACTGGACACAAAAAATGATTCTAAGTCTAAAGCAACATTTTGTCCCCAGGTATAATAGTCGGGGACTTGAATCCCCTGAATCCACCCTTTTGCATCTGTTGGACTGTGGATTTCTCTCCGCACTTTGTTGTTACGATAAAGTGTATAATTGAATGTTTTAGATGGACACATGGTAGGAAACCCAATAGTACACTGGAGTCCAGCCATATCATACATGTTCAAGTGGGAATACATTTTCCCATCTGAACATGCCCATACCGTTCCCCGTGGAGCTGGATATTTGGCTTGTGAACACTGATACAGGTCACCTTGGGGAACTTCCTGTGCTTCGCTACTTGAATTCCAGATGCTTCTTTGCTCAGGGCCATGTGTAATGGGAATGCCACAGGACAGTGCTGTCTCCGAATTTTCATAAGACCCATTGCATCGGGTGTCTTGGTTTAGATAGCCATAGTTGGGATAATCCCAACAGGTACACATGTCCCGGATAAAAGTTCTCAGCTCCGAGATGTACCAGGTTTCTATAGGCTCGCCTGCTCCTGTGGTACAATCTAATAGACGGGAACAATTCAGAAAGGAGCTCTCTGATGTACTTTGGGTAAAGCTTCTACGGTTCCTCACTTTCCAGCAGATGCTCTCTCCATTAGGTAGTGTGGTCTGATAGTCCTTACAGTCTGATTTCTCCACTTCCCATTCTACTATTTTCCCTGTGGGGGCCCTGGAAGCCCATTGTAGGGTAGATACGGGGTCAAAGATTTGTTTCAGAGACCAGGCCCACTCATAATTTGTTCGGTTAACTTGGTGCGCGGTTCCTGGGTTATCAGGGATTTGTATACACCATCCTGCATCCCAATGTAAATTGTACTCATGTTCAAAAAACCCACCCTCAGCAGGAGAATCCCACCATGGTACCACTGTGCAAGGGATAGAAGTTACATTTTGCAATGTCTCAGTAGAGTTGGTGTCTAATGACCGATAGCATGTCTGATTCCATAAATGGCTCCAGGTAGAGTCATGTGGGAGCTGGTAAAAGGCATTCTTGTATTCTACCCATGTCCCATTTGCATCCCACTGTTGTCCTTTCTGGTCTAGGAACTGGGACTCAACCATTCCCCAGGTAACATTTCCTCCTGGTTTTTTAAGATTATCCAGTTCTCTTGTTAATATTTCCGAAAAATTTAACCAAATCATCATAAATCTAAACCCCTCTGATGTAGAGTTGGGGAGGTTAATACATATTCCTTGATTTGTATGATTCCAAATATGCATAAATCCTTGTATCAGTTCCCAAGCTAAATTTGGTTCAGTATTCTGATTCTCAGTCGCTTGAGACAAAATCATACATCCATAACATAAGAGTAAAAACTTTTCCCACACCATTTTTTTCTAGTAAAAAAGCAAAATCGGCTTAGCAAAATCAAACTAAAAAATACACAAAATGATCCGTCCACTCAACAGTTGAAAGCATAGGTCCAGCAGTGGATTTCAGATAATCTGTAAAACATATACATGCATAAAAACAAAACATGATTAAAAGGAGGGAACCNTCTGCCAAAACCAATTGTTCTAGGTAATAAGAGAGGATTTGCAGGGTCTCTAGCTTCTTTTGTTCCAGGAGCATGGATGAGGATTGAAGACAAAAGGCTGAGTTATAGGCACTCATTAACTCCCCAGCAGCTACTCACTCTGTGTATCCCATTTGACACCATCTTTTCGGGTTCATGAGGTTTCAGGTTCCTCTTCAAGAATCCATTGCTGCATTCAACAACCTCATTTGCCTGGGTGTAATATTGAGTGTGAAAGATTCCTTCATCCTGTGCCCACTCCTGAACCACCCCAGTAGTAAAGTGACTACTGTAGGATTGGAGGGAATGGGGCCACCACAAATAATTAAACCACAGCTTGAGTCCCTTTACAGTGCTGTGCCCTGCTGCTCTTGCTGCTGCCGCAGCTTGAGTGAGCTCTGACATTACTCCCACCGTGACTTCAGGAAAGGCCCTATATAGTTCACCTGCCAAGTCTGCCAGAGGCCTTTTCCTTATCGTTAGTGATGGGATGCCTCCTGCAAGGGGTGTTGTTTCTCTAGTCCTGTACAACACTGGCCACAGAATGAGGTGACAGTGTTACACAGCTCCCAAGTGACAGGCCACCATGTGTTACCAGCTCCCTTAAAAAGATCCTTAAATCCTGAATGGTCTCCCTTGACATGTAACCACTCTAGCAATGTTTCCTTCTTCTCCCTTTACTGCCACATCTGCCACACAAGTCAGTGAATCTACCTGATTATTCATCAGGTGAGCCAGATTATCCCTCTTCTTGTGGGCAGGATTCCATCCCACTAAGAAACACTTTTGATTAACAAGTTTAGGACTTCTTCCCATTTCTCTCACTGCCATACTGGCAACTCAATAGATTGTCCACTGGTTTTGTTGGCAAAATGGGAGCCAATTGGTGCATCCCTTAAAAACAGCATAGGGGTTTGTATAAATAAACACTAGTTCTTCAGTGTCAGCCTCTACCAATCATCCAGCACGTGGCTACCAATTCTCCCATCTGGGCACCTTCCACTCCCCTTGTCACAATTCTGTCCCCTGCAATCAACAAGCAGGAACACGGCTCAGCATTTTCCCTCTCTTTTGGAGGATGCTTCAGTGAACCACACACTGGTGCGGCTTAACTTGAGGGGCAGGTTTTATATAACAAGGGAGGCTCCTGGTCCAGTAGACTGCCAGGCAATTCCTGTATTTGGAGCCCTCTTGGTGCTCCCTCCTCTAGCTGAGGCATACGGCAGTGATGATGTAACTGTTCATACCACCTTCTTACTGCTTCTCCTGTGCAACACCCACACCAGCTGGGGTTCTGGCCAGTATGGGTTTCAAGACCTTGAAAGTTCCCACTAGAATAACTGGTTCTTGACATATTACTTTTTCACTCCCTCTAGAGCTAGACTAGACACAAAGGCAGTTCTACCAAACGGAATAAAGGGGGTTTTTACATCTTTAGAGCTGTGCAAATAAAACCTGACAGGGCAAGTCAGACCCTCAGGTCCCCATTGCCACATATGCACATAATCCATGAACTGCAAAGCCCCATTCAGTATGAAGTTGATCTGTTGGATGCATCAGTCCTAAAACATGATATAATCCAGCCTCAAATATTAACAATTCTAAGACTTCTGCATGGACAGGGGTACAGTCACAGGTGGTCCTCTGGTGTGTTAAATCATGATGAGGGTGGGCTATGATGGAGAAAGACAGAATGCATTTTCTCCAAATTAACAGCAGAACAAGGGCATGTTGTAGATCCTTCTTCTATCCAGGAGTTTTAATTTGCTCAAGGGAAGTCAAGGTTTTGGGATGAACATACACTGTTCCTCCCCTCCATCATACTCCCAGAAACTTTACTTCAGATTATGGGGATTGCACCTTTACTGCTGAAATTTGAAAACCTAAATTTTCATGGGGAGTAATTATCTCTGTTTGGGTTTATCCTACTGTTGTGGCATTGGGGCTGCCCACAAATATATTGTGAATGTATTGATCTGCTTTAACTCCTTCCACAGGCATCACTACAGAGCATGCTATCTTCTCCAGATCTTGCATTAACATCCCTGGCAGGATGCAAGAGCCTGTCCACATAGATCTGGACAATGCACTCCCTGACTCTCTTGGCTCTCCTTCTCACTCACATCTCCCAAGTGAAAAATGTCTTTCTTCCTGATGTGCACCTCCTGCTTTAGTTCTCTTTCACTGGGCCCGGCTTGGCAGAAGCTGTGCTGTTTCCAAGCATCTTCATTCGCTGCCCAGGCCACTTGGGGGTTGAGAAACAAGGGTGAGATTTATACAGACTGTTTTAATCTGTGCACATGACAACTCACCAGGAAGGCAACTACTCCACCTCCCATCCACCAGGCAGGAAAATCTAGGTGACTATTGCTCCTCGCCTCTGATTCCCAGAGGCTGGGACCAGCAATCCACTTCTCACAGGTAGCAAATAAACTGTTTGCAATACATTTCACTCTAATTTCAGTCGCTGATCAGCACTAATGCTGCAGACTTGGCACCCTCCCACCCTTGGTATGTTGAAATAGTTTGTGCATATTTGATTTCTTCCGCTATGAAAAACCCAGCAGGACTCAGACATGATTTATTGAGAAGCTGGAAAGGAAATTGGACATAGATTTTTAAAACTACAGTTATTTGCCATAGGGATAGGCAGAACACATGAGAAAATGCAAAGTGTGGAAGTAATCTCTTCCCCAACCTCAGACAAAAACAGAGTTCAACCCTTGTGCAGGCACAGCCACTGCCCTGAAGCCATGGTTTCTCTTACACTGGTACCATAATAGATTGTAAAATATGTGGGGAGAAACCTTGTGGGAAAGATGCTCAGACACAAGAGTTACTGCCTCTAGAATTTATGACCTACACTTGGAATATTTACATTGTTTTCAGGAATCTCATTCTTGACCAAGGCTGGTTAAGTGAGATGCTCTTGGTTCTAAGAGAAAAAAGGGGGCCAGGATGTTTTACATTTGTTTATTGGTTTTATGCAAGTTATTGGTGTAAAACCATCAACCAAAGGCCACTTCAGGGCAGGAAGGCAGGAAGGAGCACCCTGCTATGGTACCTTGCCACTGTCAGGGAAGGGGGGAAGGGACTAGCACGAAAACACTGAATCTGACTGATGCTGAGAATGTAGAAATGCTCCCTTCCAGACCACTCCCCTCGCAACTGCACAGCAAAAACTGAAGCCTCCACAGACAGCTCCTTCTTTTTTTTTGTATACTCCTAGCATAAGCACACACCTACTTGCTGTTTATTTATGGAGCTTGCTGCCACAACGGGACTCCCACAGGCAGACTTCACTTGCTTGGACCCTCTTTCATATCCGTAAGGAGCGGAACACGCATCCCAAGCCAAGTGTTCCTTGCCCTGTCATCACAGGCTTCAAAGCCCAAAAGAGGAGGATGCCTGCTTTCACAGGCACAAAACACACAGTTGGAAGCAAAGGGTGCTGCTTAGCTCTCTGCAAGAAGCCTCCTCCACACAGAGCTCTACACAAACTTGTCCGAGTCTCGCCCTACCAAAGCACTTAATCAAGAGATACAGCACCTCTTCAAACTGCCTTTGCTTCTCTGGGGAACTGTCAGCACAAGAAGACAACTAAGCAGCCATTGTTAATGAGGCTGGATGTTCTTCCAGGAACCCTTTCCTCCAAGCCTTGGCTTCAATACATGTGGGACCTGCAGGCACAATGAGTGCAGGGAAAACACGTTGCTTTCTTCTTAGGGCACCTTTTCCCATGTCCCAAGGAAGCCATTGCAGCACGTTAGCAACACCCCCTTGGCCGTCAGGAATCGTCATTCCTACCCACCAGAGCTCAGGGAAAACATGCAGGACAACTAACAAACTCCTCAGGATCAGCACTAACCCCAACATCCTGCAGCCTGGTTACCTCCAGCCTTGCAATTGGCTACTTGAAAGCTCACCATGCTCCATCTGTTTGCCCAGAGGGATCACCAGCCAGCCAGCATAAGCAACAGATTGAGATATTGTCCTCAGAACACAGGTAAGGGATCAGAAATGCTGTCCAAGGTCTGTGAGCACTTCTACACTGCACAACATATCGATTATTAAAAATGGCCACACTATCATCTGCTGTTATACATCCTATCTATATTAAAAGTCTCACAAAAGAGTTTTCTGTGGTAGTCTGGACCTGCCGTGGACACTGTCTGTAAAATCCACCAGCTCTGGCGGAAGTCTTACAGGCGTGGTTGGGACGAGACATCTCAGGCAGACTAAAAGAAAATACAAGAGCACAGAAGGCAACAGAACCACGAACTGCTTCCAGGGCAAGATCCACTTCTGAATCAACCACCTTTAGCCCAAGTGTGAGGCTGGGCAGGAAGGTCAGTTATGACAATGAGGGGACCCTAAGCACCACTGCCGGACCAGCGTGTCACAGCGAACGGCGTTTACTTTACAGAGAAACGGAGCTCCACAGTGCTCTCCCAAATGCTTTCCAGCAGCAGCGTTTAAGCTTTGGGGCCAAGGCTGCCACGCTGGGCCGCTGGTCTCGGCAGCTCGGGCCGCCACTCACCTGCGCCGGCACCGCGCCGCTCCCCCGGCACCTCCGCCCTCCCCGGGCGGCGCTTCCGCCCGGCCGCCGTCACTTCCGCGGGCGCCGCCCGGCCCTCGCTGCCTGCGGGGAGTCACGCTGAATTAATTGAGTTTTCATTTCGGCTTTTGACGCTTTAATCACGGCCTTGGTTCCCGGCGCTGTAGTTACGGCTGCCCGCTGCTTCCGCCCGGCCCGGGGCTCCTGAAGGGACATCCCGCCTTGGGCCGCGGCGGTGGGTTCGCCCTGCGCTGGTGCGGCCCAAGGCGGCTTCCCCCGGGCGTTGTCCTTGGGTCCGAACTCCGGCCCTGGCATCCCGCAGCCACTGCCCGCGCACACAGCAAGGCATTTGTGCCGAGGCAGGAGCTGTGCCTCGTCAGTATGGGAGGGTGTGCCCCTGTCCAGAGGTGTTTTGGGAGAGCAGATACATAAAGCTCAGTGAACGTGGCTGTAATGTATTATCCGTGACTGATTGCTTGTTTGTAATACGTGCCAAGCTTTCTTAGAGAAACAACTTAGACAACTCTCCCCAAGCTTTCCCCAAGCTATGGGGAGAGTTGTCGGAAACTTGCAGGAGCTTTGATTTTAATGTTGGTTATTGATTTTACTGCTTGGTCAACTTTCAGCCTTTTTAGCTGGGAAATGAATTCTCTAAGCTTGAGAACAGGCACGGATCCTCACCGGGGCTTGGGCTGGAGCAGGTGGGCTCACTGTTTGGGAAGGACTCACTGCAAGGTTTCTGATGCCATAAGAGATGAAGTACTGGGGGTTTTTATCCCTTCAGAAAGCTGTGATACTAAAGCAAAATTACAATCAGTAACAAGTTTTATCCATTATGGTCACGGAAAGCACTTACATCTATGGCAAGGAAGATAATCCTCCATCCTGTCAGCAGACAGCCTTAACTATATTGTCAGGGGAAAAGGACTGTAATTAACTTATAAAAATTGGAATGAAAATTTCGACTTTTTAAATGCTGGGCAGCAAACGTCTCCCTCAGCTTCATGTCTCCTGATGAGCAACCAGGTTCCTGACATGCTAAAGTTGCCAACTGCACTATTTTAGGTTATTGAGCACTCCTTGAAGTAGGAATCAATTTGAGGATGCCCTATTAGGTATACTACATAACCAAGAGTGACCATGATTCATACCTTATGATCAGACATATGATTCTGGCAGAGGTGTTTGAGCAGTTACTGCTGTTACAGCTGGTGTGCTTATAGATGCTCCTAACAGGAGGAATAAATAGATCTGTTCTTAATTATATTTGGAGATTTGCAGAAGGGAGCCTAGAGAGTGTTTGGAGTGCTTCTCCAGTGCTGCCCTGCCAGACTGCAGTTCATCAGCTGGTGGAGCTCTGCTTTGTGCTCCCTGAAGCAAAAGAAATCATATTAAAGTCAAACCTAGTTCAGGAATAGCAGTGCCTGCTGAGAAATGGAGTGTCAAATTCTCTGTTTCACTGAAAATAACTGCTACCCTACCACCACCATCTGCCACTTAATATTGTTGTTCCCAATTTATGCTGGTTTGGGATGCAAGAAACACTTTGAAATAATTGTGCAGGTTTCTTGCAGTTAAACTTCAAGAGCGGCAGCTTCTCATCCTTCTGTGGAACCACCCACCATCCTGATGGCTCCAGGACTCTGTTGCTACCAGAGGTCTGGCTGGTTGAAGTTAGGAGTTTAATGTGCCCTTTGGCACCTTGTTGCCTTTTGTGATCATTGCTTTTGGGGCATTGAAGGTCAGGTGGGGCTGCTCCAAAATCTACTGAAATCAACAGATTGTTCCTCTGAAGCAAAATGAGAAACCAAGGTTTTAGTTTTTGCACTGCTCATCTTCAGGCCAGACATCAGAGCACCACTGGTTTTACAAAAGGGTGAGACACATGCAGGGCTGTGAGTAGAAGACTTCTCTCTCCCACTTCAAGGCTTTCCTGGGGCTGAACTTGGGCATGGTTTCCCATCCACTCCATGTACACAGTTCACTTCTCCCACCTGGGCAGCAAGGCAGGGAGGCCGTGGCAGTGGTTGTGCTGGAACGTGTTTGGGCAAAGAGCTGGGACTGCTTAGACTCTCTGACAACTGCTTGTGGTTCTGATTCAAGACAGCCACAAGCATTTTCCCTCCCTGACTCTTCTCACACTGGCTGCACAGCTCCTGTGGCCACACAGTGTCTCTCAGCATGCAGGAGAAAAGAGGAAATAATCAGTTTTGCCAGAAATACATTACAAATAGAATATATTCAGTTTTAATTACCGCAAGACAGGAATGCTTCCCATCAAAACTGCCAGAGCTGTATGTATCTTTCCTTCATTCCATTAATTATTTACCTTCAGTTTTAATAATACAGTTAAGGGCACTATATATAGCTTCTGCTCTATCAATAAATCATGCTTGTGTGTCTTCATATTTATCCTATAAAATTCTAAGTACCAACATGCTTGCATGGATTTGCTAAGCCATTCTGGCAACAAAATTCCCAGCAGTGCATCTCTTGGAGTCTTTGGTGGTGAACTCAAATATTCCTCCATTTATGGAGGAATATTTGAGAGCTATTTGATGAGATTTTAGATTGTCAGTCTTCTCACAAGTGTGAAAATCTCCCTCATCCCCTTCTTCAAGTTTGACACAAGTCAGTTGCACATGACTTTCTAAAACATGGTTTTGGTCTTCCAAAGCAGAGAGACGGAGGAGTGCCTACAGCTGGATGCTTTCTCATTGGATTATAACAGGGAAGGGATCAGAACTATAAAAACAACATAGCAGTGGCCTTGGTGGGATTAGAAAGGTAAATCTGTAAATGTAGCAGTATTATCTATGTTGCAGAGATGATAAATAGTAAGATGTGTTGTTTAAAGAGCGGTGACCATGGAAGCAGATAATTCTTCTATTGAGAAGACAGAAACTGAAGCTGAGAACAGAGCTGCTGGAGAGCAGTGTGGTGGGCAGCACGCAGGTCTGCTCATGAATGGGAAACAAATTATCATAAGGGATCAGTCCAAGATATAAATCTTACTTTTGTTATCTTTTTTTAAAGCCGATATACTTTTGGGGTGGAACCCTGGCATTCCATGACAGCAACGCCACACTGAGTAAAGGGCATCCCTGGGACTAGGTGAAGCAGGGATATTTTAAATCAGATCTCTGCTTTTTCACCACTAAAAACAACACATCCATGCTCAATGTGAAGTGATTTAACTGTGTGAGAGGAAGGGATTGTGTATTTTAAAAACCCAAAACAGCAGAGTATTTACTCATCACTAGTAATGCATCTGCTGAACATTATGTTGTCTTTTGACAGTTAGCATGGGATTTTCTCTTTGTTTTTTTTCTCTGGGCTGAAGACAGTGTCTCCCTTGGCTGCTGCTGTGGGATCTATCTGACAAAATCTGAGTGACGTAGTCAATGCATTCAAATCCACTGTCATAGACTTTAAAGGAAGCCTGTCAAAGTGCCTAAGCGTGAGGTTTCAAGCAATCTGAGACAGTTTAAAGCACTGGATATGCTCACATGATTACCCTCCATGGCAATCTCCTGAAGATCTGGCTGTTCTATGGGAATTAGAATTTGTTCTTTTCTTCTTTTCAGGTTATTTACTGTTGTGTCATGGGGAAAACCTTATACCTTTGCACCTGAACAGGATGAGAGTGATGCTTTATCCAAAATCTATCTGTACTAATCAGCATATGTACTGAAAGGAGTGCCAGGGGAAGCTCATCTTTCCCAGGCTTCAACTCTCACATGTTGGGAACAGAAAGCATGGCCTCAGCAATGCTCTTGCTTTAGGGAGGGACTTTTGTGAGGGCAGGTAATGATGGGACAAGGTGAAATTGCTCTAAACTGACAGGAGATACGTTTAGATTAGCTATTAGGAAAACATTATTCACTATGAGAGGCACTGGAGCAGGTTGCCCAGAAAAGGTGTGGATGCCTCAGGTTGGATGAGGCTTTGAGCAATCTGCTCTTGTGGAAGGTGTCCCTGTCCATGGTAAGGTGGGTGAAACTAGGTGATCTTTAAAGGCCCTTCCAGCCCAAAGCCTACAATGATTCTGTGAATATTCACTGTAAGATGCCTGCACAGCAGCAGTTCCTACTGCCAATGGACCCAAGCCTAAGTACTCAACTCTAAATAGCTGTGCTAATGCAGCTAGATCTGCCAAAAGTTTTTAACAGTGATGATCACGATGTCCGGATGATTTAAATGATCTGGCAGAACTAACTGCAGTCACACAGATTTAGGTTTTCACTTCATCTTTGGAAATGTAAAGGGCTGTGATGGGTAAAGGGCTGTGCCTCATCTTCTTAAGTACTTTTCCATGAGTCTTTATTGGGCCAGAGCACGTTTCCCAAATCCTTAGGAGCGATATGAAAATCTGTGGTTTCTCAGAGGGGTGTGCCGGTAGCATGCATTTCTGCTTCTCAAATGGCATCACACTGTTTCACCTAGCTTTCTGGTAGGGACAAGCTGCCTAATGAGAAACAAAAGGACCGCTCAGCAAAGTGGAAGAGATACCTGGAAGAGAGGTATTCTAAGAAGCAACCAGAACTATATCGTTATCACATGAAATATCTAATGCCTAGAGGTAGCTCCGATGCATAGTGCTGCATCACTTTAAAATTCTCTTGCCAGCATATAAATGGAAGAAATTACTTGGACAGTCTTCCACAACATAGGAGCTTGCACCCTGTATTTCCAGAGGCTTATTGTTTGTGAGGCTTGGTATATGCCTGGCAACAGGACAGGACTGTTCTCACACTGGTGGTATTTGGTGATGGAAGTGAAGTCAGCAGAAAGGTTCACCTGTACACACTTTTCTACCAGGCTGACATGTAGGCATCTTTGTAGAGTAGTCTCTCTTTTTTTTGTCTGACACAAGTTCTCTTCAGTGATGTGGGGGTTTTTATTTATTTATTTTCAGGGGTGTTTATAGGTATTGTGATCTCTCATGACAGTTGCCTAATTACAGAGCAAAAGAAGATGACAGTGACCAAAGTATAGTTCACTGGCAGAGAACACCCCTCCTGTTAGTGGCAAGTAGTACAATCCCATTGGCAACACTGATATTTAAAAGCCCTTTTCTTCTGCAGCACAGTTACAGGAGAAATGGCAGAGATCACTGCAGTGCTTGCTCAGTGTCACCGTGTGGGAGCATTGATTGCTCAGGTGCATCTGCTGCACCTTTCCATTATGGTTTGCCACTGAGGGCCATGCTTTTTAAAAGTCTGTTTGGCACTGGACAGCAGCCCTGAGTGCTGGCAGACTGCCTTCTAGAGACATACCACAGCAGCAACTGCCCAGCTTTCTTCCCATGGGAAAATGTTGGTGACTTTCCAAATTATCGACTTGGCTCTGGAACGACACTGACCAGATGGCTGTTTTGAATCAGAAGTCATGAGCTGTGGAGCTTAATGGATGGATCTGGGCTTCTGAGTTCAACTTGTGAAAGAAGTTGACCAAGCCCCATGATAATTAGGTATTTCCTGATAAGAATGTAAAGTATTTCCTCATCTTCCAGCCACATGCAATATTTTGGTGCTTGGAGCTGTTGGTGATTTGCCTAGCCTAGGATTGCTCCTCTGGTCAGCCTCTGTGCCTGAGAACTTCTCTTTCTTATAAAAGATAACAAAATATTGAAACACATTCTTTCATTGGCATTCCCTTTGATTTACAAAACCCCACAGTGCTGTGGAGGAAAAATCTGGGGGCTCAAATTTCTCATTACTGTCGATAGCATTCCATTAATACTGAGGTGACTTTACAGTATTTGTAAAAAGAGTTTTGTCCTCATTTTCTCCAAAACATTTTTGGACAGAACCTGGCTAGCCTTAGACTGAGCTACCAAGTCCCACTGAAAAGCAGGGTGCATCAGCTCAGACTTGGAATGACATGAGCAGCAAGCACCAGCCTCAGAGGATGCTGGTGGACTATCATAGATATGACCTTTTGCTGCTTCCTGTCTCTCAGAACATCTGTCCACTTTTGTGCATGTCTGTTCAGCACACCTGGAACAGGAAATGCCAACACCTGCAGGAAACAACACTCTTGTGCACAGAGAAGGGTAGAGGCACATCTAGATTCCTCAGGTTGCCCATGGCCCTTCCTGTCCTATCTGGGATTGAGAGTATCTGTTCCATCAGTAGAAGGTAGATGAAGCAGAAGAAAAGAGATGTTGGATTCTGCTTGAATACAGCAGAGGAATAGCCTTTGCCTACTCCTAAATGCTTCCTGGGAACAACTCAGTGCTGAGAGGGGAGATGAAGCTCTTGGTGATCAGTGATAGGGAAAGAACTAGGAAAGATTTCTCAGGACTTAGAGGCTGAAAAATCTGGGAAACAAGTTGTGGGGGGTGGTGATTGTTCAGGTATTGGAAAATAGCACCTCAGAAGGAGTAAGATAAGGGAAAGAGAGAAATAGGAGACAGGTGCCAAATTTGAAAGACGCAAGCCAGAGAAATAGATGAGAGGAGAGAACATTTCATTCTGAAAAGAAAGAGCAAATGTCAGTGCAAATTCTGGCATATCTCTGCAATGTGGCAGTTACATTACTAAATCTAAAGACTGAGCATAGGCATCACTGCCACCAGGAAAGAGATGGCAGGTGACAGGGCACATACATCTGAGAGAACAGGAGAGAAGAAAAAAGCCTGAAGTGTAGTGGGCTGTTAAAACTCAGGCCCCTGGGAACACCAAGCCTGCTGTTTATAGCGGGGGTGCCCCTGTGACAGGATGGTACCAACACCACGTGGCTCATTTGATGGTGGTTATTGGAAAGGCATCACATGACAACGGGCTGGTGGCTCATCCCACTGTGATCCTCGGAGCTGTGATCATCGCAGTCATTGTCAAAATGCCCCTCAACATACGGCATCCTTTGTCAGCATCAACGGATCAGAGCGTGCAAAGACTTTACAGCCTAAGAGCCAGTAGCGCCTTTGTCCTCTTTTCCTTCAAGAAGGCAGCAAACTACAAGCCCTGGAGGATGTAATCCAAGTGCTAATAAATTATTGATGTGTCCCTTCAGCTTTTTACTTACTAAAAGGATATCAAAGCTCTTTTTGTGAATGGGCCAGACAGATTCTCTTTTGCTATATCCACAATTTGATTCACAAATATTTCACTAAGTGTTAATATTGAAACAACATAGTGTTCTCTCTTTACAGGTTTAGCAAAAGATAATAGACATGTTTTGGATTACACAGGCTCATAAATAGATACAGTGATATGACACTTGTAACTGCAATAGATGTTGGATTTTGTAATTTTAAAAAGGCAGATCTTATTGTTAACTAGGAATACACTTTTTTTTTAGTATTGAAGCCTGTTGAGATCACTGCATTTAGTCCTTACAGATAGTCTGCATAGTTCTTTGGCAGGACATACAAGTCATAGGATGGTAAGACTTACTTTATATTTAGCAATAGTTCCTCTCTTCCAATATGCCTATTTGCATAAGTGAACTAACAAACCATCTGTACTGGAAATAGTCTTTACATTACTGTCAGCTTTGGGGCAGTATGTGGCAGTTCCTTAACAGCATATATTAATTTATGCTGGTTTTGGAGCAGCAGAGACGTAATTTGAAGCCCTCATATGGCAATTTTCTGGGTAGGAGTGTCCCCGTAATAGGAAGCTTAGTTTTTCTCTTTCAATAAAGTATTCTTCAAATTTTGATGGCCAGAAATGCTCAGTATCTTCATAGTTGTCTGATCTTAAAGACAGACACCAGGCTTCCAGGTATATCTTAAAAATGGTGCCAGATCTTTGCAAATGTAGCCAAAATGCCGTCTCTCACTAAACAGCAAAGCAAAAATCTGCCTGCTACGTCAGTGCAATGGCCCAGCTGAGCTCAGAGAAAGGATTATCAACATTTTTACAGTGGCATGCTCTGAATGACAGGGTGCTGATCTTAAACTGACACAAACTGCAGTTCCTGACTGCACCAGTTTCTTCCTGCTCTGAATAGAAGCAGCAAAGCTACACATGCATGTTTTCTCTGTTCCTTGTTGGCTGTTCAGAAAGATTGAGTGGCCAGGCACAAAGCTGACAAGAGAGAGCTGATTTTTTTGCAATATTATATGCATATTTTGCAAGCCAGACCACAAACTGCTTATCCTGTTTTTGGTGCTATATACATAAATATTCATAATTAATCTGTGTTAGAATAGGGTATAAAGCTTCTGAAGAACAAAAATAGCTCCTTCAGGCATCTCATAGCAGTGACACTGATCCCCTGCATTTCTGAAATTAAAAAATGAGCTTCTTTGCATAGATTTTGCAATAGTCTCTGGAGTTCAAGCTTTCTTTTTTCCCCTGATCCTTCAGTTTATGAGGGTGACCTTGACAGCAGAGATTGATACCTTGAATCTGGAGCTACAGAGGTGAAAACAAAGGCACCCGGTGAGAGATGACATTTCCAAAGTTTAAATCTCAGGGATAGTAACCTTCATTTTCCCTTCTCCAGATCTCTTTCATCTCTAGGCTTCTTTCCCATGTTTTGGCTTTAGGTACCAGCAGAATTCTGATGGTATGGCAGGTGGGAAGATGTGCCTTCCAGATTGAAAGCCTGAATTCAACTGAGGGCTACATATCCTCAGAGACAACTTTGTCTCTTGAACGTGTGTAGCCCTGGTTCGTGCCTGTGATGTTTTGGTTTCTCTGAAACTCTTTCCCAGAGACTGTTCTGTCAACAAGAGACATGTTTCCCTAACTGTAACCTATGTTTACATTCCTTTCCCTAGGAGGGACTTCTTCTTGATGTCCCTCTGACTTGACCAATGTAGTTGAAGAAGTTTGTCTTTTTTCCACCCATTGGGTTGTTCTTTGTAGAATAGCATAAAAGGGAAGAAATAACTGGAAATAAAGGAGTCATTGTCAGCCTTCTGAGTCGGAGTCGGTGTTGTTGTAATCTTGAACAGTGTCAAACGTGGAAGGGCCAATTAGCCAGTCCTTGGGACTGCTGGCAGCTGTAGCCAAACAACAGTCAGGATTGGTTTAGATGAAATAAATCAGAGTTTATTCAACATCAAAAACACAGTGACTGTGGAAATGAAAATAAATTCATGAAACTGTTCAGGCAGCATCGAAGTCCAGTGGGTATTAGATGTATTTAATAAATAAAAGCAACCATTTGGACTGGGATGGCAGACAAATCTGACAGGGTGAGCTCTGCCAGGTCTTTGTTTTCTGTCCTTGTCTGACTCAGCTTTTGAATATGATGCTCTTACTCCTGGGCTGTGAGGCTTGCCAAGCTGACACCTTTCTGGTGCACAGCCTCACCCTGCAGTCTGTACAAATGGGGGGCCCATCTTCTGAAAATTGTCAACCTTTTTCCTTACTGAATGGAGATGTTTCTTCATTTTTCTATCTCCCTTCATGTTGCCTTCCATTAGGACTTTTAAACAGTCCTTACAAATAGAAATTAGGCACAAATATAAAGTTCATTCCCCTTCTCTTAGTACACAGTTTTCTGGCTTGGCACATTTCCCTTCTAACCACAACACCTCATCATGCCCCAGTACCCATTCCATAGCATATTTAAGGGTCCCTAAAACCACCTAGACAAACAGGTATGAGCTGACAATAAAGAACGCTTTTAATATCTCTCTTGCTGTATACATCTTGGTGGTATGTCACAAGCACTCCTTATGCATTCTTTTTGGCTCCTTTCTGTGTCCTAGATGTGACTGACTCGCTGCCTATCTGCTGACTGTCTTGTCCTCTAGAGATTTCCCATTATACCACTTACAGAGAGGAAATTGGGTATTTTAAATGTGCATTCTCATGTGGTGTATAAACCTGCATTGTAGTCCCTTCCACTGTGCATCTCACAGCTCCTCTCCAGGTCTGAGAGAAGTAAAAGCCAGACTACTTTGGACGTATATATTGGATGCAGCCAAACAAATGCCATTTTTGCCGGGAGGAGGTGTCATCAGAGGAGGACAAGGCACATGTATCTGTAGCTACAGTGGCAGTTGCTGTTCTACAGTGCAAGCCAGAGACATGTGAGGCAAAGGGAGTTTGTTAATTGTCTCTCATGGACATCTTGCACCCCCATGAATGGGTAGGTTTCTCAATTTGGCATCAGCCAAGACTTGTCCAATGCAAAATTCAGATTTAGCAGAGCCCAGTACTTTTAGAAAATCCAAGTTCTGGGGCTTTTTGCTTTATGCATTTACACACCAAGCATCATTCTCTACTCTACAGTCCTTCTAAACAATCTCTTATGTAGCCTGAGTGCCTTGAACCTGTAGTGGCATTTTCCAGAGCAGCATGCCCGAAAAAGCAGCAAGCATGTTGTGACAGGAGTTGAAGTACGAATATTAAAGTGAAGGTTGATGCTTCAAGAGTGTTCACTTGCCTGTTTGTAAGATTTTTATGAAGGATTTAAAATATATGCTGCTCTAAGGCACAGAGAGAGAGATGGATCAAATGAGATGAGCCTCACAAGAGTGTAATGAAACATGAAGCAAACATGCTAAGGTAAGATGGTGCAGTACACCAGTCCTGATCAGCAGGAGAGCCAGTCATGACTGGATGTGCTGAGGACAGGATGCAAGCAGGAGGAAGAAATATTGACAGGGTAGGGAGTTTGCAGGAGGCTGCAGTTGAGCGGGAAAGCCTGTGCAGTAGGCAGATAAAACCAGAGAAGAGGCTCAGGCCTCAGGGAGGGTAGGAAAGGGCAGGAGCAGCCAGGTGCCTCCATTTCTACTGCCAGCTACTCCTCCGAGAGTAAGGAGGTGAAGGAGGGCAGCGGGGCCGGGGTGCGGGGGCAGCCCCAGAGCTCCGTCCCGACAGTGTTGCCCTCTGTTCCCGGTACGCGGGTCCAGCGACCACGGAGGGGAGTGGGGCATCGTCGGGCTGCTCCGTGAGGGAGCGCTTCCGCGGAGCAGCCTTCCTCCTCCTCCTCCTGCCCCTCTGCTGCTGCTGCCGGGCCGCGTCCCGCCGCTAGCGCGGGCGAAGTCCG
>VYXD01004543.1:1271649-1297885 GCA_013397195.1 Hylia prasina
CCGGAACGATGCAGCGGGGGCGAAAGGGGGCCTGCCCAGTGGAAGTTTGGCCAAATGAGCACCTTGGGGCTTGGCCTAGGAGAGCCTGCCACTTCCCTGGGACTTGTGAAATGGTCAAGGAGACTGCGGCTCTGCGAGGCGCGGGTGGAGGTGGCCGGAGGGGCACACGGAGCATGAGAACGGGCTTGCAGTCTGGGGCTCTGTGGCTTTCAGGTGTTTGGGGGCAAAGGAGGAGGTCGTGCCTCTCTTTTTCCCTTGGAGCCTAGGCATTCCTGTTGCCTAGTCTGCAGCAGAAAACAGTAGAGAAAATATAGCGTAATGTGTTTCTTCAGATCATCTATGAAGCACTTGTGGCCTTGCACATCAGAGGGAGGGAATAATGGATGTGTCTGAGTGTTGACACAGAATCCTGAGCCACAAGGTATTGACCAGACAGCATTGCAGGGCTGTGTGACAGTAGGTGACAATGTGTGTGTGCTATCCTGCACACTTGGGACAGCAAGCTGTCCTGTTTCAGAAATAGCTGGGATTTTCTTCTATGCCTAATGTTGCCTTTGCTTCCAACAGTTTTGACAGGTCTGCCATTTACATCATGTAATCCATGTGCAGTTCATGGAAGTGAGTGAACTTTTGTCATAATACGGAGTTAAAAACAAACGTACATGCTCCTAGGAAGGCAGAGAGCAGCCTTGAAACAGGCTTAGAGAAGAGAAGATTGGAAACAGAGGTGAAAGCAGCCCTGGAACATTGCTGTGTGCAGTTAGTCTGCTTAAAGCTTTTGTTAACAGGTCCCATGGCCCATCAACAGTCACCTAATCCTGTAGTCAAAATCCAGTAGCCTCAACAAAGCCTATGTGAAGCTGCAGGATACTTAGCTGAAAACCAAACAGCAGTTTAAACTACCTATAATTGAAAATTGGCTTTGCAGCTCAGGTTGAAAAAACTGTCATCCATGGGTGAAAATTAGGGTTTTCTCCTGTCTGATTGCTTTTTAAACACCTGCGACACGGTTCACCGTGAAGAGCTGTGGCTGGATCCAGGATACAGCTGGTGTTCCAGCAGTAGAGCACACCAATGTAATTACAGCCCTGCAGATGATCAATAGATATTTAATGCTGGAAGGGATTTTTAAATTTATTTGATCTAGGACCAGGAGCTACTGAAGGCTTTCCAATGTATTAAGTCCACCATAAAAACATCTAAGCCATTTGTAGAGAGAAAGCACTTGATCTCTCTGCTAAACACTGTGTCTTGCTTCATTCATCCTGTTCTCAGTTGTTCTTCTGTTCCAACACACACATTTGTACGTTTGAGTCTATATCTCAAATGCCTGTGCTATCTTAACACTGCGGTCCTACAGTGTTGGTCTTTCCTCATGCCTTGCCCATCACCATGCAAATAGTCTTTTTGCAACTGGGCCTGCAGTTGCATGTAAATGCCCTGTATTGATACTAAATGGGCATTTCATGGGCTCCTCTGTTAAGCCTTGTCATTTATGGATTTCACGTAGATCAAATGCATGGACCTAATGGTAACAATGACCAAAAATTGCCTTTATTGGGTAGTAAATCAATACAGTTACAGAGAATGTGTGTGAAGTCAAGTTTTTATTTTTGAAAGAAGGACAAGCAAAGCTGCAGCTGTGGAGCAGGAAGGAGAGCAGCAGTTCAGTTACCTGCCTCGGCCCTTGTCCTCTGCTGCCAAGGACCACATAGGTTTCTTGCTGGCTTTGCTGAATGTCAGAGCAAGCCATCAGATTACCTGACAGTGCTCTGGTTTGGGTTTTTTCTAATGAAACATTAATTGCTTGAGCTGCATGACCTGGAACAGATGTGCTTTTGTTATTAGTGTAGGATTCTACCATTCCACCAACTCATGTGAAGAGGAATCAAGATCTTTCAGGGGACAGTATGCAAAAGGATTCCTTTTTCCAAATGTTTCCACAGTTATTGCCGAAGATTGATTCTCTGGAGATATTTGCCTTTGCTTTCCTCTCTGAAACAGCAGAACCTGCTGCTCTGTACTGCCCTGGTTAAGCAGTAGGCTGGCTGATTTTCTTATTGTGACAGCCTATGCCTGCGCCAAAGAGTTGATAGTGACTTTTCTTAATTTCTGCCAATTTATAACTCAATTGGGAAATGGTCTTAAATATTAAAATATTTAAAACTTAGTTGGAAATCAAGAGGGTTTTTTTCAGGAAAACAAAGCTGGTGAGTAGAAACCTCATTTTTTGTTTCCAAAGCCAAGTAATCACTGAAGAAAGCTGAAAGCAGCAGCCACTTGACATTTTGAAATATGTATTTGTCTTGTCTGTACTGGCAAAGTCAAACAGCAGTAGTCCATGCCTGTTTTTATCTTCTCTTCCATATTTAAAAACTTAAATGGGGTATGACATAATGTAATCAGTTAAGCTATTTAAATAAAAGGGAAAACCTCATGAGTCAATGTTCCTGAAACCCACGGTCATTTGCTTTCTGAGGAAATTTTACAGAAAAGAGGGGCCACTTAAAACTGCCTCATTTGCCTTGTGTTACCTCTGCAAAAACTCAACAGGGGCTAATTTGTAAAGTGATACTTGTGGTCACAACAATGCCAAAGGGGTGTTACAAGCTAAGAAAACATGGATAGTGCTTGTTTGCAGGCTACAGCTTTACAGGCTGTCAGGTCAGAAGGGTAGCTGGGACCTTTCCTCTTCAGTGTGCCCCTGGAGAGACACCCTTTGCTTGGGGCATTGACTCCATTTAGTTATCCAGCTTTTTTGTCCTTTTCCGCCAACATATATTTTATTTGTCAAGGCTTATTTTATAGCACTGAAAACACCAGGCATAAAGTCCTTACTAACAGACCAGTTAGCTTTAAATTGTCCCCATGTATGGGCTGAGTTGTACGCAGGTGGATGAGAGGTTAAGCAAAAGCTGCTGAGGTACTATTGCATATCAGTCTCCAGAGAGGGGCTATTTCCTTGTAAACCTCCCCCTTAAAAAGCTGCCCAGGACACTCACACAACAGACACTGCCCAGAGAAGGGTAGGAAATGAGCAAGACATGATTCCCAGGAAAACTCTTTTCCTTCTCCTTGGCTCTTCCAAACCTCATGCAAAAACCTGCTCAGCTAAGCCCCTGAATGATGGGTGCTGGTTAGCCTGGTGGAAGGCTGTCACTATCCCAAGTGAGTATGATTGACCAAACAGTTATCTTTTTAAGGCAAAGTACATGGTATTCCCCCTCTTGCATGAAGGTCATATAGGACAGGGCCCTTTCTTCCCCTCCTGCCTTTGGTCTATTCAGCATAAACCAAAGAGTGTTCTTCATTCCTCATTTCAAATTATTTCCCTCATAGAGACAAAGGAAAAAGTCCATCAGGAGTGGCAGCATTTTTCATGATCCTGCAGTTTCAGGCAGTATTTACATTGCAGATTCTGTCATAAGAAAATCCATGCTGAGCCATTGCATCTTTTTTCTGCTTTTGTTCTTTTTGCTGTCCCACTTTATCGTCTGATCACATGTCTGCTCTTGGGGCCCTGGAGTTGGCTGTCTTCTCTGCGCTTCCCATGACAAACTGTCAAGAGTTTTTAAAAAATAGATAGGAAATACCAAATGAATGTGTCTGAGCTCTGAAGGGCAGCCTCGTCTCCAGTTGTGTGGGCCACTACAGACTGAGTCTTCTGCTCCTCACTACCGTGGCTGGGAATGAAGTGAATTGCTTCTTCAGCCTGACTTTTCCAATCCCTCCAGCAAGGGAGTTTTCTCAGTGAAGTGCTAGAATGTAGCAACTGTGGAGCTCATGGAATTCTGCTACTCCAGGGTTACAAGGACAGTTTAGGCAAACGGATGTTAAATGTGTAGATGTGGCTTCATGGGAAAGGGACAGACTAGGTGACATGGTAGTAGGTTCCCTTCAGACTTGGTTTCTAATGCTGTTCTTTCAGGTGGACAGGCAGTCGCCTGATACTGGTGGAAGAGCAATGGGTCTGCACACATTTTTGGAAGCTCCAAATACTCTCCTTGTTCTCCCTTTCTCACTTCAGTGACCTCAGAGGATGATCTCCCCCAAGAAGGGAAGTGTGGATACCAAGGATGCTTTGCAATCAGTGCAAGCCATTGCAAGAGTGAGGTAGGAGGTATCTTACCCCTGGAAATCCAGCACTTTACTTCCTTTTGTCTGTTTCTACACCTTGGAAGAAAACAGCTTAGATCATTGCCAGTGACCAGGGACTTTGTGGAAACAGAGAGTAAAAGGAATAAAGTATCCCCAAGTAATCCACAGTGAGTAGGGCTTGTTTCTCCATGTGTCCTAACACATTGTCGCAAATTGACACCAAAAGTAGTGGCTGCTGAGCTATCCCCAGCACTGTAAGGCCTTTCAGTTGTTACAGTGACACTGTTGTGACACAGCAGATGAGACTGTTTCTGAGTTTTCACAAGTTCTACTTTTTGGATAAAGTATGGTTAAGTAATTAATTAGTTTTTAAGTTCTAATTATGGAAAATGTAGTTCACTTTCAGCCACCAATCATCCATTGTGCTCCTCAGAGCTTAAGACCAGTAAAATTAAAAATAGCACATAGTGAAACTTTTCGAGGTCACAGTTGCTGTAACAGCTCTGTTACCTCCCCAAAACTCTTAACAGGGCAGCTTCATTTCAGCAGCACCCTGCAGGGCAGCCAGCCACGTGTTATAGCCAGGGTGCAGCCGCAGCGGGGCTGGACAGGTCTGCCAGCAGCACCACGCAGTGGGACAGGGGTTGAGGCTGCCTTTGACAGGCACCCTTGCCAGCTCCTCCCTGAGCGCTGGCTGCTCTGCCCACAGCACATCTCCCCTGCAGTAAAAGCAAGGAAGACAAGTGCCTGAAAGGGGCAGATGACGGGTGGGAAGGATGGAAGAGCCTGGCTGCACGTGGCACAGGAGGCTGGCAGTGTTCCCAGTGTGGAGTTAAGGTTGTGAAGCAGTGTCTGATGTAGCTGGCAGCCTCTCTCAAGGTGCCATGCATGCCACTGGGAGAGGATGAGGGGGCTCACACCCCCTGAGATGTGTGAATTTCTGGCCTCCATGGTTTTACATCAGGTGAATAATGCATAGAGAATCCCGACTCACACACAGCACTGTTCCTATACAGCTGAGGCGTTGCACATTCCAGTTCAGCATTCAGCCACCAGAGGCCTTGGTCAGGAAAGATTGTAGCACTGGACCTCAAGAAGATGGGCTGGAAACAGCCACCAGCTGGTGAGAGCAGGGCCTGGCAAGGTAGGAGCTGACAGCAAAGGGCAAAGAGCAGGTCGTGAATGCGGCAGGGAAATGGGCAACTGAATAATAGAACCAATACGATTTTCAACAGAAGCTGATTTATTGTTTACATTAAACCCCAGTTATAGTTTCTAGCCCTACTGTCCACGTGTACAGGTATCTCTTGATTGGCTATGCCACTTGTCCACGAGGCAGGCACACATCCTTCAGGACACCTAATTGGTCAAGCACCCATCATCACGTCCTATGTCTTCTATGCAGGTTTTGCATTCTTTGTAAGCAAGTTCCCAGGCTCTCTGTTCTATTTTTCTGTCCTGTTGTTGTCTCAGTAACCTTGACGAATTCCTGAGAACCCTGAAAACAAGACTGCAGGTGGCTTGTTATCTACATTTGGCTGGTACACAGAATGGCCTAAGTTGTACAGAAACATTGTTACGCATGAAGGGTCCTGCTCCTGGCAAGGAAACCAAGGGTAGGTAATTGAGGTGGCTGGCAAATGAGGAGTCTGAATAACGTGGCCTTACCAGGGAAGAGAGTGGCTCAGTCAGAGACTTCTGCAGGTCATGGCTTTGCAAGAGAAATGATTTGTGGTGATGGATTTATGGATGGAAGCCTTCTTCATACTCCTGAAGAAGCATGACCCGAGAATTGTGGAGTATAACATGGCCACAGGAACAAGCCATGCCATCTCCCCCACACTGCAGTGGGCAGAGGGAGCACAGAGCACCATGGAGGCTGGGGTGGTAGCATCTGCCAGTAGAGTCCTGCCAGCATTAGGATCCCTCTAAACACCAAAAATAAAGAAAACAACTCCCTCATGGCTTCCTAGAGGTGAGGTGGCTAGGCAGAAGTAGTAGTAGTAGTAGTACCAGTACGTGGTAGAAGAGGAGTGTAGTGAGGGCATGTGCTGAAAGGGTGGGGGTGACAGTCTGCCTTCAGGCCTGAGGTGTTCCATGGTTCTCTGCAGGGGACTGCCTGCCAGCAGACCAGGGCAAGGAGGTAAATCCTCTGCTTCCCCCCAGCTGGTACTCAGAGTGGCAGGGTGCAACAGCTCACATGCACATGATGTATCTTTCTGGACTGTGCTGCTGCAATGCTGATGTGGAATCATTTTATAAGTGCTATTTTTTCAGTGTCTTCAGGAAGTGTAAGAAGGTGTGCTGACAGCATGCCATGGGTCAAAGTCAAAGCAAAAAATAAAAACCAGGTGTCCTGGCTCTCAGGATCCCTTTTAACCATTAGGTTTTTAAATGAATTTTCAGTGAAGTTTTCACCTGCTGTGCTGTCACATATTGCTGCAGAATGTGTCATGGAGAAGCAAGAGGGAGAAAGAAATTATATTTATAATGAAAATTTGTTTCTCCCAGGGAAGCATTAGCTTCTGGGATACTCCCTTATCTTAACCCGAGCACCGTTATAAAAACCTGACAGTGCTGAGGTCACAGCTGTGGTTCAGCAAGGTGCAGAGATGGAAACACACTCCCCAAATCTGACAGAGCAGCTGAAGCCTGAGTAGTGGCTGGGTGTTAATTGCGAGGGATGCTCAGCTCTGCAGCATGAAGGACCTGGCATGGCCACAGCCTGAGTGCAGCAGCCCAGCACCGTGGGGCTGGCACTGCCTCTGCTGAGGGGTGGCTGAAGGGCTCCAGCTGGGAAGTCACACATGGGAAGGCTGGAAGTTGACAGTTCAAATCACAGAGCCATGTTCTGGTTTAGCTAGATAAAAGGATGGCATTGCAAATAAGTGAGAATAAAAATAAAATGCCATAGTTCTGGGCAAACTTTCATTCAGAGGTCCCTTTGGAAGACTTCCCCAGACTTCACTGGAGCTTGGATCAATCCCGGATCATATTTCTCCTGAGAACTTGAGAGCTGTTTCTATATCCTTCATTTAAATCTCAAGGTGTTCCTTTAGATTAAAAAGATTTAAAGGGATTCATAATAATTAACTATTTTTCTCATTTATGAAGTTTCTAAACAGAGGCATTCAATGACTAAGCTGCAAACTAGAGAACTGGTGTGGAACCAACACCTCTCCAGCTTCTTCCTCACCAGGATGTCTTTACTGGC
Organism: Hylia prasina; assembly: GCA_013397195.1. Lineage (NCBI taxonomy): Eukaryota > Metazoa > Chordata > Aves > Passeriformes > Sylviidae > Hylia > Hylia prasina. The sequence goes on from VYXD01004543.1 coordinate 1,278,962, forward strand.
TCTCTGCTTTTTCCCCCAGGGAAGCTGGTCTGTAGCTGTTGTCCAGCTTGGCTTCAGATCAGTCCCTCACTTCCCCATGCTGAGGCTGAGGGAAGGTTGGACAGGACGCAAGACATGTGGCAGTAGTGAGAACACTAAGGCACAGGACACGCTCCTCAGGGATGAGGAGAGCACCAGCAACCCTAGGAACCTGGGAGTGGGAAAGAACAAGCTTCTGTACACCACTGGACTGTGGCACTAAGATCCCCTGCTGCAGGCTGATGGTGTACACAGCACAGGAGAGCACACGCCTGCTGGAGCACAGCCAGCCTCCTCTCCCTGCTTGCTCCTCTCTCACCCCTGGGGAGCTGCATCTCCTGTGTAAAGGCAGGAGCAAAGCAAGCTTTACAGGATTCCTGCTGAACCCAGATGAGACCGTGTCAAGCGCAGAAGCTGGCAGATAACTACTCTCCTTTTCTCCCTTCCCTGCTGTTCCCATCCCTCAAGGACTGAAGCAGTGAGAGCTGGTCCTACTATCCCTTCTGTTTTCCCTTGTCTGGTGTCAATTTTCCCTTTATCTCAGCAAGCCACTGAGTGGGCACCAGTCAGCAAGCTGCACCTGGCTGATCCCCGGGGGCTGTGGTACTTTTGTGCTGCCGGTGTTGTGCCAGGGGTGCAGGGAGCTGGGTCTGGCTTTCACAGCCTGGAGCACTGCTGGGGATTGCTCCACTCTGCAGCCACAGGACAAACAGATGGATGGATGCTGCCATCAGCCCTTTTTTTAGTGTGTCCCTGCAGTGTGGGAACAGGGGCAAGGGCACCTGCCTGGGCACCTTTGTGCAGTGTGGCTGGCTGTGGTGGGGGCAAATGGCTGCCTGGGCATGAGCCAGGCTGCAAAATACCATGTGGCACAGGCAGCTATGGCTCCTGCCATTTGCTTGGCCTTACTAATTCAACAGTGGCTGGGAACTGCATCCCAGGAGCTTTCCTGCAGTTATCTGATGCTTTTATCAGTTAACTGATAAATGTTGAGGTAAGCCACTTAGTTATACCTGTAAAATTTACCCTGTGTCTACTAGAAACCACTAATATTCAAGACAGGGGAGTAGGTAATAGGAGCTAAGTATGATAGATGCTTCAAGTGTAGAAAAAAGAACTGTTCTTGGAGTTACTCTCTTGCTCTGAGGTATCGTGAATCCCAGCTTTCCTTTCCTGATGAGCTTATACCCAGCACTGGCATTAGTGGGAGAAATCCTCTGCCTCCAAAAATGCTCTTTTTATTGGTATGGAGTTGAAAGCCAGTGGCAACAGCATCAGCAATTTGGGGGGAAAGCAGTAATTTTGTTAGTGCAGCATTTTGGTGATCTTGTAAAAAGCTGCCACAAAAACAGCCCTAATTTCTATTTTGTAAATCATGACCATTTTGTTGCTAGGATTCCTTGGCACTGGAGATGGAACTGCACAGTTTTCCTTGGAGCAGCATGAGGAAGCATCACTTCTGGACATGTTTAGAGCCAAATTCTTCACGACACTCACATCTGCACCCTTTTATTGTGCTGAGTGGCTTTCCCATCCTGCTGCAGTGAGCAGCATATATGTTGGCAGGGATCCAAATGGCTGTTATTTCTGGGATTTCCTTTATTTCTGCTTGAAGAACTCAAAAGTATCCTGCAGAACCTAATCCTGAATCTTACATTTTAGAGTACTGTAGGGTCCTTCTGTCCTGACCTCTGCTTTCCTCCTCTTCAGATGCTGGCTTGAATTCATGAGGATGATTGGTGTGAAATAACAGACTGTCTTTGTGTGGTATTTCAGGGCTGTCCTAGCATCTGAAATTCAGGCGGATCAGCAAGATTTGTGTCTTTTCATAGTTCTGACTTGTCCTGCAATAGGCTCTGCTTCGTAAAGGATTTAGTGCTACCATTTTGTGCACCTACCTACCCTGAGGTGTTCCCCCTGACAGCTCCTTGATGGAAGGATGAGATTATGTCTCCACAGGGATTTAAATACAAACTTCATCACCAATCCCTGCTCACCACAGGAGGGCAGTTGCCAATGCCTGAGCCAGTGACGCTACAAATACGTGGAGTGCATGATGCAGGTTCTTATTTTCAAACCTAGTAACAGATTTCTGCTAAACATTGACATAATGGCCTTTGCCTGCAGGAAGTTTTTATTCTCACAGGAGTTTCGTGGCAGAGGAGCAAATAGATGTGCAGCAACCAATCTGCTGTGTGTTCAAGGACCGGAGGGAGATTATCTTTGATGCAAAATGGCCTTTTTTTGGCCTTCTATCCCTTGTGTTTCCCTTTCCTTGCTACTGGCTCAGCAGGAGCTAGGAGTAATGGGCTCCTTGCCGTTCAAGACGGATGGCAGGAGGCATTTTGTTTCAGGCTCCCCAGGAGGGGATTGATGAGATGACGATTGTAATATCTCCCTTTCTCCTTGCCAGGCCTTATTACTGATGCCCCATGTGGTGCCCAGATTGGGTCACGTGGTGGAGGAGCACTTCTGCCCACCATTACACAAATGCCTGGGTTAACACAGCCCATCAGGTTCCTTCTCACTGTACTAATGAGCGTCAGACCTGGGAGTTCATTTAGCCCTGGAAAGCAGTGAGAGGTTGCATTTCTCCTGCAGTTGTCATCTCCCTGCTCGCCCCAGACTTCTTAGGCTGGTCTTTCACCAGGACCACCTAAGGAGCTAGAAGATGATAGCTGCACCCACATCTGTTGTGGCTGCTTAGGGACAGTGGATAGAAATCTCCTTGTTCTTGCATCATCCCTGTCCACTGCAGAGGTGGTGAAGCTCTTCTCAACACCAGAGACTGGTCCTGGTGTAAGGGCTCTCCTCAGTTCTGATTAATAGCACAGTCTAGGGCTTTTCTAGCAAGGACTCTGTAGTCCTCTCTGTATTATATCTGGCCGTCAGGAGGTGAAACATTCTTCCCTGCCCTGTCTTGACTAAGATTGAGGAGTCTGTCATAGTTAGAGACAAAATTCTGCTTTCATCCAGACTCTGGTCACCACCTGCCAAAGTGTATGACTTGTGGTTATTGATTACTCTTTCCCTCTCAAGTATCTCATTGGGATATATTAATCACAAGCATAAATCCACAGGGGCAAATTCAATTATGACTGGTGCTAATTTATCCACCATTTTTTCTTCTTTCTTATCTGATTTTATCTCTTTTTTCGCAGTTTGCTGTCAGTGTTTCCCTCATGCCTTTTTCCCCATGGACAGGAAGATTATTCTTGCTAAATAACAGGGGGAAAAAAATAGAAGATTAACTCTTTGCTTACGTGAGTAATCACAAGATGTGGGGTTGTTTTGTTGTTGAAGGCAGTAAAGTCACCCTGTAGCCCCAAAGCCAGGTTTTGGCAGAGAGCAGTAGCATGCTGTGATGCCACATCCTGCTGTGACACAGCTGCAGCATCAGCCCTGCTCTCACCTCTGGTCCAGTTTAGCACAGCCTTATCCTACCCCCCAGGCTGTGGGGAGGAAAGAGGGTCATAGATCTGTTTTTGGGAGGAGTTCCCAGCAGTGAGAAAGCAGCTATTGAGGAGTATCTGCTTTCCAGGCCATAGATGGGCCGGGGTAACTGCTGGCTCATAGGATGCTTTGGTGCTGTCAGGCTGAGTGCTGCCTCCATTAATCTTCACCCAGGTCCTTTCTCTGGGTGTGATTCCCTCCTGCTCCTGCCTGGGCTGACTGGTCCCTATCCTCACCTGCCAGCAGCCTCCCCCTGCCTCAGTGGCACTAGCATTTGGAGCGTGTCCTGGCTATCCTTCTCCCTCTTTCTCTTCTTCACACCTTCCATGTTTCCCCCTCATTTCTCTAATTCCATTCAGGCCACGTCCGTGCTACCCTCTGTTTTCTCTCATTCTTTCATTTTAGACATGATAGCATTTTCCTTCAGCAAATTTGCAGCTCTTGAGGTCAGCCACCAAGGACAAACACACACGGGATTTAAAAGGACAGGAAATGCTTTTGATATGACGTCCTCAAAGGAGAATTTTAATGCTTTTGAAAATGGGGATCACAGGTTCCTGTCTGTGAACCAGGCAAGATTGGGCCCCAAACTGTCCACCAAACAAACAGAATAATTTCATGCTGCAGCATCATATTTTCTGCTTATGCAGGTCATGCTGGAGTTTTCAAGGAGACTGAAGAATTAAGTCTGACAGAAGAGGAAACAGTCATTTTGTCAGTAGACACATATGGAGAAATAGCAAGGTTAAGGCAAAAATGTAGATCAAATGTTTAAAGAATGTGACTCGAAAATAATTTGGCGTATTTCCTTTAGAGATCACAGGCTATTTCTTCCCCTTCTATTGGTGTCAGTTTGGCAACTTCCAGTTCAAATTTACTGTGCCGGTCAAAGTCGGCAGGGGACAAAACAAGAATTTTTTCAGTGTCACTGTAATTATTTGCATGCCATGAGCACTACTGAGGCAGCTAGAATGAGAGATGCTTCAAGCCCACACTGCTACACAGCTACTTCTGGAGTAAAACACAGCTACTGATGAAGGTCATACGTAGCAAGCTAGGTGATAATGTGCTCTTCTGCAGCTTTGCAGGTTTGCTCTTAGTATGGTATGCAGAACTGCTCATGGAATTATTCCTGGAAGTGAACACTGGAAATGTGAAGAGCACCTCAGTGTCCACATAATGCTTACAGCCTTGTTTTTTGTGATTGTCACTTTGTGAAAACGTTGTCTTGCTTAAGTTAATGGGGTATTTAGCTATTAGACTGGCAGAGTTCTGCAGGAATAATTACCAGATTTGACTCTGTTCACTGGAATTAGGCATAAAATCACTGCTGGTAACATTTACAGTTGGCACAAACAGAAGCAGGCAGGTCTATAACGATGAGATGAGCACAATTCTCCTTAGGGATCTCCTCCATTTGATAATTTAGTTACTCAGTCTGAAGCCTATCCTGAAGTTACACATTTCAGGGCGGAGAGTGCAGCCAGCATTTCATCTGTCCTCAGAAAGAGTGACTCAAGAAATACCTGGGAGCCAAGTGAGTGAGGGGTTGAACATGAACTCCTGGGATGTTGCATTCTCTTAATGCAAATCTTGAAGACAGTAAAAAGGGGGAATGAGTGGGAGTGGAAGGTGATTTTATTTTTTGGTATGATGCCAGTGAAATAAGTGCTGAAGTCCTGTATTTACTTGCAAGGTATAGACTTAAGAAGGATCTCAAGGTGCTGAAGAGAGAGCAGAGCAACAGAAAAAGCTGGAGCAGTGAAGTGAAGGACTTGAAGACTTTGGCTCCTTTAAATTGTCAAAAAGAAGGCTGAGAGATTTCATAGTTACAATGGAGGAGTCTCTTATGAGTGAGAAGGCAGTCATATAGAAGACATTTTTCATCACTTGGAGAATGGGCATCCTCACTGCCATGATTGAGGGCTGAAGTGAGACAAAATTACAATTTGTAAATTACAATTACAAAAGCAATTTGTAAATTAAAAAAAAATACAAACTTCATCACCAGAACAAATTCCAAAAGGGATTGCAGGTTCTTCATTTCTTTTAGGCTATCAGTTAATACAGAGTGTATTTATGGAAGATGAGCTTTTACAAGCCACTGGTTTCTGGGCTGTCCATAGAATGGCAGAGTGAAATTGCATTGCCTGTGAGACACAGGAGCCATGAGGAGAAGGCATAGTGTCTCCCAGTCTTAAGGTGTAAATGTAAATTGGGTTGTAATATAAGCTGAACCTTCCTGACCCAGCATAACCATGTAAAGTTATAGGAGAAATTTCTGTGACTACCTGTAAAGGGCTGAAGAACTGTCTGGTTGTTTATTGTCTAGTAAGAATCCCTGCCACTAGTGGATGGCTGGTGGGTGAGTCCTGCTGTCAGGTGTGCTTGTATCCAGAGGCCAGCAAAAGCAGCAAGCCAACACTGGCAAAACAGAGGCACCAGCTTTCAGGTTAGGCATTCCAAAACCTGGGCTGATGGAATCAGTTTGGATTTCGCTGAGTGTGGCCCTTCCTCCTCCTGCTAAGTGGGGAGCTCCTTTAGAAGAGCAGGGATAGACAGACGGCCTTGGCTTCTGCCTTGAGGAATTAATTTGTTCTATGTACCCGTCAAGAGAAAGGGGACCTAGAGTCATAAGCGCAATTTGCTTATCCAGAAATGTGTTGTTTTCCTTCTTTAGCATCAGTGTTACATTTTGAATGTAACCTTTTAGGGAAAAGTCCGGGTTTGAGGGAAAGTAATTTTTTTTTCATTCTTGGCCACCCCCTGTGCAGTCACTTTCAGGCTCACTTAGGGTGATCACCAGCTACAGCTTACCAACCAGTGTCCTAAATCTTGTCACTTGTGAGGAATCAGGGGATGGATCAGAGAGCCAAAACCCTGACCACCACCAGGCCTTTGCTCCTGCCACCAGAGCACGCTCAGCCCCAGATGTTCAGCAGGGGATGTGCCAGGCTGTGCACGCCCCATCAACTCTCTCTCCACCTCTTCACACTAGGCAAGATTAACAGCCCAAATCTGCACACTCCTACAACACAGAGCATGTTTGAATGGTTTTAATTATGGTTGCTGCAGCTAGGACCTGACCTGCCTGCTGTTGAACCAGGAGGAGCTCGGTGGGTATGCCTGTGGAAAGGAGGCTCCACCTCAGCCCTTGCAAACCTGCTTTTGATCCTGGGCATCTGCCATCAGAGGGTGCCTTTGAAGGCAATTGCCCTTTCAGCCACTGCCTGGATGTTTTATCATTTGCAAGCTGAGTTTCTTAAAGGAGAAGTAATCGAAATGTTGCCAGCCTGGAAACTCCTGTCTCCTACAGGTGTCAATTGAAATTCCAGTTCTCCATCAGCAGTTAGGGATTTCCAGACTATTTCCCAGTGACTGTGGTCACAAATTAAACAGCATCTATCATTTTAGTGTCTCAGAGTGCTCCACACCACCAGACACCAAACAAACCATATGGAGGTGACTGAGTGGTACACAGGTCCTTTGCTCTGTCTGAGCTTTCTAGAAAGGATGGGCCAAAAAAATCAAAGCAGAGCAGCGCTGTTGAGCTGACCAACTGCCTGGGGCCAGGGACAGCTCAGGACAGGCTATCCCTAAACCTTGTCACTCCCCACAGGGTTCACAACACACCCACCCACAGCCCTCCCCACTCATACCACCTCTCACTCATGGCATTTTCCTCATTCATGCTGACATCTGCTGAAGAATTTGGAAAGTATTTTGGTTACTATTTAAGTGTTCTAAGAGTTAAGTGAATTTTGGCATGTGATTGTAGATAGTTTCGGTAAGAGTTACGACGAGTTTCCAATCCAGTCAGGTGCCATGAGAAGGGAGGCCTCTGAAAGCAGTTCAGCAGCATACCAGAGTCAAGCAAGATGTTATTAACAGCATTTGTATTTAACACAACTTGAAATTCATAAACAGTGATACTGACAGCTCAGCTGTGCTGCTTCATGTCATTCCATTCATAACAGGGGATTTTTGCAATTTGTACTGTTATCAGAGCAGGCTGGGACCTTTTAGGTGAAACATTTGGGTTGGCAAATCCATTCCTCTTCACAATACATGGTTGTAGAATCACAGAACAGTTTGTGTTGGAAGGCACCTTCAAAGCTCCTGTGGTTCCAGCCCCCTTCCATGGGCAGGGACATGTTGCACTAGACCAGGTTGCTCAAAGCCTGTCCAACCTGGCCTTGAACACTTCCAATGATGGGGCATCCACAACTTCTTTGGGCAACTTGTGCCTCATTTAATCTGTCAGGATGTTTCTCAGGTCAATGCTGCAAGCAAAGCACAAAGCAAAGCCCCCAACAAGCAGGAGAGGGAGGACATCTCTCTTGGTTTGGGTTAGAGAGCCAAGCTCCTTAGTCCTAGCTTGCAGACCAAGTGCCTGGCAACTGAGCCTCCGTCTGTTCTAGTCTCTGGTTCTAGCTTTCTGTCAGGCTCTCTGTCTTTGCTTTCTTCCATTATGGTTCTCTATCAAGATTTTCCAGGAGTTATGGTTTTATTCCACATGAGAACAACACACCTGCCATGGCATTCCTCAAAGGATGCAACTCCTGTTCACTGGCTAGCCCAAGTTATCATGGAAATTATTAGTTTCCTTAAGCATTTATCATACTCACCCAGAAATACAAGCTTGCCTTGCTTCAATCTGAAACACTATGCACAGAAAGGAGAAGATTCCACACAGTACCACAAACATAATTCTTGTAAGAAGGTGGTATGTTAATTAATAAAGTCTGGGAGCCACTGGTTTAACATATTAATGAATTTGTTATGCAGAGAGAGATGAAAAGATGTATTTCCTTATTAGATTTTTGAATGTCTGATATCTTTATTGTAGTTATGCTCTATTTCACGTCCTTCTTACAAACATTCTAATAGTGTTTCTAATAGTATAATCGTGTTAGATAATTAATTCAGCAAAGAGAAGGAGAAATAGGGGGTTATAGGCCAGATGAACATGGTCAGAACTTGAAACAGGCAGGACAGCTGTGGGGAGAGACCCTGGAAGAGAGATCCTTTTATAACTGAGGACCTGCAGAGACTGAGCTTTGCTTAGGAACAACAGCAGGAGTGACACAGTGGGGCAGAAAAACCAGGTGAAATAACTTGTCTTTTTTACCAAAGGGGTTTGAACATGAAGGCCCTGCTGAACTGGACTGGTAGGTGTGTGAATCAGATGTGGCAGTGGGCTCTATGGCTGCATGTCTTCCCAAATGCAAAGAGGAGGGAAGCTGCCTTTTTTGCAGGCTGCTGTGAGAATAGCGGAGAAAATCTGTCCTGGACACTGATGCAGCCCTTTCAGGGCAGTGGGTTGAAGGCAATTTTTTGAAGTGCCTCCAGAGGATGCATACAGAAATGTCATCTTGGACCTGCAAACCTCTGAGCTACAGCCAACTCAGCTGGGTGCTGCTCTGTGACTGGTGGAACCAGAACTATCTCATCTCCCAAAGGGGAGATGGCATTTCATGGAGATAAGCACATTAGGAGGCATTTGCCCACTCTGATATGGCCTCTGATAGCCCTAAGCAGCAGGGCTGGTTGAACCACCCCTTGGGCAGAAGCCAGCCTGTGGGTTGTAGGTTGGACCACAGAGAAGTTGTTAGTCAAAGCAGGTGAGATAAAGGAAGGTGGGATTGCAGTGCCTTTGGCAAATAGTGCCCTAACTGGCATGGGACAGGGCCAGGCTGACGGTGCTTCCAACAAATAATAGATAAAAATGGGGTTCTTGGAGTTCCATGGGTGACTTAAGCACTCACCTTACATTGAAACTGACTGCTGGCCATTTTTGGTGGGTCCACTGGCACAGTTCACTGTGTGAACCATAAGCCATTTTAAATGAGAGGTACTTGCAGAAGCCTGAATGAGAACAAAAATTCATGTATTGGGGTATTGTCCTGCTGTTCCTTCTGCACAGTCTCAGTAGTAGAGAGTAGAGGGATGTTAATGTTTAAAGTTTTCTTCACCTCAGAAAACCTTCAGGGGGGAAAAGAGATAGAGCTTTGCAGTTCTTCATTACAGTTTATACTTTTGCATTAGTATAGAAGTTAAAAACTCTAGATTCATGTCAAGAAGAGACAAAGAATAAAAGTCAGTAATTTCCAGTGGGTTTCCCATGAGTCAGGAGAGCCTGGGGCTCTGACTAGGCTCCAGTGTACAGCTCGGGCAGAAGCCTACATTGGGGCAGTAACCACACTGAGACTGAGCAGTGGGCATTTGATGGGAGTTTCAAGAGATGAAACTCTCCATGACTGCACATGGGGATTCACTCCCAAAACTTCTCTAGTTACTTTTCAGCTGATTTAGGGACTGCCTGAAGCCACCTTGTGGCTTTCTTCTAAGTTTCCTGCAGAAGGCTAAGAAAAACAGCCTTATTCTTACCTGTACTGAGTTTTTTCACTGCCCTACCTACAGAAGTTATGTGCCCTATACTTTATAACCCACTTAGCTTCTCTACATCTGTTTTAGCTGCTGTAAAGAGAATACAGAAGCCAAAATACAGCCCAGAATAGTTATACTTTATTCTGACACATGTACAAAAGTTTTGGGATAAAAATATAAATTTTTTACACGATTCCTTCTGGATGCATCAGGAAGAATCAGGAGTCAGATTCTGCCCTAAGTCCCTTCAAGTATATACTGGTGTAGCTTCTTAAAATCAGTAAAATTACTCTGCACTTACACAGTGTCAGATTAAAAGCTATGAAATCAAAACCAAACCCCATGAAATCTAGTTTTGCAGTGTTCATAGCAAGTCATAAAACCCTCTATGGTTACTTGGAAGTGGTTCTCTGTCTCAGGGAAAAAAAATAAAAGCAAAGCAGTATTAAATCTGACCCTACAGCCTTGCAAAGTTAGATGCCAATGTTTCCATCTTATTGAGAAGACAGCAAACTCCTTTTTCCAGTGGCGCCATACTATTATTTCCTGAGTTACAAGATGCTGCTTCTTAAATTCCTTGCTGTTTCAAGATCACTTACTGAATCCTAACCGCTGTAGGTCCAAGATAAGCTTTACTGGGGGAGAAATTTATCTGTGGAGAAAGAAAGAGAAGACATTTCCTGAACCTAGCATCTGTTGGCATCTACAGAGCAGTTTGATGCATTAAAGATGGGCCCTTGGGAGAAGGAGTAACAGTGTGCTTCTATTTTTGCATGAAATCAGGCTCGGCAGAGGGCATGATGATGCATGAGTATCAATGTGTATCTGCTTTCTCACTGTCATTTCCTCAGTTAGGAGAGAGGCAGAGGATGGCAGTAACAAAAGGGATGCAAACAGCCCTCCTCCTTACCTACTAGGGCAGTGGGGACTTTTTTCATGCACTCTCTATAGACAGACAGCTGCCAGCCCGTGGTGTAACTCATGCTGCTCTTTGCAGGGACACAACTCTGTTTCCGCTAGCTGCTTGGCTTCATTTGGCATTTTTCTTTATAGCTGAGCACCGTATGACAATGCAGCTGATTCACTGCACCAGGGCTGGGGTAAGGACTGCAGTCGTGCCCTCTCAGGGGACAAAGTGGGATTACAGGAGTGTGAACCCAGCTCTCAACCTGACTTTTGGGACTTGAAAGAGGGGGGTGTGCTGTTTTAAATATTCACGCATACACCCTTAGCTTCAACACTGAAGCTTTCAAGTATTTTAGGTCAGAGCTGGTGTAACCAGCCCAAAGCAATGCTGCATCGTGCTGTAATCTTGACAATTTTTTCAACTAAATGTGCTTGAATCTAGTCATTTTCCTGATGGCTCATCTCCAAGAAAATGGTGTCGATCATTTGGTAGGTTTCAGGGTTGGATGTGAGTCAGCTCTGAGTCAGGCAGCAGCTTTAGCTGTGTGAAGTGCTGGTCCTCCTGTGCTGGCACAACCTGTGGGGCTGCAGCTCTGCGACAGACACTGCTCCTGAGCCTCCCCAACAGCAGCATGTGGGAACTTAAGCACAGGGGACTCACAAAGCAAAGGGGCAATTCCACAGGCCCACACTTTTGGCCGTTCATCTACTCAGCACTCTCGACCTCCGAAGATGGCAGGGTGTGTAAATGATGCTGGGAGCAGGCAGGGAGAAGGAGATGGGGACCTGTCTTGCTCCCTGCAGAGGAGCCCGTCTGACCAGGGTGCGGGCACAGCGAGTGACTGCTGCACGAACAGCTTCCCTCCCCAGAGCCAGAAGGAAGCAAGGGAAGAGCTTTGTCCAGAGCCCTCTGTCTCTGGCAGGGTGTTTCTGTTTATATTGACATTTATATTAAGTAGGGTGGTGTCCCAGTTCTCAGGCAGTCAAGAGAAAAGACAGACACAGCCTTGATGGCAGCAGCCACTGTGTGTGTTGTGCAAAGCAGCATGACTGATGGGTTCCTCGCTCTCTCTTTGTCTTTCTCTCCCCTTGCACGGCGGTGTGATTGAAGCAACGCCCCGTGAAACAGTCCCTGAGTGCTTGCATGTGCCGAGAGTCCCACTGGAAATGCCTCCTCCTCTCCATCCTCATGTATGGCTGCCTGGGTGCAGTGGCCTGGTGCCAGCTGGCCAGAGTCACCAAGCTCAGCTTCGATAGCTCCTTCAAGGGCAAGTCTATGATCTACCATGACAGCCCGTGCTCGGACGGCTATGTTTATATCCCCCTGGCCTTCCTCTCCATGCTCTATGTGGTGTACCTGGTGGAGTGCTGGCACTGCCACATCAAGAGGGAGCTGCAGTACAAGGCAGACGTGGACAGTGTGTATGAGTGCATCAACCGCATGCAGCAAGCCACTCCATGCATCTGGTGGAAGGCCATCAGCTACCACTTTGTACGGAGAACCCGGCAGGTGACCCGGTACCGCAACGGCGATGCCTACACCACCACACAGGTCTACCATGAGAGGGTCAACACGCACGTGGCTGAAGCTGAGTTTGACTACTCTCACTGTGGATACAAGGACATCTCCAAGGAGCTCCTGGGCTTGGAGAGCTATACAGCCACCAAGCTGAGGTTCACCAAGTGCTTCAGCTTTGCCAACATTGAGTCTGAGAACTCTTATCTGACTCAGAGAGCTCATTTCTTCACCGAGATCGAGGGGCTAGATGACTACATGGAGGTGAGGGAAGGCATGCAGCTCAAAAATGTGGATTTTAAAGAGCTTATGATGGCCTACGGAGACCCGGATCACCTCCCGTGGTACGTGTCCCATTATGCTTTCTGGGTGGCGGCTATCCTGATGATCTCGTGGCCACTCAGGGTGCTCATAGAGTATCGGACTGCTTACGTCCATTACCACGTGGAGAAGCTGCTGGGCCTGGAGTACACGGCGCCCACGACGGCGGAGGAGCCCTTGTACCGGTACCGCATGCCCCGGGACACCACGCAGGACAGCACCGAGCTGGAGTGGCACATCTGCACCAACCGGCAGCTGATCCCCAGCTACTCAGAGGCCGTGCTCATGGACCTGGCCAGCTCCCCGGCCTACAACAGCTACACGGTGTGTCGGTACGGCGAAACGGCCCACGGCTGTGAACGCTGCAACCGCGCCTCCAGCACCTCCTCCATCTTCTCTCGCCACGCTTTCCACAGCTGCAACTCCCGCCTCTCCCTCAACACCAGCCGCTTCTCCCTCTGCCGCGTCCATGGCTCCCACAGGACAGGCCTCTGGAGGAGCCGCAGCAGCAGCATTGCGGAGCGGGGCTGCCAGGATGAGCAGTGCTGCTCCTACTCCAGCCAGCTGGCTGTCAACGAGAACCCCCCAACCTACCACGATGCCCGATTCTTCCCTGTCCTCATCGTGCACCGGCCCGAGGGGCAGGACAGGCAGCATTTCTACATCAGGCGTTCCTCCTGCCTAGAAACCTCTCTGTGACAAGCCTCCCTGGTTACTTGGCTCCTCTGCTCTGGGACAGGGATTGCAGAGGTGACAGCAGTGGGGAGCCTGCAAGCGTCAGTATCTCTACAGCAGGTCAGCAGGACGAGTTTCAGCTCTTCCCCCTGCCATTGCAAGAGGACATAGAGACTCCGACCAACACCTAACCTCATTTCCAAGATTTTCTCCCCCTCCACCTGGTCTCCCATGTCTTTCATTCCCCATTCCTCTTACTCTTTCACTCCTCACCCTTTCTCTGCTCCTTGATTCCCTGCCTCTCCTCCCATCCCACCCTCATTCTGTTTTTTTATATTTCAGTCACAGCATTTGATTGTTGTGGCTGCTGGAGGATTTTAAATGCTTGTGCATTGCCAGTACATTTGCCCTCCTGGATGCTTTGCAAGGTAAGGACCTCAGATAGAGCAAGGCACAAGGCACACGGCCAGCCAGAGTCAAGTCAGAAGGAGAAGTCAGAATTGCAGGGGCTGAGTCACCTCCTGCAAACCCCAAATGAGGTGCTTTTTTTTAAATTTTATTTTCACCAGTCTTTTTTTCCTCTTCTTCTCTCATTCCTTCTCTCCTTTGTTCATGTCCTTCTCCTCCTGCTTTACCCTGATCTTCCCCTTTTTTTCAGTTCTCTCACTTCTGCTTTCCAGTTTTTCTGGGGTTTTGACAGTGAGGATGTCTTTCAAGGTGAAATTATCTTCCATTGGGCAAAAGTAAGGTATTCATGGCACAAATGTCACTGACTGCTCACACAGCCACAAATGAAGCCCCTGAGAAGTGCTGAGGACTTTCCTTCAGGAGCAGTGACATACACCAATATAGCAAAATGCCCTTTGCTCACCCTGCCCTGCCTGGTCTGCAGCAGAGACGCTGCTGCATTTACAGTTGTAGTTTACCTTGTCCAGCTCCACCCCTGATAGCAATCGTTGAGAGCCATAATGTAGATTAGTGCCCTATTAATGCCACTATTTTTAGGACAGTAGGCCTGGTTTGTGGTTGTTTCATTCCTTCGACTTGAGCACAGCAGCACAGCTTGACAAGGGGAGAGGGGCTGGAGAGGGAAAGGTAAATATGGTATTAACCCTCCCACAGAGAGTCTGGAGCTGTTAGGAAGCTCTTCCACCCACAGTGTCTATTACAGCAGTTGTAGGACTGCCTACATTACCTTTCAGCTTTCTGTGTGCCCTGAGGAGGGCTTTTGGTCTGCAGCCCACTACACCTTCCCAGGTGAGGTGTGGTGCCACCCCAGCCCCAGGCAGGGAGCAAAGCTGGGAGCCAGCCCCACTGGCCACTCCTGCTGGGGCTCCAGGCTCTTCCTGCAAGGCTTCCCCTGGAGCAGGTGTAGCACCTTCCAGAACTAGTGCCAGCCAAATCCAGAAGGTGTCTCGTCCTGGCAGAGCATGCCACTGCACTCCGGGCCGTGGGCTCTGCCCCCGTGGCCTGGCCCTCTCCGAGAGCCAGGGGCTGGTCCAAGAACCTTGTGGCCACACTGAGGACCCACCAGGGACCTGGCACCTGCCACACCTCTGTCCCACAAGGGATGGTTGTATGCTGAACAAGCTCCATACCATTTTGTCACACGGCTGGTGGAGATTATTATCCACTCTGACTCACAGGAGAATGCAATACGATCGTAATACATACGGTCACTTTCAAAACCAGTGTTGTCTCACCCTACCTTACAAGTAGGTAAGAAACTGAGCCCCCAGAGGGGCTGGCAACAAGTGCTTCCTCCCAAGTCCTTGTGTGTATCAACATGTAATATGAAATTTGTAAAGTCATATTGATATGTGTAGATTATATGTAAGTCTGCATACTTATATGGTGATTTCTTATGGCATTGACTGTTGCACCATGTTAAATACATTTGGGTTTTGTTTGATGACTCTGTTTTGGTGTGCTGTGTTTATTTCAACTCCAGAAATGGAAATATTGGCAATACCTGGCTAACCTGCTGCAAATGATGGCACCATCAGAAAGGTTTTCAAAATTCTTATGAGTTGATCTTTTTTAATGTAAATACTTCATGTGTGATTTATGTGACATTTTCATTCTGACAGCTTGGCATTTATCACAAAAGACAGATAACACATATGATATGTTAGTTTATCACCTCTAAAAAAAATAACCATCCCAGACATGTGGAGGAACAATGTTTGGGCTTGGGGTGATGATCGTGATTGGGCTGGGGTTTGAAACTTAGAGAAAAATCCAAATTTAGATCCACCATACAGTGACCCAATCCTAGTCTCCCTCGTCTACACCATGCCACCTGCCACACCCAGGCAGAGCTGGGAGAGTTTGGGAACTAGGAAAGGATCAGACTGATCTCAAAGCTCAGACTCATACCTGACATCCTTGTATTCTGAAGACAAAGTAAATGCAAGTCTTTAATAGAATTCCCTTTCCTTCTCTTTATTCACACAGAAAGTTAAAACCGGCACATATGAAAGATGTAAGAGCTGGACGAGGCTGAAACAGAGAGGCTGGAATATTTCAACACAGCTGCTTACTGAAGAAGGTGGTTGAGAGAAAGACAAGAAAGAAGGGAAGAGATGGTAGAATAATATAAATTAAAAGAGAACATAGTTCAGCTGTAGCTAAGAGAATTCCTAAATGAGCAGCATAACTCAGTTATGGTAAGCTTAGCCCAGACACAGGCAGGATGAGTTTCAGCCTTCTTGTGAGCTGCTGTTGCTGCTGCAGCCACATGTGGCTTTAAATACCATACCCAAGGTCTTGGGATGGCCAGTTTTGTCCCACGTGTATGCCAAGATGGAGAGTTATATTTGGGTCCTCAGAAGTGGCCACGTTAAATACTGTTATTATCTGACATGAACAATCCATTATGATGGGTTGTGCAGAGAATGGAGACCGTTTATTCCCAGTTTAGTCTTTTTCAGGGACCTGTATTACCCAGCAGCTCTCAAGCTGTGTCCTTGCCAAGTTTTGGAAAGTCCTCAGGGTTTGTGCTTCCTCAGTCACTGTATTCTGGCCTGACTTTGGGGCATTCATTTGAGAAGCCATCCCTAAGCTGCAAAAGCCCTCACACACATGGAGCTTCCTCCTGTCACTTGCTGCAGCCTCTGGTGGTGACCAAAAAGCTGGGACCAGCTCTTGTTCTAGTCTGGGATTAAATATGCTGGCTTCAACAGATCTCCCATTCAGGAACCACCTGAATAGCCATCCTGGGTCTCCTACACTGCAGAGCTACTCCTGTAATCCTGCAGCCCTTGAATGCAACTTCATCCTTGTTCTTGTCATTGTTATGGCTTCCCGTTGCAGGATGAGGGATCTGTCCCCTAGCAATGGGGGGTTAATGCTGCTTTTCAAATCCCAGCTCAGAGGATGGAGTGGACAAGTTCTTGAATCCCAGTGCAAACCAGGCAGCTCTATAGAAAACACCTTGTACAAAACACAGGGATTTTCTATCCAGTTGCAGCCTGACTACTTTGACAGTGGAGCAGTGGCACGTGCCAGCAGCTTTTGTTGAACTTTAGGGATATGGCTTCTCATGTGGAAATGAGGGGTTAGGCTTTTTCACTGGGATAACCTATTCCAGATGTCCTGTTGGGTCTCAGTGGTTAGAAGAGGCTGAACAGTGGAGAAAGGTGAGGAAGCCCAGCAAATACTTCTCTTCCTTCTGCCTTCTCTCTTTCCCTTCCCTCCCTTTTGTCCTTTCTTCTCTTTTTCTTCATCTTCAGAAGTCTTCCAGCACTTGGCATTCACCTCTGGATTACTGTATAGCTCTTCGGGCATTTTCTAGAATGTACCTTCACTTCCCAGCATATCTAGTGAGATGTGGCAACACACAATTGCAGCAGAAATAAGGAAAGAATGTACTCCAGAGAGCCAGCACCTGTGTCCTGTGCGTGTGAACAGTGAGCACTGTCACTGATATTACAGATGTTACAGCCTGAAGAATAAAGCCATGGCGCTTGATTCAGTGCCACAAGAAACCAAGAGAGTTTATTTGCCTCCAGTTCCTAAAAACATCTAAGATTCACCAGTTCCTTTGCTTTCTGCATGGTGATATTGCACTCCTCTGTAAGTTTTCCCACTGCAGTTTGCACTTCAACTGGCAGTGTGTGCAGAATTTCAGTCCAATTTTCATATGGCTCTTCCTGCCTATCACTGTTAACACAAAACCCTTCTCAGAACAGCTGAAGTCAGATCCCTTGATGGGAAAAGTCCCCCTTGGTCTGCTGCTTCCAGCAAAGCTTTGCCCTCTTACACCAACCCAGAATCTGGTCTGTGCCATGCTATAACTGGAGCACTTCCTGAAGCGGTGGGACCAGCGTAGTGTAAAGCTCTGTAATTGTAGGGCTGGAAGAAATCCTTAGAAGGAAAACACCA
This sequence comes from Hylia prasina, assembly GCA_013397195.1. Classification (NCBI taxonomy): domain Eukaryota; kingdom Metazoa; phylum Chordata; class Aves; order Passeriformes; family Sylviidae; genus Hylia; species Hylia prasina. Next base: position 1,296,627 of record VYXD01004543.1, read on the forward strand.
TAGAAACATGTCATTATTCTAATGGCCATTATTTTTTTTCTCACGAGACGACTAAAATCTGCAAAAGTAGCTACCTTCTGGAGGGTGCTATTGCCATAAGTGCAGAAACACACCATGTAGGTGGATGGATACATGGGGGAGAGGCAGCAGCGGCAGCAAGTGTGCCTGAAGCTTTTAGCAAGCACCACAGAACCTCTCAGCCCAAGAGCTGTAGTGATCCCGGTGATTTCCTGTGCCCAGGTGCAACTATACTTCCTAAGAACACTCGAATGGATGGCTTTGTCAGTGTCTCCTCCCAGCTACCTCATTGCAGCAGGAGGCACTTGGGAGGGAGTGACATTTCCATTCCAGTAATGAAATCTTCTTGGCGTTGCTCCAGTCCCCTAGGAATTCCTATCAGAAATGCAAATGACTTGGGGGGAGTGAAGATTAGAATTTGGAATGGAATTATATGAGGTTGTTGTGCCTCAGTTTCTCCTTCGCCCTCCTGGGGATAATGCAGTTTCCCTGCATTCCTCCGTTTAGCCAGGTTTGCAGAGTGTTGCAGGAGCTGCTGGGCAAGTGCTGCACGCTGATGTCTGTGGCAGAGCTAAGAGCTGCATCGTGTTGCAAAGATATTGCTCCTTATGGCGCCTCTCAACTCAGATTCTCACCGTAACTCCTACGGAAAGGCAGCGCCAGATTTTTAAAAAACCTGTTTGTAAGTGACTTTTTCCACGCCGTTCTACTAACCCTGTGGCAGCAAAGATCTCCCTCCTAAGCTCTCTCCCTACTTTTCTGCTAGCGGAAATATGGTCAAGGCCGAGCCGATTCTGCTTGAAGGGCACGGGGGTATCTCCTCACCTTGCCGGTGCTCCTCCACAGCTCAGCCGCCGGGTTGGGGTGACCGGCATCCCCGGAGCCAAGGGCCGAACGGTGAGGAGAGCGTGGCCGAAGCAAGGAGCTGCAGAGGGCCGGCTGAGGGAGATGGGGCCGGGGATGCTGTGTGCCTGAGGCGGGGCTCTGCTCATCCCGGCACAGCCTCGGTTTGGGGGGGCTGAGTCCCGGTGGTGGCTCCAAGTCCTCCTCCCCTGGGGGGCTGGATGGTGCGCCGGGTCTCCAGAGGGGCCACACGTAGGTAGGAGGACAACCGGTAACCCCGGCAGCTCCCGCGGATGTGGGTCACCCGCTCCCGGCGCTCTGGAAACCAGGCCGCCCGGCGGAGCAGCCCTCGAGGGGCACCGCCTCCACACACCTCCTTGACCGCTCCCGCCCCACCC
>VYXD01004543.1:1298380-1349737 GCA_013397195.1 Hylia prasina
GGCGGTGGGAGCCCCCCGCGGCGCCGGGAGCAGGGGGAGGATGGTGGTGCGTGAGCGATGGAGCTGAAGCGGAGCATGGCGATCCCGCGGCTCCTCGTGCTGGGACTCTGGGCTGCGGCACTCCGGGACGTCGCTGCCGCGGCAGGTGAGCGGGGCTGACAGCCTGGTGGCGGCGGGGCACTGCGCCCCGAGATCCCGGGTGCGGCGGGAGGGGCTGCANAGCCTCGCCCGCCTGCCAGTAGAGTAGCGAGTAATCCTCCCCGGTGTTTGCGGAGGCACTGCGCTGGTATGTGCCTAGCGCGGGCCGTCGCCGAGAAAGCCGGGCGCTAACGCATTCCTGAGTGGCTTTTGTTGTTTTTTTTTTCCCTCGTGAACTCATTTTCCGAAGTTTCACCCCCCAGTCGGCAGGGAAAGGCAGCGTGCTGGCGCGTCTCGGCGCCCCGGCCAACCTCCTCCCGACTTCAGCGGGAGTTTGGGCTCCGCGCTGTGTGTGGAGCGATGTGCGTGCAGTGACACGGAGCTGGGGAGGCTGTGGCACAGGCTGGATCGCTAGATCAGTGTCCTAAGGAGTCTGAGGAGCAAAAAGTCTTTACCCTAGCATGCATGAGCAGACGTCTTCCTCTCTCTCCACTCCCAAGATCACAAAAACATATTCTGTTCTTCGGCATTAAAATATTCAGAGGTAGCAAGTTTAAAAAACAAACAGATGTGTCATGTATTTTGACAACTAGTGTGTTCACTTGCTGTCAGTTCAGACAACTGCTTGATAAGAAATTTAATACACTTCTGTTTCCTATCTATACATTGCACAATCTGCAGCTGTTACAGGTAGGCTTGGCAGAACCTATTTGGATGAAATTACTTCTTGCACAGTCAAGAATGTTGTCAGATGAGAAATAGTGAGTGGGAGAGTAAAACGAGGAATAGGTGGAAATTAAAATCCCTATTTGCCTCCTATGTGATACCTGCAGGAAGAGATGCTGCAGCCAAAACTGCATTTTTGACCTGTGGAGTTATTAAAAAATACCTGATCTGTAATTGTTCATTTCGGTTGAAATTGATGGACGGATTATACTTGGACAATATGTACAACTCTGACTAAACACTTGTACTGTATGTTAATTTCCTACATCATTGATTTCTCTGCTAACTGAAAACCATAAAGGATCTCTAACAATACTTCCTGGTTTAATTTGTGGCTAACTGTTTCAGCAGGGCAGTCTGAAGGATGCTGAGTAGTTTGATTTTCCATGAAGGCTCCTGTAATGAAAATGTCTGTCAGTTTGTGCGCGTGCAGCAGCCTGACTATATCAGTTTTCTGTAACACAGAGAGAGCTGCTATGAAGCTTTCATGTTGTATTCCAGTACTGTGAGTGGTGAAAGGGAGGATGCTTTCTGGCATGCACTGGGACATGTCGTTTGTGTTACATTTGAGTTAAGTAATGCGAGGTTAGATCATCCTCACCCAAGGTGATCAAATCCTTAGCCCAGAAAATGATCTGTAGCAGCTAAACTCAAATGACCAGCTTGCCTGTTTTCCAGTGCTCTCTGTGAGTTTGGTAAATGAGTTACAGTAGATAGAAAGGCAGAAGACTGAGTGTCAGGAAATCAGCTGGGGAATCTCATTAAGGAAAGGAATAAATTCTGCCTGTGTTCTGGCTTTTCTCTTAGACCACTGGTACTCATCTGGGTACAGGCTGCTGGTGGCAGAGCACTGGCTGGTCCCACAGTGGTGGTTCCCATTCTCCCAGCTGTTACAACCACGCTGTGAGTTCCTCTGCTGCTCCTCTGCCCTGTGTGGCGGTGCCCTTGTGACTGTGGGAGGGTGGCATTTTAGCAAGAAGGGGAGTGGCACATCTGAAATCTGTGTTGGATCACTGTAACAGAGGCTTGAGAGCAACAGGGCTGCTCAGTAAGCAGCACTTTCTGGCTGACTCTGTGGGCCAGCAAGGAGTTCTGTGAGAAGCTCACCAACCAGTGAACTGGGTGAAGTTGTAATGCACTGTGGTACGTGGCAAGGCAAGAGTGATGGAGTAATTTTTTTCTGAAGGATGTGGAGTCCAGTGCCAGGGCAAGAATACTGGACTAGGCTAGACCCGTTCTGGTCTGTCAGTCCTGTGCCACTGCATAGGAAATAGCCACTCTCCCTAACAAAACTAACTTTACATTTATTTTCTACCTTCCTGCTTTCCCACGGTCTCCTTTGATCTTCTGGTTCCTCCTTTATATGCCTGTCTTTCTTAAATGCACTTAGATAGTTGGCTTCCGTGTCTTCTCATGGTAACAGATTCCATACATTCGCTTCTGCTTGAGGGAAACACTCCTCATCCACCCACACATGTAACAGTGCTCGGGGCCAAATTCTGATCACTTCTGTGTTAATGTAAACCCAAGCAGCTTCACCAGCTCTGGCCCTGCTGCTCTGGGGTCGCAATGGTGTAGCTCTGGGTATGGTGTGGTCCTTTGGCTGGACTGAAGGGTCCTCCAGGTGTCTCATTCAGCACACACCCACATCACGCAACAGAAATATCTGTTCTCTGAAGAGCTCTGCTCCTCAGTGAGGTGTGCTGTGGAATAGGCTTTGCTTTCATGGATTTTGCAAATTGTAGAGAAGCTTTCTGTAATGCAGGAGAACAGTGTATGCTGAATAACAAGACATAATTGATTCCTTCTCATATCCAAGCTCTTTACAAATGCATACAATGGAGCAAGCATGATGATTTCTTAGCAGCACAAGAACACCATAGCTTAAATCCAGGCCTGGGGAAAGAGGGAGGTGTGATAGCGTGTTGAACGGATGCAGTTAGCACTGCTGGATCACTGACACGGCGAAGCTCCCGGCGTTTCTGTGTGTCTCTGCTTGGGCACTGCTCTGCAGAACATCACCCTGCTGTTAAACGAGTTGAAAAAATCCCCATGTACACACTGAACCACCACTTTTCTCCAGCAATTGTGCTTTCAGTGCTTGCATTTGCCTATTGCTTAGCAGCCATAGTACAGCAGTGCTGAGACTAACACACTCTTCTGCAGCGTGTGCTGGTAGGGTATGTAATTCCAGACCACCAACCTAGAGTAATTTGCTGTACTCCAACCCCCCTTCTTCTGGGGGTGGGGCGGAGTAGTATTTTTTTTTTAGGTATGAAATTTACAGGACCTCCAATCAAATTAAAGGTGTCCCAGGGTCAACCCGTGAAACTAAATTGCAGCCTCGAGGGAATGGAAGATCCCGAGATGTTGTGGATCAAGGACGGAGCAGTGGTGCAAAGCGTAGACCAGGTGTACATTCCAGTAGATGAAGAACACTGGATCGGCTTCCTCAGGTACAACAGATGCAGAGAAGGAAGAATATCGTGGAAACTATTGCACTGTTTTCTGCTGTCAGCTATACCTCTGCAACTGCAGTGCCCTCAGTGGGGCAGGGTCCTTAGGTCTGCAGTTCACTGTGTGGCAAGGGCATAACTGAGAGCAGAACTGAAGCCACTGAGTGCTGAGATTTTATCCACTAGAACCATAATGGCTTTCTGACCACTGTGGGGACAGGTGCTTTGCTAATGCTTGTGGTGCTTGAGACGTGACTTCAAGGTGAAAGGATGGTCTTGCTTTGTTTGTTCATCTTGTTCTGCCATGCAGCAGTATAAATAGGTTTCCTCTCTCGTACTCATCCTGTTTTCTTACTCTTTCTCTTGAGCTGTCAGTCTGCCTAAAGGGTGAGGATTGTTGATTGAAATGAGACTCCCAGGACTACATCCCCTTCCTTTCTTTGGGGAGGAGTGTTTGTCCTCTGAACCATCCCTGATTCATTTTGCAATGAATCCTAATTTATTCCTAATACATTTACACTACATGACATCAGTCCTGCCCCATTCAGAGGCATAAAACCTTGTGCAAAGCACAAGGTGCTTTGTCCTTTATTTCAGCAGAAGAGGGATGTCAGCTAGTTCTGGAAGTACTGAGAGAAACAAGACCCAAGGTTCTGCTCTGTCTTTTTTTATGCATTAAAAGAGCTTGTACAGGCAAACATACCAACACCACAAGAGCTCAAAACTGTTGACTGACTGAGAATCATTCTTCCCTGAGCTCTGGCTTCATCTCCTGTTATGTTTCTTGGATTGACATTGCACAGAGTCTCCAATTCCACCAGCTAAAAGTCTTTGTGTTAAAGCTTGTCTGTAAGAAAAATTTTAGTAGGAAAAAAACAGCTGTGCACAGTAAAACTATTGCATAACATTATGTTGTGGCAACAGTTTGTCTTGAAACGCTGCTGTTTACTTCCCCCCAGTTCCACTAGTTAACTCTGTCCTTCACGATCTTGTTCTGATCTCCTTTCTTGCCTCTTGTTTTACTCCGCTGAGAACTCTCTGCAGCACCAGAGATGTTAGGGTGCTAAATCTGGATGTATCTGAATCTTTCTCTCCTTTTTCCTTTCTTCTCCTAAAGAGATCATTTCTACCACCCACGTGTGACTCTCTGCTGTGATCACTGTGTTTCAGAACATGGGCAGGACAGCTGATGCCATTTGAAGGTCCAGCTCTGAAAATCAGGCTCTAGTGGGTCCCTTTTGTGCATTTCGGCAAGCACTCTCCCCTTTCTGTCTTTCTTTCTGAGACGTCCTTCCCCTTCTCCGTGGAGCACTGCTAGCGTTAGAAAGGTGGGCATCAGCTCTGCGGAGGATCCCTGGATGGCAGCGGACGCGTGGCTGCACGTCCCGCAGGCTGCAGCCAGCACTGGTGCACTGAGGGGCTCTCAGAGGCACACTGATGCCTTTGGTGGCTGAGACCTTGTTGCTTTGGGACCAAATTCCGCCCTTGTTCACCACGCACCAGCATAACCCCTTGAGATCACAAACTGGGAGGCCCAAGGAGTTTTGCAGAGTCAGCCACTCTTGGGACCAGCATAATGCTGAGCACAGCTGAGGCAAGGGGGACCCTTTTCTGACCCATCTGTTCCTGTTGCCAGTCCTGTCGCCTGAGGCAAAGCAGTCGAGCTCGCTGGAGGCTTGCAGCACGGAGTTTCCTGCTAGCTAAGGTGTTGTAGGCCAAGCTGTCGCACTTGAAGGCTAGCTAGAGTCATGATTCAAGACGGAGATGACCCCTTCCTATCCTCAGAGGACACAGATGACTGGTTTTCTGCAAGGATGTTTTGGAGGAAGACTGTCTGCTCTGCAAGGACTCTCTCCACCCACTTTAGAGAGGAGCCTCCCATCTCTGCTGTTTTGCCATGTGCTTTGTGCTGGCTGGCTGTTGATCTCCTCCACAGAGCTGGCTGTGTCTCAGTGGGTGTTTTCCATGCATCTGGTTTGCCAAACACTGGAGGGTCCTTTGGGGCAAAAACATGCTTTATCCACATAAAATATCGATATGGCTTTTGACTTTTTTCAGCTTGAAATCCGTCGAGCGGACAGATTCTGGGAAGTACTGGTGCCAGGTTGAGAACGGGGGGAAGAAGGAAGAATCACAACAAGTGTGGCTCATAGTGGAAGGTAAGGAGGAGTAGTAGCGCTGGTTTCCTTTCAGGGCTGACCCACCAATATGCTCTAGGTTGAAGTGGTGAGAGCAGATTGCTCCAGTGACAGGCTTCTTGGCTCTGAACCATTGCTGCTGACTGCAGGAAAATCGCTACAGAGCAGGAGTACGAACTAGGAGAACTGCTTCAAAGAGCAGAGCTGTCAGTTCATTGCCTTCTGGTTTTATTTTGGCATGTTAGGAAACAAGATCTTTTCATGCAAGCACATTTCTTCCCAGCTTTTAAATCCATTGTTGCAGTCGTCTCTAAATAATTCACAGAACAGTGAATAGTTCAGGTTGAGAGGAATCCATGGGGCTCATCTGGTTCCACCCACTTCTCTAAGCAGGGTCACAGTCTGTTTCTGTGTGGCAGCCAAACAGGTCTTTGTGGGCAAGGTACAGTTTTAACCCAGCTGTGAGTTTTGTGAGAGGTGCTGTACATCAGCACTTCATAGCTGTGACTGCTCCGTGTGGCACTTTGCTGCCTGGGGTTGTCTGATAAGAATGGCTTCTACATGGCTGCCCAAAAGTCACCCAAGGCAGTGTGGATCTTATTGTCTCTAGTTTCATTTCCCTTAAGCCATGATTCTGTTAGATTCTCAGAAGGTAGTAGTCATAGGATAGCTTAATATTTGGTGAAGAAGTTGACAGGAACAGTGCATTTGCAGCAAGAAGTAATTTTTTGGATGTATTTGGTAACATTTTGGGCCAGAGCTGAATTGACAGCCCTAAACAGGGGGGAGCAGGGAGGGTGTTGTGGGAGATGATGTGGTCTGGGTGTTTTACAGCAAAGGTCTTGCTCACTCAGAGCATGGAAACATTCATAGCAGCTCTCACAAGAAGAATAACACATTCTGCCCTCCATAAATCCCAGGCTTTCGTCCACCTACATTTTCCGGTGTAGTTTCAACTGGAAAACGTTGTTTACAGCTTAAAACACTCTCTTGTGCAGAGTTTCTATTTCTACCCAATTACCGTGGCCTGCTCCAGAGGTGGCTGCATTTGCATTGTGGCTGCATTAGGAGTGATTGGGTAGCTCAGCGTGCTAAGCTGTCTGAAAAAAAACATGCTGCCCTTCTGGACTGCACAGGCAAAAACTGTCAAAGTCACAAAACATCAGCTGTAGTTCAGTAAGGTGGAGTGTGTTGAGAATAAAGGCCAAAGCTTACAGCAGAAGTGAAAAAAAAATGCAACCACTTTCCTTTATGAGAAAAACACCTATGGCAGAAGGTAGTTAAACTTGAACCTGGCATGTTCCAAGTCGTGTAAAGGGAGTTGGTGGATAAAATTAAAAATTAACAAGTAGTGATAAGGGGTGAAGTTTAAAAAATGTGTCAGCTCTTAGCATAAGAAAACCCCTGGGAATGCAAAAGCTTATCAGACCCACCTTGCTGTTATCTCTGTGTATTTCTTCCTTGGACTTGCCAGCTTTGTGTACCAGTGGTTGCTCTATCGATACCAGCTGTCCTCTGACTGAGAGAGGATCTTTACTCTGGTGATTTGCAGCCTTCAGTAGGTGCTGACATGCTTCAGTGTGGCACACAAACAAATGTGGACTATTGGTAATGTAACTTGAAGTGAGCTTGACTGGATTTCTATGCTGTCTAATATCTGCTTAGGTAGTTGGTGTCTGCAAGGTTTTCTAGCAATGGTATTTGAACTGTCTTTGCAATAAAAGTGTTTGATCTTATGAAACACTTCTTAGAATTTACAAAACCAAAACTGTTTTGAACCTGTTTCCTAGTTTAGAAACTAGTCTCTGGCCTTACTGAGAACATGATACTATTTGATGCCTGGAGAGGTGATCTCAGAGGCACACCGTGGAGTGTTAAAAAAACAGATTGTGTTTCTTACAGAACTTTCCGTCTGAAATTGCACCTCTGGCTATGTGGCTGTTCCTGGGGCTGCTAGTTCCCATTGTGGTGACAGTCAGAGACCAAGCCACACCCGTGTGGACACATTCCCCTGAATCAACACTGTCTCGAAACTGAGCTGTACATAAAAATCAGCTTTAAAGGTTGGATCCTGGCTTGGAAGGGGGAATAGGTGGCATAATTTCCTTGTTTTGCTGCTGATTTTCTGACTGCTGGCTGCTCAGTGCCTCCATGGGGCATCTGTGAAAGGGATGCGCTGATATTCACCTCTTGTACCAGGAACTGGGAGGCTAAAATGTGTCATAGGCAGCGAGCAGTCCAGGTAACATACGGACAGGGGCAGTGCGAGTTCCTCAGCTGGATGAGTCAGCTGCACTCCCTCAACTATGAAAGTTTTTAATTGTGGTCTTGTCTGCTCTGCTTAGCTGCTCCCAAAGTGAGAAAACCTGCTGAGCTGGGCAGGATCTTCCTGAAAGTTTACCTTGGGTGTCATGACAAATGGACAGGAGGCAGGGATCCTGCTCACAGGTAGAGAAATGGTGATTATTTTCCCTTCTAATCTTGCATGGAGAAGGAGGGCAAAGCAGGCAGAGGTGTGGCAGCTGGCATCTCAAAAGCTTATTCATTTTTATTGTTTATATATGCAATAAAAAAATGAAGTCAAATATGTCAGCAAAACCAAGCAGTATGCCATGAAGATGAATATGCCTGTCCTGAAATTAGCCTTTGCACAGACAGGCGCTGTCATTCCTCAAAAGACTTGGGTTTAGACCTGTTTTAGTCTGTTCATTTACTTGCTACTCTAAGGGAAGGAGGCAAGGAAGGCACAGAGGAACTGTTGCCTGAAAGACACAGTCTTTCACAGTGACTGGACAGTCAGTGAAAGACTGAGGAAAGCACTTTTGGCTGTAGCTTGGGGGAAATGTCAAGTGTTAGGCTTCTAAATACCTATTTAGGAACATGTGTTAATTGCCTGCTGGTGGAGGTTCTTGGGCCCATCATCTTTGGCCAGGGACAGACAGTGTAATTTCAGCATGTGAATGCACAATGTTGTCAGTTCCTCTGTTTCTGTGAGGCAACAGATCACAAGATTCCAGAACACGCTTTTTCCAGCTGAAAATACCTGATTTGGGTTGGGGTAAGTGCTGCTGGTAGCAGCAGTTTGACACACAAAGATTTCTGTATAGAAGGGAACTGAACATTTCCCTGGGCCTTCAGCTCTTCCACCAGAAGTACACACTGGCTGTCCTGCATGGTCAGCGCTGCTGCTGACGGCTGGCGAGATTTGTGCTGCTGGTTTGGAGCACTGAAACCACGAGAGCTTTGGCATTGCCCATAAGAGGAACCACATCTCTTGATGTGTTGAATTACACTCAGCTATTGCCACTCAGAGATGACCTAAGGTAGGTAGTGTTGCAGCTGCGTTTTGCTCCCTGTGGGCCTAATCTGAGACCTGTTGTACCAACCAGGAGTCTGTCCATGGTGGGGAACAGATAATTACCCAGAGAGCTGTGTCCGTGGATAGCCTTCAGCTCTGAAACAAATTACCCCTGACTCCGAGGCAGCCTGGTTGTCGTGGTGTCAGAGTGTGCTGGAAGGCATCTCCATTCAATTAAACTGCAGAGAGAGCATTGTAAATGCTCCCAGTCTCTCACCGCGGGGATTCTTTCCTCATTCATGGGTTTGTTAAAGCCGGTAGTTCAACACTTTCTCAAGCTTCAGTTTTTAATGCATGGCAAGAAGTATCTGCAGGTGGATTAGCTGTCTTTTAAAGTGGTGTCTGCCAGCACTAAAGTTATTGACTGTTGCCTCTTTACACTCCAATCTCTCCAGCTGAAAAACTGAGAAAACGCTACCACTAAAAGCTGTTTCTTAGGGGAGTCTTGAATTGAATGTGGTTTTTCAAAGGCCTTGTGGGACGCAAGCACTCTTTCTCTCTGACTTCTAATGGTAGAATTTCGTGCCCTGAGGTGATCCAGCATATCTGACCCTTGGTTTGTGTGAAGGGCTTAGAGGGCGTCGGATTCAGCCTAGCAGCAGGACAGATGGATGTCCAGTGTTGGGCACTGGTATTAGTGGAAATAAACAAGAGGCAGTTGCTCCAGTTATTGTCACTTGTCTGTTGCTTTTCCAGGTGTGCCCTACTTTACTGTGGAACCTGAGGATGTGTCCGTGTCCCCTAATGCCCCATTTCATATGGCCTGTGCTGCTGTCGGTCCCCCTGAACCAGTGACAATTGTCTGGTGGATGGGAGACTCGAGAGTGGGGCTTCCAGACGTCTCCCCCTCCATCTTAAATGTGTCAGGTAAGGCTGCTACCACTGCAGGGGATCACTTTGAGCATCAGAGGAGAAGAAGAGCTCTCTTCTGATCATGCCCTGTACATTGGGTAGCCACATAGTCTGGGAATGGTGTTTAACTCTGCATTAAGGGTTGAGTGGTCATGATCACTTAAAATATTATCTCAAGGGGTGATGGTTGCTCAGTGTTTTTTGCTTGAGGCACACACACTCCTACAGAGTTTGGGTGTGACTGGCACTTTCGTTGAACAGATGATGCCCTGTGTGCCTCTTGTCCCACCTTATGGAGGGCATTTGTGGTTATATGAAGTGAGTCTGTTGGTGCCATTTCTCTTGGAACTCTCCAAGCATTCGCATGTAGCAGATGCCATCCCTTCCTTCTGTGCATAGCCCTGTCACACACTGCTTTCCCCTCTCTTATCCACTCCTGTCTCTGTTCTTGCAGGCTTGCTGGATGCTCTTATTAAAATCTGACTGCCTCATGTAATTGTTTGACACTTCAAGAGTGATTGTATCAGTGCTCAAATGGACTTGTTGATAACCCTTCAAGACCAAGGTTTGCCCCAGAGCAGAGCTTTCCCCAGCAGAGTCAGCAGAAAAACTCAGGAGCCAGTAGGTGTTAGGGCCTCTCTCCAGACCACTTTCAGAACGGGTGATGAATCTCTACCAGGAAATGACTGCAGCTATTCTTGCAGTTACCCCTTAAAAGTAACTTTATTCCAGTTAGATGTCCAACAGCGTTGTGTTATGTTTTCTCATTGCTGCTGTTTTATTATTCTCAGCAGCCCTGACCCAAAGCTAAACTACTTGAACTAAAAAAGTTGAATTTTTATTTAGAAATAAAAGGTTTTATGACTAAGAATCATCTCTAGGGCCTTTTAATCAGTGTTAATACAGTTACACACATAGGATGAGTTTTTATATGTCTTTGGCCATCCTTTGAGCGATGAAGTCCCATTCAGGCTTCCCTTAGAACCTTATTTATTCACAAATCAAATAATGCTTTATGATTTGAAATGGTTTTAATCATCTGCTCCCTCTCTTATGTAGCCAGTGATGCTGTTCTAAGCTGGAAATGAAAACTGCTCCCTTATGATAAATCTGCCTGTTGAAATGGAAACTGAAAAGATGGATAGTCAAGAGGGGAAAGACAATAAAAAAAATAAAGTCACCATTCCTCCACTGAACTCATCCCACGGTGCCTCACAATATCTGTTGTTGGGGGCAGTGACTTGGCGGCCTGAAAAAGGACATCTAGTCCTAGTGCTTCTCCAGATGAATTTCTGTTTTACATATTAAGTGTCATCAGCACCTTTATTTGCTTCCAGTGTTCTTTGGGATGTCCCTTGGGCACAGCCTCTTTCAGTGCACTTTGGGGTGTCCCTTGGGCATATCTTGTCTTTCCAACTGAGAGCACATAGCAGGACACAACCTGCATGGTTGGATTACCAAAGCATGTCAAAAAAGGCAGTTGGTAAGAAAACAAGCATTGCTAGCTGAGGAAAGTATCACCCTCTGAAGAAAATAGTAACAAAGTACTTGGCTAGAAAGCAAGCATTTAGAAGGTTCAGCAATATTGTATTTGGAAAACAGTGCTGGCATGGTGCTAGGGAACATGCAGTTCCTGGTTTGTGGTGCATTTTGTCATTTCCTCAGGACAGGGCTGTGTTAGGTTCTGTCTTGGGACAGGCCCACCACATCAGGTGCTGCTCTGCTGTGCTGCCTTCAGCCTGCTGGCAGCATCTTCCTCTGGCTCACAGGGACGAGAGTAGCACTCCCTCCTCTCTTCCATTTCACCTTCTTTGCAGTGCTGTTAGTCTCAGGCTTGGGGGATGAGTCAAAGGTCAGAGCCACTGTGCAAGCTACTCTGTGCAGCTCTGAAATGTTTTTCCTCCCTAGATTGTATGCCCACAGTGAGCCAATCTTTAACTTTTCTCAGATAGAGCCTTTTAAAGCAACTGAGGGCCAAGTTACATGACAGTAGTTGCTGGACACAGTTCTCCAGGCAACCTTGCAAATCTATCTCAATTCTGATTGATTTGCCATATCGATATGCATCCTGGAACAGCCAGACATCAGTATGATGCCATGGGATGGATAGATGGATGGATGCTCCCAGAAGACATTCTTATTTGTATCACACCTGGAAAGTGTTTCAGTGCTGATTCAGTAGCATTTAACTTCCACTTCCTTTGTGTGTTGTCAAAAGCCTGATGTGAGGTGAGGGAATGGGTAGGCATTGACTAGAAATAGGCAGCATCTGATTAAAAGTTTGTCTGGGCATACAGCCCAGTTAGAAGATGAATGTTGCTCAGGTGTATGCTGAGGCCCAAAGCATTGGGCTTTGCGTGAGCTCACAGTTCAGTTCAGCCCAATCCTTGCTCCAAAGATGCTCACCAGAATGTGAGAAGCAGACATCTACTACCTGAGCACTATGAACTGCTGTCCTGACAGATTCTTCCTTCCTTTTCAGTGCTTTCTGACACTTCTATGAAAGCTCTTCTACATTGCTACACTCCCTCCATTAAAAATGTGTTTAGCACATTAGTTACATTGAAATCTGCATGCCTTTGATTGGCACCCAGCTCACCCCTCCAACTGCCTGTACAACTTGAGCTGGATGTCACAAATAATTTAAATTCTCCTGAAGGTTGAAGCTGGATTATATAGCTGTTTGTGTTTCCTCTCCTTTTCTTGGCTGATCTCCAGGTATTAATCAAAGCACAGTTTTCTCCTGCGAAGCTCACAACGTAAAGGGATTGTCTTCATCTCGGACTGCCACTGTTCAAATTAAAGGTGAGAGACTGGATGCAAGAGACTGGGCAAGGGCCTTGGATTTGCTCTCTGGGGAGGGAAAGTAGGGCTCCTTAATGTAAGGAGTTGCCTCAAAGCTGCCAGCACCAGTTGGAGCTCTCAGCAGTCGAAACAATGCTTTGTGTTCTAACAGCAGTTCCCACTTCCTATGCAGGGCCGTATCCCAGGCTGTTGAAAATAATCCACATCTGATTCAGGAGTGGAAATGTGATGCCAAATGACAGCTTTTCCCTGAAAAGGAGAGAGCTGGGGTGATTAAGTTGTTTGTGAGAGATGAAGCTGATATAAATTTGTAACAGGGAAATCTTTCCCTCTTGGGAATAGATGGGTCTTGTTAGAGCTAAAGAGGCCATTACTTCTGCTTGCTTTTATTAGCATCACATTAGATGCTGAAAAAAGTCAAGGAAGGTGATCACCCCTGGCCAGTAAGGTGTGCTCATCCACACTGGGTTTATGAATTTTCTTTTTAAAATTCTTTGCTCTTTAAAAGCTCATTGAAAACAAATAATGCCTAGCGTGTGCATTACCAGTTGCCATTTGAAAGTCTCAAGGCTGATATGACATTGCCTCTATTCCTCCAGGTAACTGAAACAGGGATAATCAGAGCAATCAGCTCTTTGCCTCTTCATGTTGAGATGCTTCTGCATTTGAATTTTTAGTCATGCTTTAATGCACTTTTAATTACATGATCATCAGTTCCAGGAGAGGCATGGCACAAAAATCATTTGTTCCAAGTGGTAGCTCGTTGCTCAGCACAAATACAAGCAATCCTTTATATCTGTAGCAGTATCAGAACTCGCAGTTGTAGTAGCTAATATTCATTAAAGGACAGATTAAAATCCAGCTGTTATCTATTGCTCTTGGAGTGTGTTTTTATTCAGGACATTGTGGTTACTGCTATGCCAAGAATGCAGTACGTTGGACTAGTAAAATTTATAACTTAATTTAAAACCACTTGGAGTTGTTGCCTTAAAGACTTGTCTACATGAGGGAGTTAGTTATTGTAAAATATATCTTCTGTGGATATTCTATCCTGGGATAGAATTTAGTTGACAAAGCTATTACACTTTAAAAAAACTTGTCAAGGCATAATTTGAAAAAACATTTAGCATAAACAAGCTTTTAAAGTTTTTAATGTTAATACAGATTATTGGGTTTTTTAACCGTTAATAAGATGAAGGAGTAAAGACCTCAGAATTCTCTCATTTCCCAGCAATTGTGTTAAGCTGAAAAGAGTTCCTCAGGGATCATCAGCTAATGAATCCACACAGCCTGTTTAGGAGGGGCATATTGCTACTGCACACTTGTGTCACACACACAGGCTCTAGAGCTGAGAAGGAGCAAGCTTACATCACTCAACTAAAATTGCACCAGTATGTGGCATGTCCTAGAGACAAAAATTCAGGTTTTGAATAGCAAGTCCAGTGCTGTAGTCATAAAAGATATATCTGCAATACCTCAAAGATAGGTCTAAAACAGTAGTTACAAATTTACCTAAGTGACAAGGCTTTTCTAAATAGAAAATCTTTGAATATCTAGTATAGTCCTGTTAAAATTAAAGCAAACCTCCTACATAGCAGAAATAGGGCAGGCTCAAATAATGTTTATTTAGTTCTTGAGCCTATGAATATGCAGAATTCAGTGAAGTTATTCCTGGAAGTACTTGTCTGCACATGCATGTTCAGGGCCTTCCCCTCTTACACAAACCCATCTGCTAATGAGGACTCTTAAATCTTTCTACAATTTATTAAACAATTAGTTTCTTCTGTGTTTCCAGAGGCAAATATTTTTGCTAGGACGTTGACAAACTGTTAACATTTCTTCCTATTTGCTTCTGTTGTTGTTCATTATCTATTCTCTGTAGTGCCCACAATGTGCTGGGTGTACTCCAAGCAGAAAATTACTGTTATTGTAGCCCACAGTCCCCAGCCATTACAAAGCCCCATTGTTCAGCCACTCTCCAAGCACAGAGGAAGTTAACTCTCATTATGTTAACACTCAAGGTCCTGTTTTCTGACAGGCTTTAATGTCCTTTATGTGTGCAGCTAACACTTTTAGGGTAGTATCCCGTGTTTCAGAGCACAACAGGAAGGAGCTGCCCACAGTTTTTTCCCAAGAGAGGAGGGGACAGTGCATCTGGTCCTTGCTTGCAGAGTTAGGGAAAGGTGCTTGCAAGCCAGCCCTCCTCAGCCACTGTCTCCTTTACACACAGGGTGTGTTAGCAGTTGGTTATTTATTCTCACTGGTGGCACAGCACGTACCTCCTTCGGGCCTACCACCCTGTGTTGAAAAGTGCACCTTGCTAAACCCAAAAGTTACAAGTGTGTCTGCAAAAACCTGAGTTATGGGCAATGTTTCAGCAATACACAGCAAGCAGTAAAAGCAGGATTTTTTTCCCCTTAAAGATCTTACGGACCTGATCACAGAACATCAAAAGAGAATGAAACGATGCAGGAAAGTCTTAAGTTAACTACCAAAGAACTCATTGCCCAGCTTCCATCCCAGACCTTTGGTCTGCTGCCGTCCCCCACCCAGACACCCTGTTCTTATCTAGGTGGCAGGCCCTGCCCTGGGTCCTGGTAACTGGTTAATCAGACAACAAAGGCTTTATAGGGTTATTCTGTGTCACCATCTATTGCTCTCCTCCAGGCCTTCTGCAGAGCCCTGAGTATTTGGGCTCTGCATTTCTCTTGCAAGATGGCCCTGTGGATATGCTGAAGGCAGCAGTATTGTGGTTGTCCTTGGTGCAGTGACATACAGAGGTGGAAGGGTAGAACTTGTAGCTGGAGAAATCCTGGCTTGCAATTACTTGTGTATTGCTGCTTTCTGATGGATGCAACTCAGGAGACCTGGGAAATTCAATCTGCAGGCAGAGCCTTGTCCTGAGCATGAGTTTCTGAAAGAAGACTCCTGAGGGTACAATTTGTTGAAATGTGTCAGGAAAACTATTACCAGCATCAGCATACAATTTTTTGAAATAAGAATAAGGTCAGGGTAGAGGTTAGTATCCATGAAGATGCTAATTTTGTCAGGAGTGAAGTGCCCGAATGAAAACTCAGAGGTGAAAAAGAGATGGTGACTGGAAGGATAGGAATTAACTATGTGGAATTAACAGTGAGAGGAAAGAAGTCAAAGGGAAGCATCAAGGATCCTAAAAGGAAGCCAAGCAGTTTGGTGCGGTGCTGTGGTGATAAGAAGCATGAGCATCTGATGAACTGTCCAGTCTTGGAATCCTCATTTTGTTCCTGGCCCTGCCCTTAATTTTTGGAGTGGTATCAGCCATGTGTGGCAGGCACTCCCTTGGGCTTGAATTTCCCCTCTGTAAAACAGAGTTTATTCATCCCAAGCCTGAACAGGCAGTTTTCAGTCCAGGATCTGTCCCAGGGTGTTTCAGTAGGAGTTTACGTTGGACACCTGGAGGCAGCACAAAGAGGTCTACTGCAAATCCAGCTCCAGGGTATTCAGATCACTACAGCAAACCACCCTCCACCCGGTGCTGGCAGAGCTGGTGTCAAAAGCTGGACTGAGAAGCCGAGGTGGGATTTTAAAGCCCTGATTTAGTTCACAGTGTGGGTCCACAGGCAACTGTGTGCAGGGCTGAGTCATGGCCTGCAATGGAGAGGGCAGGGAAGAAAGCTGAGTAGCAAAGGTGTAAACATCACACACTGGCATTGCTACCAAAGCGATCAGCAGCTGCCTGTGTGCATCAATGGACAATGTGAGAATGACTAACACTAGCTTGTCCAATGTTAAAATTACAGTTTCATTCACAAGTCAGGGACACTCTCTAAAGATGTGATATTTTACCACATTTCTGTTAGTGATTTCTTTGCATAATTTTTAGCCTCAATCCTCTTCCATTTCCACGTGAATACCTGCTCAGTTCTGTGTACACTGAAAGGTCTCTTTGTTTCCCTTCTAGCCATGCCTCTCCCGCCTCTCAATGTAACTGTAAGCCAAGTCACCAGCAGCAATGCCAGCGTGGTCTGGGTGCCAGGATTTGATGGCCGTGCACCTCTCCATTCTTGCACTCTTCAGGTATGGCCTCTCTGGGTTGTGCCCTGCCCTGCATGAATAATAGGATTCTCCTAAGCCACATTTCCTGGGCCATCCTTTGCTCTCCCAACTTATTAGCAGTGTTTCAATTCTTACTTCACAGCCTTAAAACATAAAAACTTAACAGTTTTTAAGGTGCCAAAGAGCAGGTCATGAACCTGCTTAAGTGTTAAAGGCTGGCCACAATCTCCTTGCCAGCAGGTTATCAGTTGCTTCATGGCAACTGCTCCATACAGGTTATTACACTGCAGCACACACAAAACACTCTGTGGGAAGTGCCCTGGAGCAGCTGTGGCTGCAGGGTGCTCACGCTTCCTGCATGGAGCAGTGGCCCATGGTAGCTTGTTCCAGTGTAGGTGCCTGTGAATCCCACACCAAATCAGGCTTGTACTGTGTGATGCCAGAGGAAGTGCAGGAATTCCGACATACCAATGAGTCCAAGGGAGGAGGGGCTTGCAAAGTATAGGATGTAGTACAGGAAAGGTAGGAATGATGGAGGCAGGAGGCAGATTGGGGTTTTTGATACAAGATCAGACCTATTAGTATGTTTTAGAGCAATTTTAAGCCCTGTCTCTAAATCTTCATTAGTTTTCCATTGTCAAAGATCAGTTCTTCCCAGAAAATCAAGCTTGATACTATTCTATAGCTCTGATAGATGAAGAGTACTCCACATCTCTGAAACACTGGTCTGCTTCTTGAAGTTCCTGAGAACAGTGGTATGTGTCCAACCTCAGGCAGAGTTAGTTTCTATCATTGCATCCTTAGCTGTAGAATCAGATCAAGGAACAGGTAACCCAGTGAGAAAATAAATGGTGATACCCAAAGTGGGCTGTGCAAACACAGCTGGGCACATTCCCCATGGATTTATTTGCCAGGCCCCTGTGCTTTCCCTACCTGATAACAGCAGCATTGTGAGCTGGAGTGGAGTTTCTATGCCTTGTTGTCAATTACGCAGAGGATGATTATAAACTTAAAGTATGCTGGAAGCATTCTAGCTAATTTACTTAAAGTCCTCTTTTTATTTGGGGGGGAAGCCAGAGGTTTAATGCTTTGATGTCTCTTGTATTTCAGAAGTAAAAGAAATCATCATCTAGTTTAACTCACTGGCAGAAAAAACTCCTGAATGCAGCTGGCCCTGGTCTGTGGGTTTTGTAGCTGCTTCTGTCCTTGTTTGCAGTTGAAAATGGTTTTCTTCCTCTGTTTTACAATGCCAGTTATCTCGAGCTGGAACAGCCTATTCTCTCTGGCTTGCACGCTGCAATGCTAATCATTCCGGGGTTTAAGTTCTCCCTCTCACTTTTGGCAGGGGCAGGGGTGGGGGATGGGACACGTGGAAAAGAGGCTGAATCAGAGCAGCCCAGTTTCTGTCAACTCAGCAGTCTCTCACCCCTTTTCTAAGCCTTTTCTGTTCTATTTGGGGAGGACGGAGTTCCTGCGTTTGAGTCTGGGAGCGGGACAACTTGGCAATGACCCTGCGCTGTCAGAAAACCGTGCTTCCTCTGACTCCCACATTGAGAGATTCTGTGTGAGGCATTGACCTACATTTCCATGTGAAAATGCACATGTTCCTGGCTCCTCATGATTGCACTTCTGCTGGGAGTCTCCCAGAAAGAGAAGGGGTATTAGAAGTTTGCTGTGTTTTTCTGACACTCAGGCATTGCAGCGGGTGCCCCAGGAGCACCGTGTTCAGACAAGCAGATTGCTTCTGGGGACAGGGCAGGGAATGGCAGCATTTTCTGACTGCTAGCACAAGCCAAGTTCCAGGGTGTGAAAGGGGCAGATGCACGAGCACCAGCTCTTGGGAGTGTTGAACAGGAATACATCATCTGGCAGAGAGGGTCTTACAAAAAAGTTGTCTTGTTTTTTCCGTGCTGTGGATGACACTGATAATGACAACAATATGCTTTTCTATTCAGGAAACTTGAGCTTCTTCCTTTCTACCAGCCAAATAAATCAGTGTCCCAAAAGTGTATGTGAGAGCGAGCAGAAGGGCAGTGAGAAAGGAAGAAAGGCTGCCATATAAAATACATAAAGTCCATAAAACTGTTTCGCTTTTGTCAGTACATCTTGCTTTTACTCTCTGCTTTGCTATTTTGTATGCACTTGAGGAGAAAGTCTGAGCCTGGGAGCTATGCAGTGATTTCTGCTATTGTTAGTACAAAAGTAGGAACATTGACTCTGTCTGTGCATTAAAAGAACACAGTGATATCAGATTTAAATTAACATTCATGCTGCTTTAAAGCTCAAATTTGGAAGCAAGAAAAAGAATGGATGCAGGAGTGGTAAGCAGTTTCTTTTCAGTTTAATTTGAAACAGGTTAGTTGAACCAAGCCACCTATGTCTGCTATGTCTCTCATCCACTACAAAATTGAAAATATACAAACTTGTGGGAAAAAGAGTTTCACAAAAGGTGACACTAGGCAACAGGCAAGTTGCTCTACTGGTTTTCAGTGCCCAGATTTAAACAAGCCTCAGAAGCCAGTTGCTGCCACTCAAAGTGACAAGCACATTTAGTTTTCTTTAGAGGAATAATAATCAACTGTAGAACTTATAACATAGGGAAGGAAAGGTTTTAAAATATGGAACAAAATTTTCATCTGGTGGAAAATTTTTGTACTGCCCAAGTGATGTCACTTCATGATTCTTAGTTTGACTACTCCCTTTTCAGTATTTTAAGCACCACTGGTGCTATATCTGTTCTTACACATTCCTAAACTGACAATTAAATGAATTCTTATCCATGTGGACATGTTAGTTGTATTGTTTAAGGTAAGTCATCTCTGTTTCACTCTTGGCGCAGGTAGCTGAGTCACCAGATGACCAGGAGGTGTCCACTGAGGTCACCCCAGTGCCACCCTTTTCCTACACCGTGCAAGGCCTGAAGCATTCCACCAACTACAGCGTCCGTGTGCAGTGCAGCAATGAGATGGGCAGCTCCCCTTTCACCGATAGGGTTTATTTCCAGACCCTGGAGCTTGGTAAGAAACAGCAGGCAAGAACAGGACAGCAGTTCCGGACCTGAAAAAGTGATGATTGTAAATGTCATTAACTCCTTCCTGATTCTGTAATACTGGAAACATTACGCTGTTGGACTCTGAGGGTCTCCCAGAACAAAACAATAATGTGCAGTCAAATGTGGTTAACATCAACAATGGTAATATAGGAGCTGACCCAGCCATGGGGCTTCTGCATGCTGCCCCCATTAACTCTGTGAGATTCTTGGGATCTAGAGAGAAGTGAGAGGTGCTGGCTTGTCTTGTCCTCTTGAAACCACTTCTGCTGGCTTGCAGAAGTTGTTCTCTCCCCTCACACCCTATCTTTTCTGGATGATCTCAGGAAAGAGGATGAAACTGCTATTTTCCATGTGGATAGTGCCTTATTCTCCTGCACAAGTGATTGTGTTCTGTTCTCTGTTTCCAGCTCCAAACAGCACCCCTCAAAATATCCATGTCATTCAACGAGATCCTGGTCTAATTTTGGAATGGGAAGGTGTGGCCCCAGATGTGCTGAAAGAAAATGTCCTGGGATACCGACTGGAATGGATTCAGGATAATGTAACTCAGGTAACAGATTGAGAAGGTTCTGAGCCATTGAACACAGAATTGCAGAAGGTTTGTACTAAATTTTCTAGGCATTAAGGTCTCTCGTCCATACCAGGGGATTAGATTGCTGACATTGCTTTTGTGTAAATGGATCTATTCTGACTTTAGGGAATGCCTCAGTATTTGACTTCAAGATACAGGACCATTTCCTTCTTCTTGGAATTTTCAGAATTCCTTCACATGAATGTTCATCTGCAGACAGACCAGTTCTCTGCCATTCCTTGTACGAGAAGGACAACATAGAGAGAATCCACTTTGTCTCCCTCTGCCTCTTTCTAGGGCTGTCCAGCTCAGACAGTGCAGGATGTGGGCTTTCTGTCTCCTGTGACTGGGCCTTGGCTTTCCAAATCCTAGCAGCAAAGGTGTATTTAACAAGTGGATGAGTTATGCTGTAAATCACAGAAAGAAGGTTGTGGATTCTTTAGCTTCATTTACAATACTTAGGGAGTTGAAAGGACCCTGACAGGGTAGAAGGCCTTTCATTTGTTCTTTGGCATGGACCTTTCCCAGGTATCTATCAACCTTTGAAGTTCACAGCATTTCTTATGGTTTCTGGCTTCCTAATAGGTATTTACTGAGTGCTTATTAATGAAGAGCAAGTCTGTAATAATAGACAGCTAGAGGGAAAAGAGACTTATTTCCTATTTTGTATGACCCATTTCATGCTAGGTCAGCGTCATTGACTTTGACTGATGGTATTTTGAGTTCTCATTGAATTTACTCTGTGTCAGTGGTGGAAGCCAAATATTCATGGGTTTGCTGTGTGAAGAAGATCCATAGAACTACTGAAAATATGTTGATATTGCCATCCTAAGTGAAAACTGGTGCTGAAATTCAGAAGCCATTTAGGATTTGGTCAACAAGTTAAAACAGACAGACTCCTCCCATGGATTAAAACCACCAGATGCTTTACAGTAAACCACAAGAAGGAGGTATATCTTTTAATAGCAGAAAAAAACCCCATATTTCTATAGCAACGTGCATGGGAGGACCTTAAAGGAAGCAATTATTAAATCTCCTATCTCCCTTATGCCTTGGGAAACTACTAGCAATTTTTGGGAACAGAAACCCATGACAACAGCCCAAATCTCAGGCAAAACTGAGATAAGGACCCTTAAGTCAGGATTCCCAGCCCTGGTTATGGCGCTTGTTATGGGAAGTACATGTTTGGTACTGTTTTGGTTTGAAGGTGAAGTTCTACATTAGATGCCTTTTAAGACAGTTCACAGTTCGTTGTCATTTGCATTCAGGGGGAGATGATTGTGCAGGACACAAAAGCCAATCTCACCATGTGGAATCCTCTCAAAGACCTGATTATCAGGGTGTGTGTGCTGAACTCTGCAGGGTGTGGGCCCTGGAGTGACCTCTTCCTGCTTGAAGCCCAGGAGGTCATGGGTGAGTGTCCACTATTTTCTCCCTTCACTTTTGGAAAAAAATCAGAAATACTGGGACTGCTGTTTTTTCTGAGTCTTTTCTTTTCAGTGCTTACTACTTACTGAGACACATGGGCTTATACAACAGCACACTTCCTCAAGGAGACTGGAAATTCAATAATCTTTAAAGAGCTGGTATAAACAAAACAGCTTCTGGCCTCTACTGTGTCTTCTTAGAACAGGGTTTTACTGTGCTTAGTGCAGAGCAGAACGGCAAATGCAATAGAAAATATGCAAATGAAGGTTTACACAGATTTACACAAGTAAATGTGAGAGAAAACTCCTCTGATACAGGTTGTCTTTTTTGATTTATGCCATTCCTGACTAGTTTTAGTGAAGCCTTATTTAAACCGTGGCCACATGGGGGTTCTTAATGGTTTTACTGAATGTATTTATGGTAAACCAGTTTAGCTGTCTCCATGGAAAAGCTGAGCCACTGGCAGAGAGGAAGATGATGGTA
Organism: Hylia prasina; assembly: GCA_013397195.1. Classification (NCBI taxonomy): domain Eukaryota; kingdom Metazoa; phylum Chordata; class Aves; order Passeriformes; family Sylviidae; genus Hylia; species Hylia prasina. The sequence continues at coordinate 1,320,423 of VYXD01004543.1, forward strand.
CAGATGCTGTACCATGCAATGTGAACTATGTGGAAGGGTTTGTTGGGAGCAAAGAACATGCAGATGGGGAGTGCACTCCTAGTGCTAAGGGCAGTTGGGCTCACCTGGGGTGATTTGCTTGCTTCTTGTATTTCACAGTGAGTGGGAAATGGGAGGCAGGCTATGAAGCAGGGCAGGATGTTATATGGGAGATGGGTAGAAGGGAGAGAATGCTCTTGCTTGTGAAGAAAACTCTAACAAATAAGAGGACAATTCCAAATAAAGATATGGATTCGTGATAAGATGTCAGTGAGGTGTGACCATACAAAAATTCCACAGTCTCCTGAGGTTTTGTTTCCAAGTGCCCATGGCAGGACAACATATCAATCTCTAATTTCTGATACTGACCCACCTGCTGCTGCTATCTTCCCATTCCACATGTCTCTGAAAATTACATGGACACTGAGTTCTCCTGATCCCTCCACACTGAGGGGTGGCAGGGGGACTCTAGTGGGGAGCTCCCAAGCAAGCAGGAGATGGGGGATGTGGGCAGAGCAACCAGTAAAGAACTGCATCCTTACTTGCAGAAGTGCATTTAATGCTGGTTTTAGCATGCACATTACTCAGGTCCTTTGGCAGCCCAGTTCGTAGGACAAAGTCAGCACTGAAGGTCAAGTGTGAGCACACAGTCACAAAGCCCTCAAATTATTTAAAACAGATTGAAGGGGTGTGAAGGTTCAGAGCTGAACCTACTGAGGTTGGTCATTGGCTCCGTCAATTTTTTCCTCCTACTTTTTGATCAGGTATTTTCTGTGGCACCCAAACAGACACAAAGGTATCTGAAAGAACTGGGAGTTCCCTTTGGAAAATGGCCATCACTGGCAGGAAGCCCTAGGGAATGTTTAGGTTTTGCAGTTTACAGGGAGCTGGAATGGGATAATCCTGACAGCACTATGTGTTGTTGCTTGATTGTTTTTGTTTACAAACCACTTCAAAAAAAGTGGCATCAGGAGTGGTGCTTGTTTTGGCCAAATGCTGTCTGGAAGCACATAAATTTCTTCACAAGCATAACAGGCTGGAAGGAAAAGTTCACTGTGGAAACACTGACAGGCCTTAAGCAGCAGAGCTGCAGAAAGACTGCAGTTTTGTTTCAGGCCTGGTAGAAAACATAAGTCGCTTCCTTTCCTAAAATAGCAAACTGGCACTGGTTGCTTTATGTGAGAAATGCCAGGGGTGGTTTCTGACCAGCTCCCAGTGCGGCAATAAGGATGACTAAGCTCCTATAAACTTTAAGTCGGATTTGTCATCACAGCAAAGCTAGTGGGAGCTCCACCCTACTTATGCAGAAATCTAGTGTGCTATTAACAAAGATTGTTTCAGTATTTTCTGAAACTTTCTCAGTAGAAACCTCTTTTTTTCATTGCAGATCAAGGAACAGAGTGGTTTAATAGCCTTTTCCTATCTGTAATCTTCACTACTGTAGTCAGGAGAAGATTCTTGGATTACGTTCTTTGCACACCTTTGAGATACAAACTTTCTGTGAAATAAAAGGGCTCATCATCAAAGGGCTCCCAAATACTCTTCTGAACTCTGCTAATAGTACTGTCTTCTCTCTGCCTTGTGCAGTCTTAAGGCATATGCTGGTTGAAAAAGGGGGTGCAGGAGATGGGAGAGAGACAGAGTTGAGAGAGGAGAGGCAACTTGTAGACTGCAGCATCCTCTCAAGCTCAGTGACATGAGTGAGAAGCAGCAATGTATGGGGCAGAGGAGGAGAAGCAGTGAATTTCAACAATCATTTCTATTTCTGACACATTTGCTATAAACCATGGGATGGGCTGCTGATTCCCAGCGGTTTAGAAACAGGGAGAATAATTTCGTTTTGTTTTGTTTTCATCCACACTCCTTTTGGAGGGGCTCCCCAGAAGTTGACTTAAATCCATACTCTCTCACCAGAGCAGCCAATAGACTAGAGATAGAAAAATAAGTCGAGAGAGGTTTGTCTCACCACAGGGGGAAGGAAACCTTATTGTTAACTATCAGAGAGGACCTTTTACATCAGTGTTGTTAGCTGTTTCTACCCTGATTGTTAGGCAGAAACAGCCCAAGTGATTGGCTTGGGCATTGTGGAGAGGGTTGGAGTTACCTCTGTTGTATTTGAGAAATACAGCTTCTGGTTCTGATCTCTCCCTCCTCATAAACAGCCTTGAAGGCTGAGTTAAAAACTGCAGCAAGAGGGAGTATCATAAGCCCCAGAGCCTGTAAAGCCTTCTGGGTGGTAAAAGACTATGTGAGTCACTGAAGGAGATAAGATGCTGGAAAATAAGTACTAAGGATCTGATAATTTGCTTCAAGTGGAGAAGTACAAGTCTGCTTCCTCCTTTGTCCATAATTCTATGTCCTTAAGCTCTACCTGTTTACTAGACTAATATTACTTCTTTAAAATCCTGGATGATAAGGCTCCTCAATGTAGCTGTTAATTAAGCCTCAGAAGCCTCTTGCTTGCCAGAACTCTGCCAGTAAAGGTTGTCTGACTCTCTCAGATGCATCTATGCAGAGGTCCATCCAAATTCCAGCCCATGAGCCTAACATCTCTTTTAAAACAGGTTTATTTATACTGTCATGACTTATAACAGGATTACTTACATCATCAAAGATGATTCTTCCTTACCTTCAGATAAAGGGCAGTCAGCTGCTGAGGGTGAGCAAGTGAGCATGAAGATGGAGGTGCTCAGGGACCTGGTACCTTTTCTTGTTCACTCTTGAACAATCTGGAGATATGAGGGCTATCCTAGATTTTAATAAACCCATTCAAATTCACATTTTCATCTTCAGTAATTGTATTTGCAGAATAAATCTCCCAGGGAGTTGGATTAATTTTATCATTTTTTGCCAGGCATACATAGTATTCTTTTTATTCAGAACTGTTTTGTTTATCTTCCTTGCCTGGCAGCTTGCTCAGTTTGGCAGCATCTCCATTTCTTCCGTAGACATTTTGTAGTCAAAAGTACATGTATTCTGGGAGCAAATATTTTTTCAGTCTTGGAACCTGTAGGCTGACTAACTTATTTCTTGACTCGCAGGGGACTTTTTAAAATTCACCTTTTCTTTGGGGAGAGACATTGAGAAGCTGTAACCAACCAAACAACATTGTGAAGTTACAGCTAATGCCAAGTCCCTCGGTGTGCTTCTCTTTATGGGAAGGGTTAGAGGAAAAATGTAAATATTTTTGACCAGATTGCCATGAGGCAATTGTCCTTCTTTGTTGTCTTTCAGAATGTTGCCTGGTTGACATTCAGGTAGTGCTGTGTAACCTGGTCAAGGTTCTGATGTCTGCCTGGAAAAGGACAGGGCAAAACCCGCATACAGAATGCTCACATTCAGCAAGCTTTTTGTCCTGAGGCTCCAGTTTGAAGTGCCCCAGATCATGAGCTCATGTAAAATAGTATAATCTGGTACAGCACCTGTTACTTTCTCAAGGCTCAAAACCAATAGTTTCTGACAACTAGATGCTTCTCCTCTGCCTTTGCTGTGAGAAAGAGAAAGTTTTGCTGATGATTAGCTGAGTACCTGTTTATGCCCAGTTCCAGTATACAAAGATCCACCAGGTCCAGCAGCGTGGCTTTCCCATTTAAAAGCAAAAGGAGAAATTGACAGTCTTCTATTTCCTGACTGATGTTTTCTCCATCATCTAGGTGGCCAGAGACAACCTCCTTATGGGACATCCTGGGTTCCTGTGGCATTGGGCATTCTCACAGCTCTGGTCACAGCTGTTGCCCTGGCTCTTATTCTCCTTCGAAAAAGAAGAAAGGAAACTCGGTTTGGGTAAGGGAGTTTCTCCTTGTGCTGGTTAGAGAGATGTCTGCTTTCTTTTCTGTTGTGGTTTCTGACTCAATTATTTTTCAAAAAAGCATTGTGGATGGAATACTTTAGGCAGTTTCTTTGGGTAACTGTATTGGTTGGGGTTTTTTTGTTGTTGTTTGGTTTGGTGGGTTGTTTGTTTGGTTGGTTGGTTTTTGGGGTTTTTTTGCGGGTGGGGTTGTTCTTATTGGGTTTTTTCCACAGTTTTGGGGTGCCTGCCTTTTCTTCAAAATTACAACACCAAAAATACAGTAGAAAAAAATGTTATGTTAATAGCTAGGCCTTATTAGACTATAGAACTATAAACTCTATCAAGGTAATTCCTAGCACTGCTGCTTAAGAGATTCAAAGAGAAAAGATTCACGGATAAAATATCTGTATTCTTATGGGCTGAGCCCTTTATCCCATGCTGGTTTTTAGTCCGTCAGCTGATTGTAACTTCCTGACTGCCCAGAACCCTCTGGATCACCAATAAAGTTTCCTTTCCATCACCCCTGACACTTGGCTGTGGTTTTCTCCCTACTGCAAACAAGAGTCCCGTTCGTTCCAGTCTACCAAACCTCCCTGTCACAGCAGCATCTCTGTTCCTATGACTCCTGCAAGCTGCCCCAGCCTGCAGTTTTTCCCCAGCACTTGGGAGGAGTGATTCCCCTGTTTTGGAAGGCTGTAGGTGCATCAGCAAAGCAGCATAAACCCATTGTTCCTCCTCTCCAGATACACCCTCTCTAGCAAAACTCTGCAGTATTTGTATGGCAAGTGTCGAGAAATCATCCATCCTGTTCAACACACTCTTTTAGAAGTGAATGGCCCATGTAATCATGGCCCTGTGTGTCTTTTCTGCCTTCTAGCCATGCCTTTGGCAGTGTGGTTGGCAGAGGGGATCCAGCAGTCCATTTCAGAGCTGCCAGGTCTTTCAACAGGGAGGGCCCAGAGCTCATTGAAGCAACATGTAAGTAAAATGACTGCGTGATTGCCTGGGAAGCTGTGTTCATGCATTTACAATACTCTCTCTGTTTTCACTGAAACTGATGTTTCTTGATCAAAAACATGGGATTAATTTACAATGAGGCCTAGACACTGTGAATTGCAGAGGTGAAAGGCCAGAATGGCTGTTGCCATACCAATTACATAGCCCTTTGCTAATTACAACAACAGTCATTATGTATATTAATGCAAGACATAAACTCACCACTCCCCTGCCCCAGTTTCACTCTACAAGGACTCCTTCGACTGGAGTATAATCCAGTAATGAGATAAATATGGCTGAACAATATTAGCAGGACTTTTGAAACTTGGTATGCTGAGCTGTGCTACAAGCATGAACCAATTAAGCAGTCTCAGAAGGCCAGGAATTAGTAACTTATCAAACAGGAGATTGGGTCCCAGGAATGGCCACATGATCCATTAAGGTGATCCATTTCTGCCTCCTGATTCAGGAAGGGCATGGCTCTCTGTGGCAGCACTGCATAGCTGGGTTGGGATGATGCTCCAGACATTGAAATGGTGCAGCTCCATCAACTTAAATTAACCAGTGAACCAGTGTCTATCAGTGGCCCTTTGGATGGATTTTGCCTTTTCAGCATTCTTTACATTTTTTCTATATTCCTGTTTCTCATGGAATGTTTAAGGGTAGTATTATCATGCCCTCTCCCTTTAAGTACTGTAAGTACACTTTCTGATGGTTGAAAGTTACTGGCCTCTTGTCTGTGGTGAGGCTAGAGGACATGGAAGGGAATTCTGCCTTTTTCAGGTTTTCATGCTTACAGTGTGGGAATCAGATTGGAGATGGAGATTAGAACAGGTGACTCTTGATGTTGTGACAGAATATTTAAATATCCTTTATTTGATGTTTCATTTGTTTTGTTGTTTGTTTGTTTTTTTTTTCCAGTGGAAAGTGTAGGGATCAGTGATGAGTTGAAGACAAAACTAAAAGATGTCTTAATCCAGGAACAGCAGTTCACCTTGGGAAGAATGTTGGGCAAAGGTAAGAACCAAAACTGAACAAGGCTTTACATTTAAAATACCACTTGTGTTATTTTAACTGTTGAGTAGGGAGAAGCAATTACAAGCAGCCTGTTTTCTCTCAAGCTTGTGGATGGAAATGAAATGGAATGATCCCTTCCGCTGGAATAAAACATTTCAGAGGTTTAGCATAACTAAGAGGATATTGGCTAAGCCATTCCTATAATATGGCTCTACACAATCATGAACTGCAGTCTATGCTCAGCTTTCCAAAGTAGTGTTAATTCACTGGTGTGTGAATTTCTTACAGAGATTTAAACAAAGAAATATTCAATTAAACTTCACCTTTTCCTTTTTCTTTATAAAACTAGTTTTAGTGCAGGATTTTTTTGACCCTTTTCCACAGGGAGCATTCTTCCACTCCATCCCTCCTAGAGCAAATGTGTTTCTTTCAGAGCAGGAAGATGACCTTCCTGCAGAAGTAGTCTCAGAGGGCTTAACAATGCTAAGTAATTAAACAGCTGTGTCATCTCTTTGTGAGTGTGAGCTCTTGGCCAGCTTCTGGGATCCTTCTTCGTGGGTAGCCCCTTTTGGGCTGCTCCCATGACAGGTAAACTGAAATTGGCTGCAGAGGGGCCCTAGGGCATGGCCTTGGTGTGGGGATGCCAGCTGGGAGGATCTGGTCTGTGTTGGCAGCCCCACAGCCACAACCCCAGGTTACATGTTATAAGATGACATAACTGCATTATCTTGGGCTCTGCTGACTCTACAGCTGAGCAACAGCTCCATAGCATGGAAACAGCACAAAACATCTTTGTTCCTTCCCCTTCCCTGGTTTGTGGTCAGATCCACTGCTCGTGGTTTTTGTGAAGTAAGCATGTGCCATCGAGTAGTGAAGGACACTGGTGAAGAGCTAGTGGGAAGGTAATGCTTGTAGGGTAGGTGTCCTGAGAGACATATTTTGCTTCCTTCTTTTCAGCATCAGAGTACCTCACACTAATGCATTTTGGGTGGGATAAGCAGTTACAAAATTAGGGAGAGCAAATCTAGAGCCAGACCTAATGCAAAGAGGCTGTTAGGCTGTGGTATAAAGCCTCTTTAGGCTAAATATTCTGAAGAGGTTTTGGCCTGTTGCATTTCCTCTTAACTCCCTTAGACAAAACACCAGAGCAAAACACTGTGAATCAACATATCACTCACACACAAGTAGATACTCTGTGTTCTCTCTGGTCAGCTGTGATTCATGGAAGTAATTCTCTGAGTTTTGAGAGATAAGGCTGACAGTGTCTCAAATGGTTGAGTCCTGGCACTATCACTCAGCTCTGACAGCTGTCAATACTAAGAACTTTGTCAGCCAACCCATCCACTTGCTGCTCCAGCAAAGAGCCTCCTCTGTGAGCTGAACCTCACTCAGACTCATCCCTCATGATCTGGCTTCCCCAGAAATGTCTGCCCAGCTTAAACTCTGTCTCTGCATCATCTATCTGCTCAGGGATTGCTTTTTTCCCTTCTCGTTTTCCTTTGCCTTCTGGACTGCCAGCACAGTGAGCTCTGTCTACTGGTAGTGATATCTCTTCTAGACACACGTGCTGAAAGCTGCTGTCTGGAGCTGCAGAATGAAAAATGAAGCATTTCTTATGGGTACTCAGCTTCTTTGCCAGTGACCCCTGAAATGAACCTGCTGTGAATCATACTTTCTTCACAAGAAGCTGTTCCCTCACTGCCTACTCTGATAATTTTACAGGGGAGTTTGGGTCAGTTCGAGAGGCACTGCTGAAACTAGATGATGGCTCTTTCCAGAAAGTGGCAGTGAAGATGCTGAAAGGTATGTGGGAGCAGGACTACCTGAATTACTTAAGAAAAGAGAGCTTGGAAAGATTAAATGTTGTCTGTCCTATCCTCAGCAAATATCCCCTGGTGCTCTTTATTTCTCTCTGAGCTTCCCACTCAGCTGCTCTACCCATGTTGTCTCCCATCCCTTTCATGTCAGTCTTTTTGTAGTGGAAGCTCTTCAGGAAAGGATCTATCCCACCTTAGTTGCTTCCACAGCACGTAGCACGTGGTGAATGCAACCAAAACCACTGCATCATGTAGCACAGACAGCTCAGACAGGTCTGCTCTGCCCTAATAATTCAGCAGTGAAAGAACAGCATTCCTGCAAGCACACAGCCTGGAATAAACACAAGAGTGTTTGGGCTGAATGCAGTGACAAGCTCACTCATCTCAGTCAGCACGTTTGACTGAGCAGTCCAGCTCCCTTATGATTTGACATTTGATGAGTGCACATAACAAGGGCAACTACCAGGCAGAAGCCTGTAACAAGAAAAGCAATTAAGACATAGGTATAAATCAAAGGCAATGTATGTATATATGTGTTTATATACGTTAACCTATGTTATTTGGTCCCTTTTGCCTGTAAGGCAAAAATTAACTGTGACTGACTGAAAGCAGTCACACTCACTTATCTCTGGAACTCAGTTTGCTGTCACAGAAAAACAGCTTGTACTAAATACACTTAGTACCATTCTAGTGTAAGTTGTATCATTTTATCCAGTTTCAACAATAATTCTAATCAGTTTGCAAGCTTTTGTGTAATCAGAATGTCTCCCTTCAGCCATCTAACTTAGGAACAATCTGTCAGCCTCCAGAGGCACTTTCCTTTCTTCTTTGACTGTAAAAGGGAATCTCCTTTTGTCTTCTGAATCATAATGAAATTACTTGCCTAAAGCAGATAATATGAACACTCCTCTACAGGTCTTGAGTCTGATCTTGCAGCAGGACTGGAGAACTCTTGCTAAATTCAGCAGCAGCAGTGGTGGAAGCAGTCAACTGGGATACTTTTTAATTATATTGATGTATTTCCATAAATCTGGAGTCACAGCAATGATAAATAATTTGCTCCAAAATTTTGCTGATGTATGTCACTGCTGAATTTGGTCCAAGCTGTCCAGTAGTGTGGTTATTTAAGAAATCTTAGCTCTAGCACTTTGTAAGACTTAGTCATGCTAAGAGACATGAAAGCATTGATCTTTCATGCCACCCTTGTCAGAGATGAATTTGGCCCTGCTGTGCCAGTCAGGGGCTCTGAACCATCTCCTCAGTTTCAATATTTTCTTTCATTTTTGTGATGTCTCCTCTCCCTGACTTTTGTAGTTTAGGTTAATTTACCGAATCAATTCTTACATCTTAAACCCCCACACAGTTTGCAGAGCTTCCAAGGAAAGTTCTTACTGATAAAAAGCTGCTAACCAGCGGTTCTTTACTCTGCCAAGAACCAATTTATCAGATGTCCCTGATATGTGCTTACTGCTGCCCATCCCAGGAGAGAGTGTCAGGCTCTGCTTTGTTGTAAAATGGCTTATCTAGCTATAGGTCTGAGAAGATGTGCTGTGCCACAAAGAACAAGCTTTTGACAGTCATTATTTGTAAAGAAAACTTACAGTCGCTTTTTTCAGCTGACATCTTCACCTCAACTGACATCGAGGAGTTCCTGCGGGAGGCTGCCTGTATGAAGGAGTTTGACCACCCTCATGTCACCAAACTGATCGGTAAGACAGCGCTGCTGCTCGTGCCACAGAGCCCCTCCTGTTCCTGTTATCCCACACAGCCTCACTCTGCCCAGCAGTGCTGGTGCAGTCCTGCACTCTGCCCTGCTCTGTGCTGCCTGCAGTGCTGCATAGGTCAGCACTGCTCCTTCCCTGGCCCCAGTGTGTGTGTAGTGCTCCCCACACCTGCCCTCAGACATCAGGAATAACCACCTCCTATTTAAGCTGTTTCTTTGGTTCTTGCAAATGCATCAGGGAGACTTTGGCTGGCTGAGACATGTCTAAACTGCTGTGAAATGTGAACAGGTGGGCAGGTGGACTATAAATAGGAGGAACATTGTGCCTTTCCAAAATACTGAGTAAGAAGCAAGACATTTGTGGGTGGACACTTTGGAGTGCAGGTCTTTTCCAGAATGTGGAGATTGCTCTGCAGAGCCTGGTGTTGGGGCTGTCTGGTCTGGAGTGGTCCTAGAAACATTTATAGTTGGTCCTGCAAGAAGAGCTGAGAGGCACTAGGCTCTTAGTACAGCTTCTGAAGTCAACAGGGTTGGAGGCATCTTAACACCACCTGGCATAAAGTCATAGAAGCTTGGAGCATGGAATCTACCTACCAAAACTGCACATTTTCCTCCAGATCTCCAGATCCTCCAGTAAGAGGATGGTTTTTTTTTAAGTAAGATTCCTCCTGGGAATAATCTGTTTGCTAACACCCCTTTGCTCTGTGTGTGCCCTCATCAGGAGTCAGTCTACGAAGCCGTCCCAAGGGCCGTCTCCCAATTCCCATGGTGATCCTGCCCTTCATGAAGCATGGAGACCTCCATGCTTTTCTGCTGATGTCACGGATTGGGGAAAACCCATTTGTGAGTCTGTCTTACTGTTGAATTCCTTCTGGGTGGGTGGGATTTTCAGAGAATGTATTTAGAGCAGCTCAGGATTGGTCTTCCCAAGGCACTGGCAAGTGATTGGATTTTAATACCAGAGGAAGTTGTGAGATGTGATCCTAAAGTATTTTGTTCCATGCATGTTGAGGACCAGTTCCTCCACTCCTTCCCATCCCATCCCCTCCCTGTATTCCTCATCCCTGCTCTGTAAAGTGGCAGCAAACCTTGAAGTTTTGAAAGCCTCTGGGAACAGAAGCTAAACTGTTATTTCTTACAGAACTTGCCTGTTCAGACACTCCTCAAGTTCATGATTGACATTGCAAGCGGGATGGAATACTTGAGCTCAAAAAATTTCATACACAGGGACCTTGCAGCTCGGAACTGCATGTAAGTGATTCATGAGCTTTTAGAGAAAATAGAGACTGGAGTGGGTGAGGGAAGGATGAAAAATCTTTTGCATGACAGAAGTGTGAAGAATGCTGATCTTTTAAGTGACAATCGACATAGGGAAGTCATGGTCATTGTGGTAGAGTGTGTGGTGGTGCTGCTGGGAGCAGGGAGCAGCTTCTAAAGTCCCACTGATCTTTCAAACAGACCCTCTTTATAAGGATCTTTTCCATCATTGGTCTGCACATAGAGTTGCATAGAGTTGATTACAATATGTGTTTGTAATTAGCCACTCTAGTGGCTGTGTGTCAGCATAGGCTGTTTGTCCCACCATATAAAGTAACCAACAGGAGGGAATGGTTTTAGCTGTGTTAGGAGAAAAGAACTTTCATTGTATCATGAAGTCTGTATTTCTGGTATCTATTTTGAGGACTTGATTATCACAATATAAGAATTGTAGTTTCTTTGAAAGCTTGTGGAGAATGCTTCTAAAAATAATTGCATGGTGAACACACCATATGATCCCACTTCACTGTTCTTGACACCAAACTACCTTGACTGCTTTGAAGGAAAGAAAAGTCCTTTTTTTATCCTTTCCACTCTGGTTCTTTTCTGAGAATGGAGTAAGGAACAACTCATTGTGACAACAGAACTCTGCCTCTGAACCAAAACCACAACAACCAATAAAATCCACAATGAGACACAGATTTCCAAAGGCATTTCAATGTCCAGATGTACAGACAAAGAGCCTGATAGTTGTGATGAAAAATGATGGGTTAGCCTGCTTTGACATTTATGAGAAAGCCATACTGATTTTCTATTTTCGTAGATATCCTCCAGAGGAAGCTGAATGCCTATTTCAGCACATCTTCTGGGGAAAGCAGTGAGTTCTTTATGAGGCCTGGGAGCATGAAGTGTTTGTGGGCTTTACTTGGACTATCTGCCAACATGTATAGGTTTAAGTGGGTGACAGAGCAATTCAGACCATTACCCAGGCCTGGAGAGAAGATGTTGCAGATCTAGCAGTTCAAGCAGTTTTAACAGGCAGTCTAGGCAATCACCTTATGATTTTTCTGATTGCCAATATGGGGTGCAGGCCTTGGTGATAGCAGTGAGCATTGCAGATGTCCTCTGATAATCTTGGAAACAACAGAAAGTATCTGAGTTTGCTTTTTGTAGGAGACTAGACCATCTGAGTCTAGCCACTTCCTTACTTCTTTAGTCATAATTAGTTCCCTGCTAGTCTGAAGGAACTAGTTTGAGACCACTAAGCTACTTCACATTGGTCATCACGTTGGTGAAATCATTCTCCTTTTGTGTAATACTTGCTGATCCATATACCTCCGTTCTCTGAACTTTTTTTGCCTGAGGTAGCCAATAAATGCTTTCCTTTTCTCAACTGTGAAAACTTTCCCATAGGTTGGATGAGAACATGAACGTGAGTGTTGCAGACTTTGGACTTTCTAAGAAAATCTACAGTGGAGACTACTACCGCCAGGGTTGTGCCTCCAAACTGCCAGTGAAGTGGCTTGCTCTGGAAAGTCTGGCAGATAATCTGTACACAACGCACAGCGATGTGGTGAGGTTTGCCCTGGTGCATTGGGCACCACTTGTATTCCTGCTGAAGTGGAGGAATCCCATGGAGGGTGGGTAAAGGCCCTGATGATAGGAAAGGGAGTTTACTTTGTGTTTGAGGGATGGTGCTACCTCTGCCTTGGGTGCTGTCAGAACTCAAGGATAAAAATAGATAAGAGTGGTTAATGGCAGAAGACTTCAACCCTTTTCTTCTTGTCCTTTTATCCTTTATTTTTCAGTGTTTATCCCCATCCACTTCATCTTTCTGCTCCTCCTCTTCCTTTTCCTCTATGCAGTTTCTTCCCTCTTACTCTTGTTCCTTTCTCATCTGCCTGACAGTTTGGAGGTGACATTTGAAATGCATGTAACCCACTCATACAAGTGCTGCAAAGGTACTTGGTGCTGCAGAAGGCATTGGTGGAACTCCATAGATCTGAATACATCAGTGCTTAGGCACTCCCCATAACTTTCCCCTGGGGAGCAAGGCTAAACCCCTTCATCTGAAATTGTTACTTATTTTTCTTTGGGGATTTTTTTTTTTTAATATCTTCTTCCCTCTTCCTTGCTGCCTTTTGATTTATTTTCACACTAGTTTTGTCCTTCAGTCCTGTGGACTTGCCTTTCCATTTATCCCTGTCATGATGTCTTTGAAGAGATAACCAAGAGTGCCTTATAATATGGCTGCTGTATGGCCCAGCCATTGCAGCATCCTCTGTAGGCAGTATTTAGTGATTGGTGATCACTAGTTCAGCCAGTTTACCACACATTGGACAGGAGTTTGCTTATGAAAATAATAATTTTTTTGCACCTCACAAACCTTGCAGTTTAGTTGACAAGTATGACTGTGCAGTGTAGAGTAGAAATGAATGTGAGCCGTAAGTGGTTTGTTCCTTGCCCTGCTTATTGGACAAATTCTGCTTTCACTTGTGCATTACTAGAAACTCAGAATGTGGTTAAATGAATTAAGAAACTGATTTGTGAGCCCCAAACCAAAATCTTCTTCTAGCTGGGAACCAAAAAACTGATACCACATACCTTAAAGAACACAAGCAGGAAAGGTCTGCAGGTGGAAGACAGGAGTAGCTCCCAAATCTTCCCCTGCTCCACTGCAGGATTAGGCTGGGCAGGGCCTTCAGTCCTAAGATGATGTGTCAGCATCAGCAGCATCTGGTGGGTCATTTCTGTTTTCTAGCTAGAGTTTGGGTAGTCCTCCATCATTGCTGCTCAGATGACATTACCCAGCACAGTCTGGAAACTGAAACCAAGCCCAGCAAGCAGGGAACGGTCTGTTCACTTGTTCTGTGTGCTGTTCTCTTTCAGTGGGCGTTCGGGGTGACCATGTGGGAGATTGTGACCCGAGGGCAAACCCCTTATGCTGGCATTGAGAATGCAGAAATCTACAACTACCTCATCAGTGGGAACAGGCTGAAGCAGCCCCCGGAGTGCCTGGAAGATGTGTGAGTACTTCCTCACCCTGCTGATGTGATTTTTGGAGAAACTTGGCTTGCTGGAAGGAAACAGAGGCAGCTGGCTGGAATGCTGATCTGAAAGTCTCCACTTACCAGTACACAGAGCCATTCACTAGAAAGTCTCTGGGTTAGCTACTAGATATTTTTTGCTGGCAGAGCTCCCAGGAACCTGTGGTAACTACACAGGCAGCTAACTTGGCTCAATGGTTTCAACAGTGTCAACATTAGCAGTTCTTGGCTTTGTGGAAACTGTAATTGTGTTTCCAGAATCAAGGAACCCTGCCTTCTCAGGCCAGCATCTGAGCAAAGGGATGAGTTCCATGCACACCTTTGAAGGATGAATAGAGAGGCAATCTAGCAAGACTACAAGGAAACTGGATTGCAAATCAGTGGCCTACATGTGTCTTTCAAAGCTTGGCCCAGTTTTCAAAATTTAATCTGCTACTCTCAGAAATAGCAGGCTGAAAGAGAAGAGAGCAGATGGGACAAACTAAAGTTGTGTAGATCAGTGTCCCACCTTAAATTACATCTAGGAACAAATCCAGGACAATCTTCAAGGTTCTGGTTGCAGACATTTTCAGACTTATAGGAAGAAAATCAGGATAGTCCTGGATAGTCCACAGAGCAGCAGGCAGCCACATGCTGCAGCCTGTGCTCCTGCCTTAATACGGCTGCCAAGGGATCACTCTTGGCCAGCAGATCACAGGAGATGTTTGGTCAGGAGCCCTTCTTCCATGGGTGGTGGTTGGAGATTCCTGTCTCCTGACATGGGGCTGGGATCCCCCCAGGGAGTGTCACCATAACTTATCCTGGGGTAAAAGCTTGCCTTGCCTGGACAAGATGAAATCATTTCACTGAAGGCCCAAGTAAGGCTCTGTTTTCTGTGTGTTATTTCCAAAGCAAGATATAACTATGAGCACTGATTTTAGTGGTCTAAGACTTCTTTCCTCCCTCTTCCCTCCTGCTCTGATGTAGTTGCTTTCTCCTTTATCTTTTCTCTACATGGGGAATAACCTGTACTCATCTTACTAAAGCTGAATGCTTTTATCTTCTCAGCAGTTCATTTTAACTTTTACTGAGTATAAATGAAAACATTGTTATATCACTGCTTAAATTAATTACACGTCTGCATCTTGACTGCTCTGAGTAGCTTTGGTTCCAAGTTATGGAGCTTATGGCTGTAGGATGTTAGACATGCAGAAAGTAGAGAAGAGACTCAAAAACCTACTAGATAGGCACTGGAGAAAAATCCATCAAAAACTACTGAAAAGGTACAAGCATTGTTTTGTGAGGTCCTTGAGCTACGCGTTATTGAGACCTGAGAAGATATACCAGAAGGAGGGCACTACATGCCCACCCTCAGCTTATATGCTTTCCCCAGGTGTTGCTACTGGACTCTGTCAGGCATAGGGTACTGGGGCAAATGGACTTTTGGGCTGATTCAGTACAGCCAGAATTTTTCTACCTTTTTTTCAAATGGATAATGCTGATTGACAGCCGAGGTAAAAGTAAAAAGCTAAAAGTATTTAACTTGGTTGCACAGAATTGCAAGTTTCTGTTTTATCAGCAACATTTATAATTATTTCTACTGTCTGTGAGGGATGTAAATCAGGATTAAAACAACTGAACCATAGAAGCTTTCTGTAAAAATAATGTGAGATCAAAAACAGTCTTGTAAATCTGATCGCAAGAAATACAAAAAGTAAAATAAAACCCATCATGAAATGCTTTATTTCCCAGTAAAGGCCATATCAGATTTTTTTCCATTTACAAGTTCAACTGAGGTTCATTTGTGTGCAGTGTTTTTCAGTGCCAGCACTGTGCTTTGTTCTTGTTCCCTGCAAAACTGGCAACAATAACAGCAGAGGAATGCAGCTGCCAGTCTTGTGGGTGATGCACACAGAGGAGCAGGACAATGGCTGTGGCTGTGCTCCGGCTGGAGGCCTGGCCGGCGGGAGGGCAGCCAGCGCCGACACGGAGCTGCCAGCAGGGCAGGAGAGCTCCTCTGCCCTTGCCCAAGCACGGGCCAGCAGAGCCAGTGACTGTCTCCTCATGCTGGCCCTGGGCAGCCAGAGCTGAGGTGGCTGGTGTTTGACTGTAGGAGGGAGGCTGCGGGTGGGACCTGGGCCTGGTAATGGCCCTGAACACGTCTTCTGCACCGAGCTGGAACCTTTGTAGCTGAAAGGCCATTTCAGCATCCCTCTTCCAGCACTGAAGCTGTTCTCCATTCCTTAACATCCCTCTAAACAAACCCAGTGGGCCTTTTTCCAGTCCTGTTGACAACCTGTCAGGCCACAACAGCAGCACATTTCTGTTGCTCTGGGAGTGTGGAGTTAATATGGTGCGAAAGAAGGAATAGTCTAGAAATAACATGCGCCTCCCACAGTTTGATCTTCATTTTCTGCCTGTGATTTATCTGCTCTTGAACTAGAATTTGGAGGGATGGCTTCAGCTGTGGCAGAGGTTGTGAGGATGCTTTCTGTGAATAAATTCAAAAGCTATTACTAGGTGATGTCACACTCACAGTCCTGTTCTAGCTCCCTAGAGACAGCAGAACAAGGGCTTTACCAAGAAATTCAGCATACTTGGAAAGGGCTTTTGGCTTTTTGATACCATCTAAATAACCTTTTTGACCAAAGGGAGAATGCCCTTGAAAATGGGAAGAAACAAGAAATTAGACCCATAATGGCCATCCATGCTGTGTCACCTGTGCAAGGCCAAAGCTG
The DNA here is from genome assembly GCA_013397195.1 of Hylia prasina. Classification (NCBI taxonomy): domain Eukaryota; kingdom Metazoa; phylum Chordata; class Aves; order Passeriformes; family Sylviidae; genus Hylia; species Hylia prasina. Next base: position 1,336,805 of record VYXD01004543.1, read on the forward strand.
ACAGGTTTTGGGGGAAGTCTCGTGTTTTTTAATCTTCACTGCCCAGAGCCCCTGTTCAGAGGTGCAGGGCATGGCTGCTCTGCTTCTCAGTGCTCTTGTCTCCCTCTATTTTGCAGCTATGATCTCATGTGCAGATGTTGGCATCCTGAGCCCAAGCTACGCCCCAGCTTTGGAGTACTCCGGTCCCAGCTGGAAATGATTCGCGGGAGGATGTCCACACTCTCTTCCAGTCAAGATCCTCTCTATGTCAACATTGGGAAGGACAAAGAGGCGTCTGCAAGTGACCCTGCCCTCCACACTTCCTTTGGAAATATGGATGCTGAAGAGACTGTTGCTGGGGCAGCTGCTGCTGTCACAAGTGACTATCGCTACATCATGAGCCCCTTGTGCCTTGGAGATGATGCTGAGGGGGAAAGGCATCCAGATGGACAAGAAGGGGAGGACAAAAGCCTTCTGTATGAGGTAGAGACAGAAGGAGAGAAAAGTTGCTAGCCTGTACATAGCAGTGACACTCTGCTTCCCTGGGACTGGATGTGTGCAGCATGGTGCTGTGTCTCCTGGGGCTCTGATGCCGGATCTGGAACGGCTTTGAACAGCACTGGCCAGGGCTCTTGGGCAGCTTTTGTAGCTTTCACCACCTGTGTGGGCTGCAGTGGCAAATAGCTTGGAAGAACTGCAACCCCAACAACCCCTTGGATTTGGCAGGGGGAGGCAGTAGGGTTACAGGTTGACCACATCCTGCTGAAAGGAGTTCAGAGCTAAGGCAGCAGTCAGAGTCTGTTCTCTGCTTCTTCTCACTGAATGCTGGAGCAGAGCTGAATACACCTTCTGTTCAGTCAGTGCTTGCTCTTGTGTAGATGTTGTCTTCAATCCTGGCTGCGTGACTTTGGGACTGGTACCTCTGAAAACATTAGTGGGTATTTATATTGTCATTCAGGACAAGAGGGCAAAATTCCCCTCGTGTTCACTCAGCAGTACTGCCTAGACTTTTTGTCTACCTCAGTGGTTCTCAAACTGATAAACGGATCTGCTCCCACCCAGCACTGAATTTGAACATCTGGCTCATTTCATGCAGTGACATTTGCCGCTTCCTCAGTCCAGGGCTCTTTTAAGAGTTTCAGACTCTTTTGGTGAGCAAGGAAATTAGAAAAAAAAATGAAAATCCAGCATTCCTCTTCTCCCCATGTACCTTTTTTTATGTCTTTCTTTTTCCTCTGTTTGATGCCAGTTCAGGCCTGACTAGACTTGCAGCTGACATTAAAATGCAAAGGGAGGGAGAGCAGCTGGCTTGTGTGAGGGCAGAATCCAACTTCAAAGGAATGGAAAGGGAGCAGTGTAGAGAGGACTTAACAGCAGTATGGGGAAACAGTGCTAATTAGTGCTAAGTGCTGCCCTCCAGGAGAGGAAGAAGACTGAGATACAGAATGACAGACTTGCTCAGTTTCAGCAGGAGCGGGATTCAGCATTTGCTTCAAAGTTGGATTCTTTCAGTCATTCTCTTTATTAGTCCCATGTCTTCTTCAAATAACCAAGAACTGTAGCTGCTATAGTGACATGTGAAATCAGTTTCAGGAAGATGTGCGTCTTGGGGGAGGGATCGACTGGAAGACCTCTTTCTGAAGAGAGAGGCCTCATGATGAAAAAGCTTGAGAACCACTGGCCTTCCTATTTAGGAGGTTTTTTTGGCATGCTGTAAAAGTCACATAAAACATGGAGTAGTATCACTGCAGCCTTCCAGACAGGGCAAAATTAGTGGTTTTGCTCTTTGAGTTTTGTTTTGTTTTCCAATCAGCATGTCTGACTCACTGTAACTGCAAGTGCTTGTGTGGTTTTTAATAATTTAATATTTTACTGTAAATCAGCATTTGTTTTGTGCAGTGGTTCCCATCAAGGAAGTGCAGTTACATCTTACTCTACTTATCCTAAATATTTGCTAGATCTTAATTTCTTTTATTTTTACTGCGCTGAAAACTCGGCAGTATTACTTAGGATTCCACATTGCACTTCCTCAAACTAATACCACAAATGTCAGCATTTACTGAGTTGGCAAAGGTGGGACCAGAAAGTCAAATGAGATTGCAGACTTGGTATGAGAACACTCCACCCTTCGATACCCAGTATCTGCTTATTGTAAGGTTGGGTCTAAATACAAAATTCAGGTCAAGTTTCAGCCCTTAGTAAGAACTCTTCCTAGGGAAGGGGAATTTCAGCCTGGGAGTTGAGCATGGGTCCTTTCTGTTAAGTTTCCTACTGAACAGAGATGTCCTACAGGTGTCTCCAGAAATTCAGTATGGTTTCTCAGTCACAGATACAAATTCTGCCATCTCACATCCCAGGTGGTACAGGGTTTTCTTTTCACTTAGCTGGAATGCTGTAAATGCCAGTGGGAAGATAACACCTAACAAAGGGTAACAAAAACCTGTGCAGTGCACTTTTGCAGTGAGGGCAGAAGGCTATGCTCCCTGCAGCTGCCTAGGAAGTGCAGATGTACATATAGACTCTAACTCTGGGAAGCATGTCTTTAGTTTTTATGCATTTTTTAATAATAAAATCTGTACTGTGTTTGAGTCCCAGCCTCTTAACTGTGGCAGAATGTGGGATGATGCTCACTACTAACTGTGTGGCGTCATAAGGAGCCCCAGCTGAAAGTCATCTTTCTTCCTTCACCAAGCACGATTGAGCTGCTTCTTGGGGGCAGAGAACATGTTTGGCCTGCCCAAGTGACAGTTACTCTGCATTGCTCCAGCCTCGAGATTGTGAAGGCCCAGATCTGATGGGCAGGGGCTAGTGGTCCCACAAAGAGGCTCTGCAGCCACTTACTGGCATGTGGTGCTTCCTACCCAGGAGTGCAAGACCTTTGCATCAGTTCCTCCCTGAAAATTGTCATCTGCACCCATCCAACTACTGGCAGTGCTCTCAGTGGAAAAGAGGTTTGGAGGAGGTGGGTAAAATTCAGCTCCTGACTCAAATGTTCCAAGCACAACATAAAAGAACCCCTGGATTTCCAACTTGCAGAGAAGAAAAGGCATACCTCTTTTATCCTTCACAAGCAAACAGCATGCTGCACGCCCTCTGCCTGCAGCTCACACAGAGAGGAAGAGCAATGGGAAACGGCACAAGCGCTCACCTCCCATCTGCAATGCAGGAAAAATTGCTTCCAAAGCATGAAACAGCTGATTTAGTTAATATTTTAAGGTTCCAGTGCCCAGTGATGTCCCTTAGATCTGGTTCAAATGATGATTTAATCCTTTTGCATAAGAGCCTGGACCGACCAGGTATAAATGAGGCTGTGTTGTGAGTGGGCGAGACAACACCAGAAGAAGTGAAAAAAGAGGGAGGGAAGGAGATTTTAAAATGGGGACAGATGGGATGAGTTGTCAAGAGGTAGTCAGAAAGCAGAATTGTGAAATTTTATATATGACATACCAGAACAGAGATGGCATTGCCTCAGCTGGGACCAAGCAGGTGTCTGAGGTGGGGGCTGGCTGTGTGTTTTTGATGAGGTGCTCTCTCTGGTCCAGCCCAGGTGGCCTGCAGTGTTTTGCTCTCAAATCACAAAGAGGCTGTACAGAACTGGCCTGGTCCTGTGTCTGCTTGGAGACAGGCACTGTGATCCTGGCCCCAGGGTAGCTCCAGCCTAACAGCTCTGATTTTGACACCACCCTGGCACACTTTTCCTAATTAAACAAAGTTTGTCCCACAGCCACCCTTGTTTTCCACCACCCCAGTACAACAGTGCAGACTCCCATCTTCCCAGGCAGCAGCCCTTGCCCAGTCTGCTGGGGCAGTGGGATGTCCAACATCTGCATACTTATGCTGAAGCAACTTCTGTCCCATACTGGTAATTTTCACTTTCACCCACATCTCCCTGAGGATGAGACAGGGTCTCCTTCTTTTTAACAGAGGCTCAACCAGCTAAGTTGTGAGGCAGCATGACACCACAGCAGCTAGCAAAAGCACAGCAGAAGCTCACAGCACTGCCTGTGTTGTATAGGAGTAGGTGCAAGAGGAGACATGGGCAGTGCCAGGGCTGGCTGATGAGCCTCAGACTGGGCTGTGCTGGCAGCTCAGCCTGCAGATACAGGGATGCTCCAGCCTGATCCAGTGCCTATCAGTGTGGGGAATGGTGTGTTCAGGGCTGACAGCTCAGCAGATGCTTGCAGCGAGTGCATGGATATAACTTGGAGCTACTGCACAGCTACCTGAAACCAGCCACCTTCCTTCTTGACCTGTGTTTGGAGGGAAGTGTTGATGCCTTGACTCTGAAAAAACACTCTCTAGGATTGAAATGCAATTAATTTTGAGTAAAAATCTGAGTCTCGCTGACCAGTGAAGGGAACAATATTTGCATGTAGATATTTTCCTGATTTACATCCTATACATTGCTGCCAGTATTCATCCTCCTCTGATGCTCAACAATCACCAGCTTTTGCAAATCCTCTTATTTTTTACCAGGTATTTCTGTGAGGAATCCTCACAGACAGACCTAATTTTATACTGATTTGTTATTTCACACCTGCTGTGCTCCCTTAAAATAGTGAGTTGTTCTACAAACACTGAATTCCTGTGGATTTGGATCCAGTGGGTGATTGCAACCTCTGGGTGAAGCTTGGCTCTAGTTAAGGTTCTTACAAGGCCTTTTCCCTTGGTGAAGTCTCTGGCATCCAATACTCATTGAATTTCCATCTACAGTGAAGGTACTGATGTGGAAGTAATAGGGTCTGCTGCATGCAGACTTTTTTCAGAAAACTTGTAGGAACTTAATTATCCTTCAGACCTCAATCTTGCCATCACATTTGGTTGGAATAAAGCAGTGGATTCAAAAGCTATTAGGGCTAACACGTGCAGCTGGTGATCAGAGAGCCTTGTTACCATGGGAAACAGAGCTAGAAATCAATTACTTAGTCCAAAACAGAAAAGACCGATGGACATGGGTTTTGATTGCATTTCTGTCATATAAAGGGAATTCAGTGTCAGTATGAATCAGACCTCAGTCACTGCACTGAGGTCTAGCAACAACAAAGATGATTGACTCCTCACTTCCTAATTACTCCATGGATCCTCCAGCTTGAGGCATGCCAAGCCAAGTCACTCCCAGCTGCAGTTAGGTGAAATGGAACATCTTTTGGTTATATTTGACAGTAGGACTGAAACTAGGGAATAGGTATTTCAGCAGCACAAAAAGTATCTAAACAGCTTTTGTTTCCTCCCATTTCTTTTCACTGGCTTGAAATAGAACTGAAAGAAATGTGAGACCCCAGGAAACAGATGGCACTTGTTGATTTAAGCTTTGCTCGGTTCAGTATAGATTTTATGGGACTGGACTAGTTTCCAGAAGAGTCTTTATAGGAGCTGGCTCTTGCCAGCATGTGGTGCAAGGAGGCACAAATTCGTGACAAGGAAAGAGGGCTGGCATGCATAAATGATCCAGCTGGAGTACAGGAGATTGCAGCACATGCTGATAAACATGCAGGGCCAGTAAAGGTGACAGAAAGGGGGAGCTGACAGAAATGGCAGGTCATTGGAGAGAAGCAGGCTGTACACTGCAACATGGCAGTTACTGCAGCAAATTCAGAAGGTCTCTGCTTTCTTAGCTAATATGTAAGACAATGATCCTGGCTGCTACCCTGTCATTACCTGAGCTGCGTGGGAGATTGCTGCTGCCTCCCTACTTCTGTTCTGCCAATGAATGTCTCTGCGACAGCGACTTCTGCTTGTGTGACATGGTGCTAGCCAGAGCAGAGAGCCCTTCGGTCACTCGCTGCTGCCTCTCACTGTTCCTTCTTATTAAATTACCTTTAAAGGAGCTAAAAGCCCCCAAGGTTCACATTGCTAGATGATGTAAAGCAGCCTGCCTCCACAACATCAGACAAGGTCCAGAGCTAATTAATACATTTCCTGGTATTATTTGTCTACAGAATCCCTCTTCTTACACAAATATATACAAAGAGAAAGAGGAGCAGAAATACCATGCAGGCATGTGGCAGGGCATATGAGGAGGGACTGAGCTTTAACAGCCTTTTGGTGACCATGAACCTTGTACCTGAGCTGCAGGGTGTAAGGGCAAAGGAAGATGCAGACTTGGGGCTTATGCAGGGGACCCAAATTGCATTCCAGAAAGAAGCAGACACTTAGCAGTTGCCAGAACCTCTGCAAAGTAAAAGAACCTGCGTCAAATCTGAACTTCAAGGCTTAGCATGTCACCAGACAGTGGGGGCAGTTTAAGACCCTCTCCCCAATATTTGTTTGCTCCCTCTCTGCTGTAACTGGGGACCCCATCAGCCAGGACCAGCAGTGCTGGTGCTGCTGAGGGTAGTGAAGATAGAGCCAGTGATGCATAGAAAAGGATGAAGCACAGGCACATGTTTCTACCAGCACTGCTGAGGGGGTGGAAATCTCTGGCAGAGCAAACAGCCGGTGACTTCTCACACTCCCTCCCCCCTGTCTGATTCACTCCAGCTTGTCTGCCAACACTCCCAATTACGCCAATGCACTTCCATTGAAGCTGATATGCTGGGCTGTACCTGAGGCAACAATCAGGCTCACTATGTGAAATCTTTCCCATATTTTCCACCTATTGATGAAGTCTCCCTGGGTCACCACTGAAAATGATCGGGGCTGCTGTCCTACCGGCCGGTGGGTTTTTCTGCAGGCATCATCATCAGGCAAGGATCCAAATGAGAGGGGCTGAACCTATTCATTTATGGCAGAAATTAGCACAGCTCAGTATTTCTCAGTTTCCTTTCTTAATATACTCCACGAAATATTGCCAGTCTGCTGAGCTCTGTCAAGCTGTAGGCTGGGGAGATGCAGTGCTGGAACTAGAGACACAGTTGGCCCACAGGGACTTTTTGGGGGGATTTACACTCACACACTTGACCATTGTAGCCTCAGTGGAGCAGACCTCACTACTCTGAGGCCTCCTGCACTGCAGGTCTGAACCACCCATTGCTGATGGTGGTGTAAATCTGTGAGAAAGGCACTGAGATTGTCAGAGCTTGATTTCTGGCATGAAAATAGCACAACTGAGGGAAGGATGTGATATGTAACCTGGAAATGCACCCAATCTGCCTATATACCATGCCCTGACCTCTCCTGGTGAAGATGATCTGCTGGGATGACGTTGGTTTTCTTCCTTGAGCCTGTTCAGCTGCTGAAGCATTATGTAGCACTGCTGAGCCCTGATGCTGATCCCACAGCAGGGGCACTGCGCAGCAGCTCACGGAAGTCCAGGGGATGATGCCGTCACAAGGCTGGCAAGGATTCAACATCGTGCTTTACAGCTTGCCTGTTTATCAGAAATCTGTGAATGTAGAAAATAGGCACTTTCCTTTGTTCCAGGAAGGCTCTAAAATTTCATGAGAAAAAAATTAATGGATTTATTTTCTCAGTAAACGTCTCAGAGCATCACTGACAATGAATTCGGCAAATAAAGAAAAAGCTCTTCTTAGCACATTACACTTAACATTAGGGCAAATGGGGATTAAATCTTAAAGAAGACAAGGCTTTCTGTGGTCCTGCCATACAGTATCAGGATGAGGTGTATCTGTGTCTCTCCTACAACCCTTTTCCTGGACCTGCTAGTACAGATGGAAGCAAGGCACTGCCTTGTTTTCACCAGGTGTGATTAAAGGCCACAACATGCCTTTCCCTCAGTGCAGATGAGCCCACGGACAATGGCTTCTGTTACCACAGTTTCTTTCCACTTGAGCTTTTGCTTGCAGGGAGGATGCTGGAAACAGGAGCAGGCCTTGGTGGTGGGATCTCTCATGCACAGGAAAGCCCAGGACAGCCTGAAGTGAACAATCCTGAGGAAGTTTCGGGGTAGATTCAGTTTTGCACCCCCAGAGCCAGCTGCTGAGGACTGGCCAGTGAGCCAGTGTTGTCTGCTCCAGAGAGAGCCAGGACAGCTCAGAGAGGGCAGAGGTGGGATAATGTGCCAGCTGGGGACATTTTGTAGTCTCTAGCATGATATTTGTGTCTCAGAAATGCCAGTCTACTCTCCTACAGAACGAATTGGAGCTGCTCTTGGGACTCGTATCACAGCAGACTTTGCCTGATTTTTAAAATACCTCACATTTATTGTTCACAATCCTAAGAAATATGCCCATAAAGGCAGTTGAACATAGGCTTCAGAAAGCTGAAGTCATTTAATGATCTGCAGGTCTATAGGGGAAACATTTCCCAGCAGGTTCTGCTTCCCCTGCAGCTCTCCCTGCTGCCTGCTCAGCCATGAAATCCTATTTTGCATCCCACAAACGCAATTTCAATACCTCCCTATGGCCACACTCTCCTTCCTGTCCCTGCCTCAACTCAGATTGATAACAGCCTTCCTGCCTGGCTTGGGGCAGCCCCAGCACCACCAGCAGCCCCTGATCCCTGCTAGCACTTACACCCACAAGGAGGCTGTGCATGACCAGCCAAATCCTTCCCCTTGCTGACCAATTCAGGATCTTTGCCACCATGCCACTGAACTGTTCTAAGGGTCCTTGGCAGCAGGCATATTTCTTGAGATGGTCTCAGTGCTTTACTCTGCTTAGTGACCTTGCTGGTGAACAGTGGAAAGTAATCCTACTTATGTTTCTGAATTTTTTTTACCATGATTCAGCTGTCAAGGAGTAGCAAATTGCTGAGCAAAAGAAAATCCTATATTCTAGCTCCATGCGGTCTAAGAGTTGGGAGATTTTCCTGGCCAGAGTTTACCTCTGCTCAGTTATATCTATTGACTCCTGCAAAACAAAAATGAGAATTTGGCCCCAAACTAGTAATTTTTGTTTGCATTGACATTCAGCATGCAAAACCTGATGAGATTTCTGGATGTAGATTTGGTGAGCTGCCCTATGAGGCAGGCTTGGGAGGGATGCAGAAACTTCTTCAAGTGCCAGCTCTCGAACCGTACAGAGTTCGTTGCTGGTTTGCACCCTAGGCTGCTTATGCAGTTTTGTGATGTGGTTATGTTGTTTATCAGCAGCATCTATGAAAAACTGCATAGATGATTGCCTTGTCTGTGCCGTTTTAGTAGTTTCTCTGGAAGCATTTCAGTGAAATACATAACATGAAAACACTGGCTTGAGGTGGACACCTTAGCGTGTCCTCGCTTTAGGTAAGGATGCTGCGTTCATAGTGAATGTCCTGGCAGTCCCTCCTCACACTGCATGGGGGAGTTTTGACTGAGGCCATGCTGGGAGATGGGCTGTGAGAATGCATCTTCTATTCACAGGCTGTTCAAGGGCTGCCAATTCCCAGACCTGGTCAGGAGCTGGGCTGAGGAAACCATCCTTGCCTAAATGGGTACAGCAGCAGGCTGCTAATGCCAGCTGCTTTGGTCTGTGAACATGCTCTGACCGCACTGTTCACTGATGCAGCTGTAGCTTTTTGAGCAGGGCTTTTAGGCAAGGCTTTTTTTCCTTGCCTCAGGCCAGACTCTGAGAGCTGGTGCTCTGCTGCCAGGTGTCTGAGCTGGTCTCTGGCCATTGCATGCCTGCTTCAGGAGCTTTAGTTTTCCTTTGCATCAGCCTCAGAGGTAGGATGTGGGTAGCAGACAAGTGCTTGGGGCAGCGAGTTGCTTTGGATGGCAAAACTGTTCACCCTGCTGCTTAGTCCTGCCAGGGCAGTGCTGCTGGGGCCAGGAGATAGGAGAGGGTGCCCTCACGCTCAAGTGGGACAGCGGATACCTTGGGATCCCCTCACCTGCTGTTGACCACTCAGACACCCTTGGGGAGGGCAAAAATTTTGCCAATGCGTAGGAACAACTAGATGGTCTGCAATGGTCTAAGAATGGTTTCCAACCCACCCAGAAAACCTGTGGCCCCACTGCTCCCCCTCTGAGCAGTACCCCAGCACCTGGTGCCTGCCTCTTCCCTTTCCCCTACTTCACTCCCTCCCTTTTCCTTCCTCCCTCTTACCCACCAGGTAAGGAGCATGTTCACAGACCATCCTGATTTGGGGAAGGTCCAAGGCCTTGATCCCAGTATGCCAGTGGCAGTCTGGGCTGCAGGGCAGAGCTCTGTCCCTTGCAGAAGGGACGAGCTGTGCCTGCTTCATGTCTCCTTTCACCGGGAGAGACTGCAGGGAACGGGTAGAGTCTGTCTGTTAGATCTGTAATATCGTTTGCGGCTCTCAAAACTGCTTTAAATGAGGACGTTGCAGCATAAGGACTACTGGCTTCACATATCTGAGAAATCACCACCGCTTTCAGTTTAAAAGGAAATAATTCTAGGAGCGAAGGAGAGGCTTGGGTGCTGTTGGGAAGTTCAGCCAGGAGAGCTGGCATCGGGCGCCTCCGTGCCGCAGCTGCTTTGGCACCGCCGCCGGCAGACGTGTGCAAGGGGCTTGCAACTGGAGCTTCCTGCCAGGGCTCCAGGGCAGCTCCGTGCTCACTTGGATGACGAGCGATCAGTTTGGGTTCCCGCGGCGTGTGCGCGGTCACGGAGGAGCCCTGGGCCGCGGGGACGGAGGCACCGCGCCCGCCCGGGGGACCCTAGGGCGCAGCGCAGCCCCCGCCGCCCTGGCACGCCGCGTCCCCCACAGCGCTCCAGGGCAGGTTTGTGACCCGGCCCCCGCCCCCGTGTGCTGGCGGGACTCTGGTCGGTGGCGCTGCGATAGCGATCTGACCCCGGGAGCAGCGCCGGCAGCCTCCTTCCTCCGGGCTGGCGTGGGGGAAGGTTTAACCCCTCGCGTGCGGTGTCGCCCGTCACCGTGAGGAAGGGGCGGCCCAAGAACTGAGGACGGTGGGTTTGAACCTTTTGGGCAAGAAAGGGTTTGTTAGGCTGCGGTCCCTTCCGAACGGGAAAAGGAAGGAAAAAAGACTGGGCTCCGCTAGGCTTGTGGCAGCAGAAGAGCCAGAACTGCGGCGCACAAAGCAGTTGGGAAAGACAGCGAGGCCGGGAGAGCTCCGCCGGGGTGAGGGGGGCTGCTCCCTTCGGGGAGCGATGGTCTTTGGCCAGATCCCAAAGGTACCTTGTGCCCGGTAGGAACTCGCCCGCAGCAAGAATGCCAGATCCCAGCGTCTCATCACTGATGCGTTCCCAGAGGGTTTCTGCCTTCCATAAACACCGTGCCAGGAGTGAACTGCAGAGAGACGCGCCGGCGCCAGCAGCTCCTCTCCTGTGGGTGCTGCCCCAGGTCGCCCAGCTCTCTGTAGAATGACCGGGGGTGAGGAGCTAAAGGGCAGCCTCGTTTCAGCCCTGCCTTCTTTGGGCTGGGGAAGGCAACAGCTTGGGAATACGGAGGTCGCAATTGTCCCTGGCCCTCGTGGAGGGAAGCTGGGTCGATCTCTGTGAAGAAGAGGACTTGGCCCTTGCAGTCTTCTGTAAAAGAGAGAGCAGAAGGCCAACCTCAGAAGCCCAGGCTCCTGCAAGGCTCCAGAGACAGGAAGACATACGAAGGAAGGCTGCAAGGGGGAGCAGTCTGGAGATCTCGATGAACTCTTGGGGGGCTTTATCACACCTGTGAAACAAAAACAGCAATAAAGCTAGGGGCAGGTCTTCTGCTTTGCCTGCCATTTTTCCTTGTCGAATTATTTAGGAAAACCTGGACAGGCTTTCTTCCCAACCTTACCTCTCCAGTCCCAGTGCCTGATTCCTGGCCTCTGGCTTTGGAGAGAACATTTCTTGCTGTACAATTGCACTGCTACCTTTGCAGCTCTGGTGACCAGTATAAAGGGAAGGTTCAGGTTTAAGTTGTGACGAGGATGCACAATAGCAGCAGCTCCAATGTAACCAAGGGAAACTCTTAGAAAGCGACCATCATCAATGAACCCTTTCCATGTATTGAGATAAGATCATTATTTGGAATGCAAAATCCATGCTGCAAAGCTAGTAAATGTCAGCTTCACAATTATCTCAGCAATCTTTATCTGGTTCCCATGTGTGTAATGCTGATTTCATGAAAAATTCACACATTATTTTCTTCATATGATCCTGACTCGCTCAGTGCATCCTTAATCTGACATTTTGCAGGCTTTGAGTGATTGATTAAAACATTTCAGTAACATACTTCAAACATAAGGGTGGTGATGGTTGTTAACGCAATTATTGTTGTTTAAATGTAATTATTTTTACATCTTGATTAATTATAAATGGATATTATTAATGGGAGAACAAAATTTGTTTATAGGGATTTGATTTCTACAGTCATCAGGAATAAACAGAGCAGGTAATGAGTTTGGCAATAAAATGCCAGCCTTAGGCATAGACCAGATTTAGCACCACCCTTTCTCTTTGTATCACACTTCCTTCCTCCCACGAGCTCAGCCCACTCAAAACCTGCATAATTCCTTCTTATAAAAGGATGTGCCTGTTTCTGCTCAGTTTCTAAAGCCTTTATTTCCTAAATATGCTCCTCAGTGGGCATGCTCCTATTGGATTTCCAGGCCCATTTTATCACTCTTAATGGGATGGGTGGGGATGGAAGAACTGAAGAAGTTGGGTGTTGATTTCAAGTGAAGGGAAGAGGCCCACAGTGAACGATGTGTGAACAGGAGGGTGGAGAGAACTGGCATAGTGAGTGGGAGCCTCTGGGTAAACAGATGATGTTGAAGAGCAGTGTGGTCCCTGGGCAAACACGCCCCTGGAAGAACAGGTACTGACTGCTCTTTCTCCACTTCCCCCTTTTAAAGGTTTTATTCAGAAGGGAAAGGAGGGGGAGAGAAGGATAATTCTTTTTGTTGCTTATTTAAGGTTCCTCAATCTCTAATGAACTTTACTTTCCAAGGACTTTGTTTTATTAGCCAACAAACAAAAGGATTTTTCTGCAAAACCTCACTTGTAATTTGGGCATCTCTGCTTCAAATGATGTGTACATTTTTAAAATTAAGATTTCCCAATCTAACTTGCATAGGAACTTCTTTAACACAGCAGTCATGAGATCTACCTCTTGCCAATAAAGGGTATTTTTTGCACTTAGAGACCAAAATAACACTTTTTTTTTTTT